>OZ035835.1:3730326-3747826 GCA_964034765.1 Knipowitschia caucasica | reverse complement strand
GAGAGGGAAGGAGGAGAGGAGAGGAGGAGAGGGAAGGAGGAGAGGAGGAGAGGAGAGGGAAGGAGGAGAGGAGGAGAGGAGAGGAGAGGAGGAGAGGAGAGGAGGAGAGGAGAGGAGGAGAGGGGAAGGAGGAGAGGAGAGGAGGAGAGGAGAGGAGGAGAGGAGAGGAGGAGAGGAGAGGGAAGGAGGAGAGGGAGGGAGGAGAGGGAAGGAGGAGAGGAGAGGAGGAGAGGGAAGGAGGAGAGGAGGAGAGGAGAGGGAAGGAGGAGAGGAGGAGAGGAGAGGGAAGGAGGAGAGGAGAGGAGGAGAGGGAAGGAGGAGAGGAGGAGAGGAGAGGGAAGGAGGAGAGGAGGAGAGGAAAGGAGAGGAGGAGAGGAGGAGAGGAGAGGGAAGGAGGAGAGGGAAGGAGGAGAGGGAGGGAGGAGAGGGAAGGAGGAGAGGAGGAGAGGAGAGGAGGAGAGGGAAGGAGGAGAGGAGGAGAGGAGAGGGAAGGAGGAGAGGAGGAGAGGAGAGGGAAGGAGGAGAGGAGAGGAGGAGAGGAGGAGAGGGAAGGAGGAGAGGAGAGGAGGAGAGGAGAGGAGGAGAGGAGAGGGAAGGAGGAGAGGGAGGGAGGAGAGGGAAGGAGGAGAGGAGAGGAGGAGAGGGAAGGAGGAGAGGAGGAGAGGAGAGGGAAGGAGGAGAGGAGGAGAGGAGAGGGAAGGAGGAGAGGGAAGGAGGAGAGGAGGAGAGGAGAGGGAAGGAGGAGAGGACGAGAGGGAAGGAGGAGAGGAGAGGAGGAGAGGAGAGGAGGAGAGGGAAGGAGGAGAGGAGAGGAGGAGAGGGAAGGAGGAGAGGAAAGGAGGAGAGGAGAGGAGAGGAGGAGAGGAGAGGAGGAGAGGAGAGGAGGAGAGGGAAGGAGGAGAGGAGAGGAGGAGAGGGAAGGAGGAGAGGAGGAGAGGAGAGGAAGGGGGAGAGGAGGAGAGGAAGAGAGGAGAGGAGGAGAGGAGAGGAGAGGAGGAGAGGGAAGGAGGAGAGGAGAGGAGGAGAGGGAAGGAGGAGAGGGAAGGAGGAGAGGGAAGGAGGAGAGGGAAGGAGGAGAGGAGGAGAGGAGAGGGAAGGAGGAGAGGAGGAGAGGAGAGGAGGAGAGGGAAGGAGGAGAGGAGAGGAGGAGAGGAGAGGAGGAGAGGGAAGGAGGAGAGGGAAGGAGGAGAGGAGAGGGAAGGAGGAGAGGAGAGGAGGAGAGGGGAGGAGGAGAGGAGACTGGGAGAGGAGTGGAACAGGAGATGATGTGGAGAAAGAGAAGTCTGTCATTTACTTCACAAACACTTTTTAAACTGAAAATACCAACAACTTTCTTGCTCCGTTACACAACAATACGTCAGATTTATACAACGTCTTTACAAAACTCACTTCACTACACAACTCACTTCACTACACAACTCACTTCACTACACAACTCACTTCACTACACAACTCACTTCACTACACAACTCACTTCACTACACAACTCACTTCACTACACAACTCACTTCACTACACAACTCACTTCACTACACAACTCACTTCACTACACAACTCACTTCACTACACAACTCACTTCACTACACAACTCACTTCACTACACAACTCATTTCACTACACGACTCACTTCACTACACGACTCACTTCACTACACAACTCACTTCAACACAACTCACTACACACAACTCACTTCACTACACAACTCACTTCACTACACAACTCACTTCACTACACAACTCACTTCACTACACAACTCACTTCACTACACAACTCACTTCACTACACAACTCACCCCCACACCACCCCCACACCACCACAACCCCACCCCCCACCCACCCACCACCCCCACACCCCACCCACCACCACACCCCCACACCCACCACCCCCACCCCACCCACACCACCACCACACCCCACACAACCCCCACCACACCAACCCACCCACCCCCACACCACCCACAACCACCCCCACCACACACCACCCCACCACACCCAACACCACCCACCCACACCAACCCACCCACACCACACCACCCACACCCACCCCACCCACACACCCCAACCACCCCACACCCCCACCCACCCACCCCACACCCACCACACCCCACCCACCACCCCACCACCCCCAACCCACCACACCCCACCACCACCCACACCCCCACCACCACACCCACCACCACAACACACCACCACACAACCACCACCACACACCCCACCACCACACAACTCACGTCACTACACAACCACACTTCACTACACAACTCACTTCACTACACAACTCACTTCACTACACAACTCACTTCACTACACAACTCACTTCACTACACAACTCACTTCACTACACAACTCACTTCACTACACAACTCTTCACTACACAACACACTTCACTACACAACTCACTTCACTACACAACTCACTTCACTACACAACTCACTTCACTACACAACTCACTTCACTACACAACTCACTTCACTACACAACTCACTTCACTACACAACTCACTTCACTACACAACACACTTCACTACACAACTCACTTCACTACACAACTCACGTCACTACACAACTCACTTCACTACACAACTCACTTCACTACACAACTCACTTCACTACACACAACTCACTTCACTACACAACTCACTTCACTACACAACTCACTACACAACTCACTTCACTACACAACTCACTTCACTACACAACTCACTTCACTACACAACACACTTCACTACACAACTCACTTCACTACACAACTCACTTCACTACACAACTCACTTCACTACACAACTCACTTCACTACACAACTCACTTCACTACACAACCTCACGTCACTACACAACTCACTTCACTACACAACTCACGTCACTACACAACACACTTCACTACACAACTCACTTCACTACACAACTCACTTCACTACACAACTCACTTCACTACACAACTCACTTCACTACACAACTCACTTCACTACACACCTCACTTCACTACACAACTCACTTCACTACACAACTCTTCACTACACAACACACTTCACTACACAACTCACTTCACTACACAACTCACTTCACTACACAACTCACTTCACTACACAACTCACTTCACTACACAACTCACTTCACTACACAACTCACTTCACTACACAACTCACTTCACTACACAACTCACTTCACTACACAACACACTTCACTACACAACTCACTTCACTACACAACTCACGTCACTACACAACTCACTTCACTACACAACTCACGTCACTACACAACTCACTTCACTACACAACTCACTACACAACTCACTTCACTACACAACTCACTTCACTACACAACTCACTTCACTACACAACACAACTACACTACACAACACAACTACACTACACAACTATGGAACCTGAAGTCGCTCTGTTTACGAACTGTGCTTTACCGATACACTTTGATGATTTTGTCCTGTATATTGTACATAACGCAATAGTTTATAGTAGTAATTTTATGACACTTAAAGACCTTATGCCGGGTTTGATTTATTTAGAAATACAGTTTTAATACCATTTTATATTAGAAGAGAACTACTAAAGGTTTCAAAATCAGTTGTTGTTTTTTTTGTCTGATCCCCCCAAATCGAAATAACCCCATAGCAACGCCCTTAGAAACGAAAAAACTTCACAGCCCTTGGTGACGTCAGAGTGGGTACGTTGTAAGTTGTTTACAATTTGGTATTTGTTCTTTTTTCGCGGATATTCAAGATGACAAGGCCGTGTACAGAGAGTGTGACATAAATACTAGAATATAACATTTCGTTGTCACAGAGATAGTCCAGTGGTTTTGTCGATGAACTGCCAATCCAGATACTGGGGTTCAAATCCCACCTCGGACACTTTTTCACTCTCAAAACGGCAATTTATGTGTAGTGAGCAATTGTCACCTGTAGAGGGCAGTATTGTGTTGGGCATCAGTGGAGAGAAGAGAGAAAAGGCAGTCCTGTGGCATAGATCCATGGTTTTCAATGCATGGGCGTAACCCGCTGTGACGTCACACACAGGTTAGAGCATAGACAACTTAAATTCATGAAAAACACGTTCTTTTTTTATAAAATATAGGATTTTTTTTGCTGGAATCTCTTTCAAATTGACATTGTCATGCAATTTTGATATCCACAATTAAAAAAAAAAAAACCCGTCATAAGGTCTTTAAAGGGCCCATATTCACTTGTATCTGGTTTAAACATGATTACAGAGTTATTTGGCCTCCTACACACGCCCAGAGAAGTGTTTTCTTTGATTCTGGATCGAGGGCATAAGACTCTATGTGACGGGTTGCCATTGTTGGAAAAAGTTTATTCTCAGGTGTGAAATGACTAACAGCGAAAGCTACAGTTAGCTCTTGTTTACGTCTGAACTTAGCGTGATGCGACATCACTGTGAGGGCGGGGGGGAAGCGGGCTCACAGACAGAGGAGCACAGATCCAAGCGTTTCACATGACATCACCTCTATGCACAAAATGGCTATAATTTGACACATTTTGAGTGTTGTATGATGTATCACCCATTTTATTATCACACATGTGCATAGGATGGACTGTGAAAATGTAAGAAAAGCAAAATATGGCACTTTTAATGAAGATTTGTTTATGCACGCCTTTGCTTATTTTTTACCTTTTTGGGATCTTGAGCCGACGCAATTTACTAGTTTGTTTTCCTGTTACTTACGATGGCAATAGGAACATGTTTTTGATTCTGATTCTGAAAAAACTGCAAATTGTAAAATCACATAATAATACCATACAGAATGACTTGTGATTGGGTAATAAGTATTATACTAGTTGTGGTAGACATGTTGACAGAATCCATTTCAAACACATCCCACTTCTGTTTGTAGAAGAGAATCTCATTTACATATGTGGAAAGACACAAAAAAGTTAGCATAAAATCATTCGGAACGCGGCAGGAAACCCGAGCGAGTGAGGAAATCCACGGGAACTGTCCATGGTGCTGAAATCTGCTCCCAGCAGCGCAGAGGGGAACGAGGGGAGCTCTCCAAACAGTTTAGCCGAGCACAATCGAAATCCTGTCAATATGTGACCCACTTCTGAACAATTTGCATGACTAGTGACTATTTGACCTGCTCATTCAAATCCTAAAACCTATTTGACAGCACTGCAGCCGCCAGACAGACAGAGAGAGAGAGAGAGATACGGAATAATCTGGACAAAAAGCTGTTGATTTTGTACACAGCGCTTGTCCCAAATCAGCACTCCGTTATTCCGCTCACACAGCCATGGCGATAGCAGCGAGGCACCGTGAACAGCAATTACTCCAGACCGCAGTGCAATCTATGAGCCTCACAAATCTAGAATGGATTTTATTTTGTGCATGTTCGAGAGGGTTCAGGCGCAGCTTTGAGGCGTCCCGATACATTTGCGTTCACAGTCACTTCTCATTGTGTGTAACCTAAAGAAGACGTTGTGTGCTTCTGTCTGCTTCATAGTGAGATTCTACCCGTGATTCATTCATAACCTCTGCTGATTCAATTCTGTATGTTTTTGTTTAGTCCTAAATCACAACAGCAGTCGCCTGATTTAACAACAATAAATCAAAGCCTAAAACAGTTTGAAGAAAGGAATCGCAATTAAATAAATCCGTGCATAGGGAGCGGGATGACCAGTGTCCAATTGTTAATAATTGTATATTCTCTCCTGCTTTTGCCCACATTTACAGAGGGATCCACTGCTAGAGACAGACAGGCCATAGATCCAGGAATCAGACTGTAGAACGAGGACTGAGGAGGCTCCCACTCCACACAGTGATGGAGCTGGGTCGCTACAGGAAGCACTTGTTGAACCTTTTACACATCAATATTTTAGACGCAGGAGAAACTGAAGCAACCAGAAGTAACTACACAAAGAACACAAAGCCTCGGTCCTCGTTCTACAGTCTGAGTCCTGGATCTACAGCCTCAGTCCTCGTTCTACAGTCTGAGTCCTGGGTCTACAGCCTCAGACCTCGTTCTACAGTCTGAGTCCTGGATCTACAGCCTCAGTCCTCGTTCTACAGTCTGAGTCCTGGATCTACAGCCTCAGTCCTCGTTCTACAGTCTGAGTCCTGGGTCTACAGCCTCAGTCCTCGTTCTACAGTCTGAGTCCTGGATCTACAGCCTCAGACCTCGTTCTACAGTCTGAGTCCTGGATCTACAGCCTCAGACCTCGTTCTACAGTCTGAGTCCTGGATCTACAGCCTCAGTCCTCGTTCTACAGTCTGAGTCCTGGATCTACAGCCTCAGTCCTCGTTCTACAGTCTGAGTCCTGGATCTACAGCCTCAGTCCTCGTTCTACAGTCTGAGTCCTGGATCTACAGCCTCAGTCCTCGTTCTACAGTCTGAGTCCTGGATCTACAGCCTCAGTCCTCGTTCTACAGTCTGAGTCCTGGATCTACAGCCTCAGTCCTCGTTCTACAGTCTGAGTCCTGGATCTACAGCCTCGGTCCTCGTTCTACAGTCTGAGTCCTGGATCTACAGCCTCAGTCCTCGTTCTACAGTCTGAGTCCTGGATCTACAGCCTCGGTCCTCGTTCTACAGTCTGAGTCCTGGATCTACAGCCTCAGTCCTCGTTCTACAGTCTGAGTCCTGGATCTACAGCCTCAGTTCTCGTTCTACAGTCTGAGTCCTGGATCTACAGCCTCGGTCCTCGTTCTACAGTCTGAGTCCAGGATCTACAGCCTCGGTCCTCGTTCTACAGTCTGAGTCCTGGATCTACAGCCTCAGTTCTCGTTCTACAGTCTGAGTCCTGGATCTACAGCCTCAGTCCTCGTTCTACAGTCTGAGTCCTGGATCTACAGCCTCGGTCCTCGTTCTACAGTCTGAGTCCTGGATCTACAGCCTCAGTCCTCGTTCTACAGTCTGAGTCCTGGATCTACAGCCTCGGTCCTCGTTCTACAGTCTGAGTCCTGGATCTACAGCCTCAGTCCTCGTTCTACAGTCTGAGTCCTGGATCTACAGCCTCAGTCCTCGTTCTACAGTCTGAGTCCTGGATCTACAGCCTCAGTCCTCGTTCTACAGTCTGAGTCCTGGATCTACAGCCTCAGTTCTCGTTCTACAGTCTGAGTCCTGGATCTACAGCCTCAGTCCTCGTTCTACAGTCTGAGTCCTGGATCTACAGCCTCAGTCCTCGTTCTACAGTCTGAGTCCTGGATCTACAGCCTCAGTCCTCGTTCTACAGTCTGAGTCCAGGATCTACAGCCTCGGTCCTCGTTCTACAGTCTGAGTCCTGGATCTACAGCCTCAGTCCTCGTTCTACAGTCTGAGTCCTGGATCTACAGCCTCAGTCCTCGTTCTACAGTCTGAGTCCAGGATCTACAGCCTCGGTCCTCGTTCTACAGTCTGAGTCCTGGATCTACAGCCTCAGTTCTCGTTCTACAGTCTGAGTCCTGGATCTACAGCCTCAGTCCTCGTTCTACAGTCTGAGTCCTGGATCTACAGCCTCGGTCCTCGTTCTACAGTCTGAGTCCTGGATCTACAGCCTCAGTCCTCGTTCTACAGTCTGAGTCCTGGATCTACAGCCTCAGTCCTCGTTCTACAGTCTGAGTCCTGGATCTACAGCCTCAGTCCTCGTTCTACAGTCTGAGTCCTGGATCTACAGCCTCGGTCCTCGTTCTACAGTCTGAGTCCTGGATCTACAGCCTCAGTCCTCGTTCTACAGTCTGAGTCCTGGATCTACAGCCTCAGTTCTCGTTCTACAGTCTGAGTCCTGGATCTACAGCCTCAGTCCTCGTTCTACAGTCTGAGTCCTGGAACTACAGCCTCAGTCCTCGTTCTACAGTCTGAGTCCTGGATCTACAGCCTCAGTCCTCGTTCTACAGTCTGAGTCCTGGATCTACAGCCTCAGTCCTCGTTCTACAGTCTGAGTCCAGGATCTACAGCCTCGGTCCTCGTTCTACAGTCTGAGTCCTGGATCTACAGCCTCAGTTCTCGTTCTACAGTCTGAGTCCTGGATCTACAGCCTCAGTCCTCGTTCTACAGTCTGAGTCCTGGATCTACAGCCTCAGTCCTCGTTCTACAGTCTGAGTCCTGGATCTACAGCCTCGGTCCTCGTTCTACAGTCTGAGTCCTGGATCTACAGCCTCAGTCCTCGTTCTACAGTCTGAGTCCTGGATCTACAGCCTCAGTCCTCGTTCTACAGTCTGAGTCCTGGATCTACAGCCTCAGTCCTCATTCTACAGTCTGAGTCCTGGATCTACAGCCCGTCTGTCCATGAAAGCGAAACCATCATTTCTCCAGTGTGAGAGCAATAATGTCTCTCTGATCTTATCTTAAATGCACCAGAATTTGCCAAGTAAGCTATTTTCCATCTGCGCCTTTCACAGACCAGAATCACAAAGCGCTGTAGTCTCCTTAAAGATAATAACAGTAAAAGTCATATAATAATAAAATACAGAAAAACACAGACAGTCAGAGAGAATAAGGACACACACAGGTCACACACAAAGCAATGAGTAAATGGACCTAAACTAATGCTTTATGTCTGCTGTGGTACCAACCAGCTCTTCACATGTGATTAGTATCGCCCTAAATCACAACAGTTTTCTCAGAGGACTTCACAAAACTGTTGAATTCACCAACAAGCAATCAAACAATTCAACCACAAAGAATTACACTGATTAAAAAAAACTCTGTAAAGGTTGATGTATTAAGATCAATAGAAAAATGTTTTATTTTGACACTTCCTGTCTACGGTCCAGTCATTGGTCTAAATATGAAGCAGCGCTAATATGGTATAAAAGAAACGACAACAAAGTTTAGCTACAGTTGAAATAGATGGATTGATTTGATATGTGTGACAATTGCAGCGTTTCTTTAAATTGGTCAATAATAAGGTGATTTTTCATTTCTGTTCTAGCTCTGACGTTGGTTATATGAATAAATGGAAGGACAAAATAAACTTCATTTTAACCATCAGTTCTGGCTTCAACTTCACACTCAACTGGACGCTACAATCTCCGAGCCGTTGGTTCAAAAGGAGCAGAGACCAATGTCCATAAACGTTGAATGTGGAGTGTCCTGGATCAACACCTCTGTCTTTTTAGTTAGACCCAGTTAGACCTAGTTAGACCCAGTTAGACCTAGTTAGACCTAGCAGCAGCAAAACTCTAAAACCCAGTGGGAGAAAGGTGAGAAACCTCTGGGAGCTTCATAACGGCACAAACAGCAGCTTTACAAGGAAACTACTAAAATACAGAAGTAGCAGAAACATATGATGCGTATTTTTACTTCAATCAATCATTTTTTTGTATAGCACCATTCGTCCATTACTGGGTCAGGGATGTGGCAGCTGCACAATACAAAGTGCTTCACAAGAGCACTTTGAAAACACAGATCAAAATGTGTAAAGTCAATGAAATATACAATTATTTCGTGTTAAAACAGAGCAGCAAGAAAATATGGGGTTCATAACTCTCATTCCAATGTGGCTTTACAAGGGAGATAAAAGCCATAAATCATACCAAATGGAATGAGTTGTACGCACGGAGAAACGGGTATGATTTCAACCTAGTTTGGGACATGGTCAGAACAAAAAAAAAAAGTATAAAAGGAAGCGTCCTGCGTTGAATCGTAGTTAGTGTTTAGATGTTTTGTGCTTTCATTGCAAAGCCCACAGTCACATCTTTGTCATTCTTTGTCTGATCCAGAATTATCTTTCCCAAACAGTCTCATTAAAGGTCCTCCCTCTGGAGACTCCCGCATCGGGCCGTCTGCTCTTCGCCTTCTTCCTCTCTCATGACGTTTAACTAGAAAAAGAACCAGTCCGGATTTTAGGATTGTGCAGCTAATTTTCTCAGGCAAGTAATGAAAGTGTGAAGAGATCGATGAGTAATGTGTAAATCTGGAGTACTTCACTTTGAAACCACAAAAAGTGACTTTGCTTTTTTTGTGGTTGTTTTGAAAGACAAGTTAAATGTATTATCTTAATAACAGGTTTCGGCTGCAGAGCTAATACAAGGTTATACCATAGACTGAATATATTAACGGACGTAGTCATGCCCTTCTCCGTCGTTCAAACTAATGGGCCAAAAATTCGCTTTCATGGAGTGATTCAAAATGGCCGCGGGGGCTGGAAAACGCACGAGCTCCATTCATTTAAACGAGTGACTTCAAAAATTCACAGCGACTAAACTAGACTGGTCCAGAACACTCCCTCAGCATTGACACACATGTGGAACGGAGCTTTGGACCAAGAGTCGATTTTGGGACCATCCTGTAAAGGTGTTTTCGAGAGGTAAGAAGATGCTATATGTTAGCATTGGCTAATTCTACTTCTGGGTCCACCCCCACAGGCCCGGGGTGGTATCGCAGCATGTCAGCGCACGTCATTTTGGCCACTTTTGAGCTGGGACCCATCCCCAGTGGGTAATACATGTTAACAAGTGAATACGTCTGACTTATCTTTCAAAAGAACCACAAAAAGGGTTATAACTCAAGACGAAATGAACCTTATTGAATCATCACACAAAGGTAGGTGCTCCAGCTAGTTTCAAGAGCTTGTTCCTAACTCTCAAAACAGTCGCTACGTTTTACATACATTTTTGCCTTTGATTACGTCTGAGAAATTACTGACATTTCCCCACTGTTGGACAAATAAACCAACTCTTAATCTTAATCTCTAGGCGTCTCTCCTCGCGACCCGCCGTAGTCTCCGAGTCGTTGGCCGTGGTGCTTTGCGACTGGCCTTGTTCCGGTTGTGTGGATAAAAACATAGCATAGGGCGGGATTTCTCACACACAGAGGCTTATAGATTTGTGAGGTGTCTTCAAATGAAATGTGGAAATGGCGCCAATTCTATGATTCGGCACAAACCTCAAGCAGAGCAGAGAAAACATGATGTCAGATTTTGTCTAACCAAAATAAAAAACTATTTTCACTTTTTCTCACTGGGATTTTGAGTTGTCTTTGCAGGTGCAGGAGGGTCTAAGTCAAAAGTCTCCAGCCTGTAGCTCAGAAGACACCAGTAGCTCACCACCACCCTTCTAAGTAGCCCGCCAAAGGATTTATAAATGAACAAACGAAACAATACACTAAATATGTCATGTATTATTGATTGCTAATGTAAATGCATATTAAGCATAATGTGATGAATATTTACCTTAAATCACCTGATCTCTCTCACAATACTGTAAATCACATCATTTCTCCCAGAACCACTTAAAGGAGAAGCTCTCTGTCTCGGCAAAGTAGCTCTCTGGAGTCTAAAAACAGTGGTGATGCAGAAGATTTCAAGCCAAATTTTTGGAAAGAACCTCTCCACTTTTTGAACAAATCTCTCTGGTCTTATTGGACGAGCACATATCACCAGATTGTCCAACCAATAGTCTCGATGACCCAGAAGTAGAAAATCCTGCTAAATACCTTTAAGACATTTTTGTTGACATTTTTGGACAGAGGTCGTCCTGCTCCCTACGGACCAATGGCTCCTCTGTGTTTGTTATTGTTGCATTTCCTGAGTTCTACTAATGCTGCGTGTGTTTTTAATGGTAGGAGAAACCGGAGCACCCACAGGAAACCTACACAGACACGGGGAGAACTTCAAACTTCACACAAAAAGCCCTGGAGGTGGAGATTAAACCCAGGACCTTCTAACCACTGCACAAATCTTGAATACACGATAAACGATACTGTCCATTTTCTAACATAAAAACGTGGTAAATGTCACCAGCTGTTGATTCAGACCCGCTTCTGCTTCTTGCAACGACAACAGACTATAATATATATGACGCACAAGCTAACGAGCTCGGTTAGCATCGATAACGCAGACAGTAATTTGTCAATGACCCCAGATATTGGCAATTGATTCAGTTTTGATGTGAACTTTTAAAACCCCAAGTCAGTGACTCCTAACACGATCGTTCTTTCTGCTTCCGCGCTAAAGTAGCAGCTAGAGCCAGTAATATAGATATATTTATAGACATAAGCGTGGGCAAGTATATGATATATGCAGAGCTTTGAACAGGAACCAATTATATAGCCATATGTGAATATTCTATTACCATTTATAATTCACAGATATTCACAGAGCTCGATCCTTAATTAAGCGTCGGAATTCTAAAACCAACGGCTGCGATCGACATCAGAAGAAAAACCTTTACTCAGAAAACTTTACTAAATAGTTTATGTGAAAAAAACCCAGGTCTATTTTAAGTCAATTCAGTTCAACGTGTTTTAATCAATGTATTTTTGTACAGCCCTAAATCACAAATGCATCGTCTCGGAGGACTTTACACAGTTTTTGATTTCCCAAAAATAGATTAGAGAGTCAAAAAGTTCAAACCAGGAAATGAAATGATAAAAACACACAGAGCCATTGGTCCATAAGGAGAGGACTTTTTGTCCATTTCTCCTGGATAATAATAATAATAATAATAATAATGCATTGGTTTTATACAGCACTATTTTGGACACTCAAAGTCTCTTCACTTCATCATTCATTCACTCCTAACACGGTGGTGATAAACTACTGTAGCCACAGCTGCCCTGGGGCACACTGACAGAAGCGAGGCAACCAGTCTGTGCCAATGGGGGTGAAGTGTCTTGCCTAAGGACACAACGGCTGCAGACATCACTGGGAGTCGGTGGAGAACCTACGACCTTCAGGCTCAAAGGTCAATGCTCTACCAACTGAGCCACTATCGCCCCAATGCCACATCCTCATTGGTCCATAAGGGGCGGTTGTCCAATGTCCTTCTGTCCTGGGTCCTCACTGTCCTCACGCCCTCCTACATCCGACCTATTTTAGTGCCAAACAGATAAAGGTTTCCCCCGTTTTTCAGCAAATCCTTTCAAAATTACAGCCAGACCCAAAACATGTTCATGACTGGAGCTAGAAAATTACAATTCTGTGGCAAAATGTCTGCGATATCTGCGTTTGCTTCTCCGTTAGACCTCATCACATACTTATCACTGTACATACATGGTTAGTGCAATATGAACATAGTTACATTCTGAAAATGCAGTATTGCACATGTTTGCACTGCATATACCACACACAGCATGTACCTCACACAAACACAGCATGGCTCAGGTCAGTAACAGCAGATATTAGCAAACATGTGACATCAGCAGCAGCAGAGGGGTCCATTGTACAAACAGCAGCGATTTAGACACAAGAAAGAAGAGCTCGGCAGAAGACAATACACAAACCAAGCCAACAATTGACCAAAACGTGGATGGCATGAGCAGAGGGAAGACTGTACACACAAGTCTCACTTATTCCACACACGCAGCCATTTGGGAGTGTTTCAAACTGAAGTCTACAATGTCTCTTTGGACCTGACAAACCATGGGAGAATAATAATAATAATAATAATAATAATAATAAATAAGAATAATACTGACATGGGTTTGCTCTGGCACACATGGGTATACTAGCAGGACTTGGGGATGCATACAGGAGAGGCAAAACGGCTAGAATGACGTGTACGTGAAGATAAAGCTGCAGTTCTAACTTTTTAAACTTCAAAATCGACTCAGCGACGTCTACACAGAACTAACATCGACTGCGCGTCAACCTGTCGCTCTGACGTGGAGAGAGAGAGAGAGAGGGAGGGTGGGGGGCATTCAAAGCAACAGGTCTAGGCTCTCCGTAAACCAGAGGTCAGACGCGTGCGCGAGGGGTATAGGGGTGAGGTCAGCGGAGGGGAGAGGGGGGGGTGGGGGAGGCGAGTGATGTCACATATACCCGTAAATAAGGGTCGTTTTGGTCGGGCACTGCGGAGAGACGAGACCAAGGCGGGTGTGGTGACTGCATTAAGCAAGACGCGCGCAAGCCAAGAATCATCCACCACGAGCGACATCACACACGCACACACACACACACACACACACGCACGCACAAGCACGCACATGCACAGACACGCACAGGGCAGTGGTGGTGAGAGGACGTATAGGGGGACAACACGGAACGTTTGGGGGATCGGAAAGCAGTGACACACGCACACGCACGGATTCAACGCGGTCCCTGGAAACACAATGACAATGTGACATCTGCCATCCATCTGACAACAGTTTAGTATTCTCCACAGGCGCGCGCTCCAGCCCCGCGTGCACCCCCTACAGCGCTCGCTACACTCATTCCTATGCGGCGTTTTTTCACCCCACACGCATACAGGGCATACACACACACATATAAAGACATACACGCGCAAACACACACACTCACAGCGAATACACGCAACACGCACGACACATTGGCTTCAGGTGTAATCAAATCAACTCAAGGCACAAGACTTAGTTCATGCGGTAACTCAGAAACTGACCTCCCAGTCTAACGCATCCCACTCTTCGGTAAACATCCGGAGGTTTTCTTTGCATCCAAAAGAAAGACGCGGGGAGCGTGCGTTTTCTATGGAGCCGACACAGGGCGACGCGATGCCATTGCGCTTTTGGTGAGAATCCTCTTGGAGACGGAGCAGAGGAGGGGTGAAGAGCAACAAAAACGGGGCATCTCCGCAGCAGCAGCAGCGTCGAAGTTAAACGACTCCCAGTGCGTTTCGCTCAGTGTTCGGAACCAAATCCACGTATCCCAGTCCCGCTGGTGCCGCGCCGCTGTCTCACAGCCGCTGCCTGCGTCCCCCCGCTCCCTCCGCTTTTGGGTGGCAGCAGGCTACACGAAGAGCCACGCAACTTCTCATTTCCAGGAGAGAATTTACTCCAAAGCCAATAAATCCCCGTTGCGCATTAGACAAATCCTTCCCCTCCGCTGGAGAGCAACAATAAGGAAGCTTTTAACGTCCCCTGTACAGCTTCGCACAACACGTGACTCCCATGTAGTAGAAGAAAAAGCATTTGATCCGTAATAGGCCCTAAGCAGTGGTAATGTAGGAGGAGGAGGTGGTGGGAGGTGGATGGATGGATGACTCTAGACCTATACTACTCACCATTAGCACAGCAAAGTTGTTGTGGTGCAGGCTGCAGTGAATGGTGGTCGTATTGCCCCCGGTGCCCGTTATGTGGCAGCCCTCTGCCCTCCAGCCGCCGTGTCCATCCAGCAGGTCAAAGTCCCAGAAGGCTGCGGTGGGGTCTACACCCAGCGCGAAGTGCCTCAGAGCGATGGTCACGGAGGAGTGCACCGCGCTCCGGAGGCTGCTGCAGCCATCTGAGAGAGGGACAGTCCAGCACACAGAGCGTCAGAGCGGGCACAGGGGGGACACAGGGGGAGACAGGGGGAGACAGGGGACAGCAGCCTGATCTGCGTGATCATAAACAAGCCCTAATGTCATGTCGCTAAAGTTTTACGCAGAAGCAACAAGCTTAATTCATCTGCCTCACACTTGGAAGATAAAAACAGCGCCAACATGTTGTTGCATGTTCTCCCACTGCATGTTCTCCCACTCGTCCACAGCGTTGACATCACAAGCCCCGCGTAATAAAAATGGATTTCCTCTTACCTAATTTGGTGAAAGCAACTGGTGTCGAAACGCTCCTACGCTTTCCATCGTCCGCGAGGTTTGAAGAATTCCCGGTGCAGGGGAAGAGTTTCCCATTGCGGAACACGATCAACTGCAGCCTGCAGCTGGAGTTATCAACAGATTGCAGCGCGGAGGAGGAGAGCGGAGAGGCAGCCAGCGGTACGTGGATGGAGGCGACCGAGTTCTGCGGATCAAACAACAACAAGAGAGAGCGAATCAGAATGAAATCATGTCCCCAAAATGCGCAGGAACAAAAGTCACTCCAGCAGAGAGAAAAGCAGCGGTCTGAACCCAGCCTCCTCTCCAGGTGTGCAGCAGGTTCTCAGCTCGAGTGTCCAGGGGAAAGAGAGGCACGTTAGCGCGGCTTTGGTCCGGCTCTGCCGCAGAGGTGGAAATGGTTCTTACCATTTCGGCTTCAGGGCACATCAACACTGCAGCTGGATTTAAAGTGACAATCAGTCTGACTTTATCTCCTTTATCTGCTTTACAGCGACTCACACCTGCCCCAAAACACACACACACACACACATACGCAAATACAAACATAAATGCACGTACACACAAACACAGACATATGCACACACACACACACACACATGCACACACACAAGCACACACACATGCACACACACACACACAGAGCAACCTAACTTTATGATTTTAGTGGCTCTCATGGGTCACTCCAGGTGTCCCTCTCCCGGCCAATCCACAGTCAGCCTGCACAATGAGTACACTGCTGTAACCAGAGGCCAACCAGAGCCATGTTAAAAATCATTATTTATAAAGTCATAATAATCACAGATCATTAGAAAGAAGGTAAAGTTCTTCAGTTGTTGCAGCGAAACATCTGATTTTAACCTGGACTTGAACATGTTCAGAGAAGAAGCCTGTCTCACATTTTCAGGAAGGCTGCTCTAGATTTTAGCTTCATCACTATCAAATGCTGGCTCCTTATGTTTAGTCCTGACTCTGGAACCAGGCTGATCCTGGACTGGTTCTGGACTGATTCTATGCTTGCTCTGGGCTGGTCCTGGATTGGTTCTGGACTGGTTCGGGGGTGGTCCTAGACTGGTTCTGTGCCAGGTCAGCTTGTTTTTCCCCCAGAGAAGAGAGTGTGGCTGTTGCAACAGTTTTTGCTGTATTTCAGAACAACTTCACCAATGTTGGCACTTAATAAGGTACAAAAAAGTAATTATAGTAACAATAATAATAACAAACTTAATTTTAATAAAAGTACAGAAAAACTAAAACTTTCCAGATTCCCATCGGTTTGAATGTGAGCCAGTTCCATATTCCCGAAGTCTTAGTTGCGATCCCAAACCAGGTCTAGTATCCTCTCCGTTCTCCCATCAGCCCCGGCGGTGCAGCTCAGAGGAGGCAGACAGATGAATACCCGTGCCCTTCCTCCTAATGGGGAGCTGCTTCGTCAGAGCTTCGGTCCAATCAATGTCAACAAGAAAAATGGGCAAATTTCTTAATTAACTTAAACAAGGCCTCGCCGTCTCCTCCGTCCATCTCGGCTCCTTATCTCGCCTCCTTATCTTGCCTCCTCATCTCGGCTCCTCATCTCGCCTCCTTATCTCGGCTCCTTATCTCGGCTCCTTATCTCGGCTCCTTATCTCGCCTCCTTATCTCGCCTCCTTATCTCGGCTCCTTATCTCGGCTCCTTATCTCGCCTCCTTATCGCGGCTCCTCATCTCGGCTCCTTATCTCGCCTCCTTATCTCGCCTCCTTATCTTGCCTCCTTATCTCGGCTCCTTATGTCGGCTCCTCATCTCGGCTCCTCATCTCGCCTCCTCATCTCGGCTCCTCATCTCGGCTCCTCATCTCGGCTCCATATCTCGGCCCCTCATCTCGGCTCCTCATCTCGCCTCCTTATCTCGCCTCCTTATCTCGGCTCCTTATCTCGGCTCCTTATCTCGGATCCTTATCTCGGCTCCTTATCTCGGCTCCTTATCTCGGCTCCTTATCTCGCCTCCTTATCTCGCCTCCTCATCTCGGCTCCTCATCTCGGCTCCTCATCTCGCCTCCTCATCTCGCCTCCTTATCTCGGCTCCTTATCT
>OZ035835.1:3472826-3725326 GCA_964034765.1 Knipowitschia caucasica | reverse complement strand
TGCTACTGCTACTACAACTACTACTACCACTACTACTGCTGCTACTACTACTACTACTACTACTACTACTACTGCTACTGCTACTACAACTACTACTACTACTGCTGCTGCTGCTACTACTACTACTACTACTACTACTGCTGCTGCTACTACTACTACTACTGCTACTACTACTACTACTACTGCTGCTGCTGCTACTGCTACTACTACTACTACTACTACTACTACTACTACTGCTACTGCTACTACAACTACTACTACTACTGCTGCTGCTGCTGCTGCTACTACTGCTACTACTACTACTACTACTGCTACTACTACTGCTGCTACTGCTACTACTACTACTACTGCTGCTGCTGCTACTACTACTACTACTACTGCTACTGCTACTACAACTACTACTACTACTGCTGCTGCTGCCACTACTGCTACTACTACTACTACTACTGCTCCTGCTGCTACTGCTACTACTACTACTACTGCTACTACTACTACTACTGCTGCTGCTGCTACTACTACTGCTACTGCTACTGCTACTACTGCTACTGCTACTGCTACTACTGCTACTGCTACTGCTACTACTACTACTACTGCTGCTACTACTACTACTGCTGCTGCTGCTACTACTGCTACTGCTACTGCTACTACTGCTACTGCTACTACTACTTCTGCTACTGCTACTACTACTACTACTGCTGCTGCTGCTACTACTGCTACTGCTACTGCTACTGCTACTTCTGCTACTACTACTGCTACTACTGCTACTTCTATTACTACTGCTACTACTACTACTACTACTGCTGCTACTACTGCTACTGCTACTACTACTACTACTACTACTACTACTGCTACTGCTACTACAACTACTACTACTACTACTACTACTACTGCTGCTACTACTACTACTACTACTACTACTACACTACTACTACTGCTACTGCTACTACAACTACTACTACTACTGCTGCTGCTGCTACTACTACTACTACTACTACTACTACTGCTGCTACTACTACTACTACTACTACTACTACTACTACTACTGCTGCTGCTGCTACTGCTACTGCTACTACTACTACTACTACTACTACTACTGCTACTGCTACTACAACTACTACTACTACTGCTGCTACTGCTACTACTACTACTACTGCTGCTGCTGCTACTACTACTACTACTACTACTGCTACTGCTACTACAACTACTACTACTACTGCTGCTGCTGCCACTACTGCTACTACTACTACTACTACTGCTCCTGCTGCTACTGCTACTACTACTACTACTGCTACTACTACTACTACTGCTGCTGCTGCTACTACTGCTACTGCTACTGCTACTACTGCTACTGCTACTACTGCTACTGCTACTACTACCACTACTGCTGCTGCTACTACTACCACTACTGCTGCTGCTACTACTACTACTACTGCTGCTGCTGCTACTACTGCTACTGCTACTGCTACTACTGCTACTGCTACTGCTACTACTACTTCTGCTACTGCTACTACTACTACTACTGCTGCTGCTGCTACTACTGCTACTGCTACTGCTACTTCTGCTACTACTACTGCTACTACTGCTGCTACTTCTACTACTACTGCTACTACTACTACTACTACTGCTGCTACTACTGCTACTGCTACTACTACTACTACTACTACTACTACTGCTACTGCTACTACAACTACTACTACTACTACTGCTGCTACTACTACTACTACTACTACTACTACTACTACTGCTACTGCTACTACAACTACTACTACTACTGCTGCTGCTGCTACTACTACTACTACTACTGCTACTGCTACTGCTACTACTGCTACTGCTACTACTGCTACTGCTACTACTACTACTACTGCTGCTGCTGCTACTACTACTACTACTGCTGCTGCTGCTACTACTGCTACTGCTATTGCTACTACTGCTACTGCTACTGCTACTACTACTTCTGCTACTGCTACTACTACTACTACTGCTGCTGCTGCTACTACTGCTATTGCTACTGCTACTACTGCTACTGCTACTGCTACTTCTGCTACTACTACTGCTACTACTGCTACTTCTACTACTACTGCTACTACTACTACTACTACTGCTGCTGCTACTACTGCTACTGCTACTGCTACTACTGCTACTGCTACTACTACTACTACTACTGCTGCTGCTACTACTACTACTACTGCTGCTGCTGCTACTACTGCTACTGCTACTGCTACTACTGCTGCTACTACTGCTACTTCTACTACTACTGCTACTACTACTACTACTACTGCTGCTACTACTGCTACTGCTACTACTACTACTACTAATGCTGCTGCTGCTACTACTACTACTGCTACTGCTACTGCTACTTCTGCTACTATTACTGCTACTACTGCTACTACTACTACAACTACTGCTACTACTACTGCTGCTGCTACTACTACTGGTACTACTGCTGCTGCTGCTACTACTGCTACTACTACTGCTACTACTACTACTACTACTGCTACTACTGCTACTACTACTACTGCTACTACTACTGCTACTACTACTGCTACTACTGCTACTACTACTGCTACTACTGCTACTACTACTGCTACTACTACTGCTACTACTACTGCTACTACTGCTACTACTACTACTACTACTGCTACTACTACTGCTACTACTGCTACTACTACTGCTACTACCACTGCTACTACTACTACTGCTACTACTACTACTGCTACTACTACTACTACTACTGCTACTACTACTGCTACTAAAACGACTAAATATCCTCAATATCAAAAATGAACAGACATTGCTTCTTCATAACACCTTGTGAAGTGGAGCATACTTGACATTCAGCTAATGACCCAAACTCCGGCTCGTTCCGTGTACATCTTCCCTCTCGAGGCGCAACAATTCCTGCAATATTATCATTTTAGCGAAGACTTAAGTTGAACATAATTAAAAGCATGCAGCGTGGAACGGCAGGTGCGACAGGAAACCAGCTCAGGCACCGTGACAGACAGACTCACTGCACTCCGCAAACAAGACACGCGGCTATGCTAATATTTCATCACGTTTTCTCAGGTTTACGCTAGCAGCCGTTTATCAACATCACCACCAAACATTATTTTGCTAATATCTGTCACCCGCATGTCTTTGTTCCCAGTCCAGTCTCAAGTCTGTTTTGGGAAAATAAAGGAAAGCTAATGTGGGGGAATGGGCGGCACGGTGGCTGAGTGGATAGCACTCTCGCCTCTCAGCAAGAAGATCCTGGGTTCGAATCCCGGTCGGACCAGGGCCTTTCTGAGTGGAGTTTGCATGTTCTCCCCGTGTCTGCGTAGGTTTCCTCCGGGTACTCCCGTTTCCCCTACCACTAAAAATATGTACAATAGTTCTGGCATGTGCCTCCTGTACTGGCGACCCCGCTCCCATCTCTGTGTGGAGTGAGAGACAAATGCCCAAAAAATAACAATTGTAAACCGCTTTGAGACTCAGATCTGCAGTGAAAAGGTGGTATATAAATAAAATAAAAAATAAAAATAAAATAAAGAGAGAGAGGCAGATAAAGGTATTAGTATCGGAAACTCTTCTTCATATTCATTCATTCATTCATATTCTTCCCCTTAATCCATTTCTGGGCCGGGGAAGTGGCAGTCGAAGCTCCACCACATTCACAAAGCACTAGCTCCTTCTTGATATTTTCATGACAATTGCTTGCTTGGATTGACGCCACGTCCGCCTCATTACTTATGCGTATCACGTGTTCAGCCGAGCTACAGTAGTTGTTCACTAGAGCAGCGTGTTGAGCCTTTTGCGTGTGTGGTTTTAGGTCATTCTAACTGATCGAATCGTGAAACCGATAAAGAATACGTTAGGGTTCATCGTGAAGAGATTAATAAAGGGCCTCGCACTCAGGACTTTATGAAAAGCAAACTTTTACATGGAAGGATCATTTATTTACCCAGCCATGCAGTCACAATGCATCCCCATCTTTTACATTAATTCATTTTCTGATGGGACCTGTCAACACATGTTACTGTTTAAAACGACTGATTGTTTTAAAGATTCATCCAAACTCCTGCCACACAATGATTGTTGCTGTTTTACTATTTCCCAGACCCTTGAGTGTGGTGCAGTGTGAGTCCGTGTCCTTGTCATGTGTCTGTCTGTAAAAAAGTATACATATATATGTCATGATAATCCACAATTGCCACGCCCATATGATGTCATCAATGCAAATTAGATGGGTACATTTAATTCTTACGTAAACTTTGAGCCATCCTTATCATTTCTCTAATTTACTGTACATACAGTAAGACCTCTATCTCTTTTCATTTTTAAGTTATCAAGAAATGAAAATGTCAAAATGGAGCCTTTTAGGAAAGACACCTCTGGGTCCTAAAGGGTGTTGGGAGGTCACAGTTCAAGCATCAATGTTCCGCGAAGAGAGAACCTTTACCTTCTGTCTGCATCGGTCAGTGGACTGTGACAGCTGACGTGTTGTTTGGGGGTTTAAGAACAAACAACTGGACTGCAGCTGCCCCCCCCCCCCCCCCCCCCCCCCCAATGACCACACACCTCCAGCTATTGACCTTCTCCTTAATGACTGCAGCTCCATGACCGAGAGGCTGCACCAGCGTCACAAGTACATTTCTCTGGGTGAATAGGAGATAAAAGTGACAACATGGAGAGAGGAGTGAGGAATGAATACTTTTACACCAGCGGAGGTCGTGCTTAATGGTCTGAGGGGGCTGCGTTTAGGGTTGTAATGGTTTGAACCCAGTATAGTGCTATGGTAGACTTGTTTAGACCAGGGTTTTTAGCCTGACTCTGGATCTATAACCTGCCTCTCATTATGGGCCTCCCTGTGGTTTCAAGGCACGGTGGCTGAGTGGTTATCCTGGGTTCCAATCATGGTCGGAACAGGGTCTTTCTGAGTGGAGTTTGCATGTTCTCTCAGTGTCTGTGAAGGTTTCCTCTGGGTGCTCCGGTTTCCCCAGTCACTATACCCATGCGAAATCGGTCTGGCATACACCTCCTGTACTGGCCTCGCTCCATCTCTGTGTGGACTGAGAGACAAACACCCACGATTGTAAAGTGCTTTGTGACTCTGGTCTGAAAAACAGTTCTGTTTAGCTGTGCATACAACTGAAGGACTTTATATTTGATATTTACTCTTTTTAGTGCATTGTGGCTATTTATTAATTGAATCCCCTGTGTGTTTTTAATGTTTTAAGGATTTTAATTACTTGTGATTGATTGTGATTGTGATGTGATGTGGGTTTTGAGGCGCTTTGTGTTGCCTTGTGTAGGAAAGGTGCTCTACAAATAAACGTTGATTGATTGATTGAAAGGCGCTATATAAATAAACATTACTTACTTACTACTTTATGACTTTTTGAGGCATCGAGTGACAGAGAGGATCCTGGACATGTATGGACATTAAAAAGGCATTATTTTGTTTAAGAGATGAATACATGTTGTATACAGTTATATTGTATTTTAAAGACAGGTAAAGGTAATCTGAATTCTTTACATGTTTTTGATTTTCCATCTTGTCAGAGCTGCACCCAGTCCACAGAGCACCAGCCCCTCACTGATCCTCCTGCAGGTGGTGAGTCCACAGGAGTCTTGCTTATTCAACGGGGGCTTCAGGCAAAGTGGGGTTAAGTGTCTTGCCCAAGGACACTTTTGCTGTTTTTCCACAGCGTCGGTTCAGTTCATTTCGGTACGGTACGGCGCACCTATTTTGCTTTTCCACTAGTGGATGGAATGGGAGATTTGAGCACTTTTCCGTACTGCCTCAGCTGTGGTTCCATCCCCACAGTACCCGCGCCATGACGTCACGTCTGCCCACTGCCTTACACTGATTGGTCAACGAGTGTCGTCACTGGAGCGTCATAAGTGCGACATCCAACCCTGTGATAACCAAATCTCAACCCCGCCATTTTTAAACCCGCCTGTGCTGTAGCAAGACGTGTTGTGTAGTGAGAGCAATGGAAACCGCAAAGACCCCCAAATCTTCGCCTTGATCCGTCGCCGAGGTCCAATGTTTACTGTGTCTCGTGGCCGAGGACAGTATCCAGAAGGAGCTCGACGGCACCACTCGAAACCACAAGGTTTTCAAGGAGATCTCCGAGCTCATGGCCGTACGTGGATATCCCCGCACGCTGCAGCAGTGTAGGGACAAGTTGAAGAAGCTTAAGAGCGACTACAGGGCCATTAAAGATCACAATGGCTGAAGTGGGGCAAACAGAAGGAGTTGGCGGTGGTTTGCTGAGATGGACGCCATTTACGGTCACAGGCCGTCTAACAATGGACGGGAGTGTGGTGTGGACTCGGCCTCCTCGTTGCTTCTGTCCATTGAGGATCGTAAGTGTTTTGTTACTTTTGTCTTTACTAATCGTGAAAATAACGTAAGGTCTCACTGTAATATATTTTCTCATGTAATTGTTTGATGGCCTGTTGTAGTGAGATAGCTACTTTTAGCTAGCAAGCAAGCTAAAGCTAACTTCCTGTGCTAGTGCCTGTGTCTTGCTCTTTCACGTATTTCCATTCTGTACTGTGCTTGTACTTAAGCCGTTGTGTGTTTGTTTTAGAATCCCTTCCCACGACGGAGATGACAGACGAGCCCCCACGGTCCCCATCCCCTATCCCTGGAGAACCACCGGCAGCGGCATCGACCCCGGCAGCGGCCTCCACCCAGGCAGCGGCCTCGATTACCGCGGAGTCTGAGATCTCGAGCAACACGCGGCGTGTGGTCACCGGTAAGCAGCATGGCTGGATCGGAAAGGGCGTTAGACATATCTTTACTTAAAAGCTCTCTAGGGGAAAAGTACTAAAACTGAGCGCAGTGGAAAAGTCTGCAGGTGAAAAGGATATTTAATTATTAGCTTCCTCTCTCAATCCTGCAGTCCACGTTACCTTCTCTTAACCACAAGTGCCATGGGGTAAACAAGCACACCTTAAGTACCCTGCTTGCCCACATTACTTTACCTATGCAATCAACCTAATACATCATGAGTACAACACATGCTTCAGACCAGATATACACAGATCTGAAGCTATAACTCTTTTAGCCCTAAATAATCAGAATAATTTCTATTGCCATGTGAGTAACAGGAAGTCAGAGACTGGGAAATTGCTTTGGCTCAGTGCAACAGTCAGAGAGAGAGCTAAAGGTAGAAAGGCATTTCAATTTGGAGAGACGAGAAAACAGGAAGTTTTTGAGTATTTTATGAAAGGAGGTTTGGCGCCCTAGGTCCCGGTGCGGCCTTCAGATCGGAAAGGCTCCTGCGATGGAGCGCGCACAATCCCCCGGGACCTAGGCACTGGTGGCGGCATTTGGTAGCGGGAAGCAGATTGAAGGCAGATTGGAGGCAGGGTGAAGAGGAGGAGGAGGGGAGGCGGTGGTTGCAAGGCTTCAGAGGCCGAGAAGTGGGAGTTTCTCCGTTTTTATGCGGCTGGCGTAGTCGGTACAGATGATTGGAAGGGGGCGTCTGCTGAGCGATAGGCCGGCCTGGAGGGGGTAATTTTGGTTAACGTCTACCAAATTGAATTTTCGCTGGCTGCATAATAAAAATGAAAATAAAAAGCAGTTCTAAGGAATGAAATAAAAATATAGTTACAATTACTATATACAATATACAAGTGCACATGGTGCACACAATGTAATGTGACATTATTATTGGCATTAAAGAAAATGTATGGCCCCATAATTTCTCCAAATGTTTTCACAAGACTGGTTTGGTTGATAAGCCGATTAATAACACTTTGCTTTATTGCTTCATAGGAACGCGAAGAAGGGGGCTCTTTGAGTCCGACACGGTGGCGGTGCTGCGGGAGATGCATGCTGCGGATCGGGAAGAGCATGCGCTGGATCGGGCAGAGCATGCGCTGGATCGGGCAGAGCATGCGCTGGATCGGGAAGAGCATGCGCTGGATCGGGAAGAGCATGCGCTGGATCGGGCAGAGCATGCGCTGGATCGGGAAGAGCATGCGCTGGATCGGGAAGAGCATGCGCTGGATCGGGCAGAGCATGCGCTGGATCGGGCAGAGCATGCGCTGGATCGGGAAGAGCATGCGCTGGATCGGGAAGAGCATGCGCTGGATCGGGAAGAGCATGCGCTGGATCGGGCAGAGCATGCGCTGGATCGGGAAGAGCATGCGCTGGATTGGGCAGAGCATGCGCTGGATTGGGCAGAGCATGCGCTGGATCGGGCAGAGCATGCGCTGGATCGGGAAGAGCATGCGCTGGATCGGGCAGAGCATGCGCTGGATCAGGAAGAGCATGCGCTGGATCGGGAAGAGCATGCGCTGGATCGGGCAGAGCATGCGCTGGATCGGGCAGAGCATGCGCTGGATCGGGAAGAGCATGCGCTGGATCGGGAAGAGCATGCACTGGATCGGGCAGAGCATGCGCTGGATCGGGCAGAGCATGCACTGGATCGGGCAGAGCATGCACTGGATCGGGCAGAGCATGCACTGGATCGGGCAGAGCATGCGCTGAACCGGGCACAGCGTGATGCACATCTCCAGGTGCTCGTTGCAGAGGCCCGAGAGGCCAGAGACCTCGAGCTGGCCGTGCGGAGAGACGACTGCCTTGTTCACTCTCATGGCCCAGATGGTCCAAGCTCTGACCGACCGCAATAATTGACATTTGCCATTGTAACTGGCTTTACCTCCCTGCCCTTTGTAAATAGATGCGTGTGCACTTTCATTTTCTTTGTAAATAAATGTGTGATTTCATAAAGACTGTTTCATTCGTCTGTACACATGCATAAAAGCTAGGAATTCCTATCATACTTCAACTTCCATGTAGTCGTTTGACAGGGACAGTGTACACAAATGAACATTACTGTAAACGTTTAAAGCAAGGAAGGTGAGTGCTGCAGAGGGTACGAGTAGTAGAAGGCATAAATGACGGGGCAATCCAAGCAGATTTAGAATATCGAAAAGAGAAGTCTGAGGCACTCTGTTATAGTGAAAAAATAAAAGTCCTTTATTAAATGGACTGCCATTACTACTGTAAATGTACCAGAATTGGCAAGAAGGCTATTTTTCATCTGTTTTCCCTGGACATATTTAACCGTCAATGACAGTACACATCAGTGGGAGTCATGAAGTAGGTCTCATGGTGGGCTCGAGCCCACAACCTTCAGGCTCAAAGGCCAATGCTCTACCAACTGAGCCACTGTCGCCCCCAGTTTTTGATTGATTGATTGTTTTTGATTATAATACTTTTTTTTATATTTACAAAGAAATTGGTCATCCTGATATGCAGATACAAGTCGAAGGAGGGCAGGGCCTGGTTAGTGCTGTGATGGGAGACCTCTGGCAACTGTGGCTGTTGTGTTAAACTGTCACTGTGCCCTTAGGCAAGACACTTCCCCCACATTAGAATGAGTCTGGTGTGTGTGTGAATGTTTGGTGGTGGTGGGAGGGGCCGATGGCACACGCCTCGCTTCTGTCAGTGTGCCCCAGGGCAGCTGTGGCTACAGTAGTTTGAGTTCATTTAAGTGTTATGCTCAAGTGCCCAGCCCACATGGGATTATATGACACTGAAGCAACAACATCTGATGCTTTAGACCGGCTACAGACCACATTCATACCTCAAACATGAAACAGAATCTACTGTCTCCTCTCTCGGGCTTTAGCATCAAAAGAAACAAAGGCAAAAACTTCATTGCTGTTCATAATTTCACCCTGAGGCCACCATAAGACCTCTGGATTAGAACCATCTTCTCCTTCAAATAGTAGTAAAGTGGACAATACAAAACATGTAGTTTATCAGCACCGTGTTTGGAGAGACAGAATGACGTGTGAAGTGAGTATTAAACTGATGCATTATTATTGTTATTATAAGGTTACAAGTAGATTTTATCGTCAGAAGTCTCACCAAACCTCTACATATAAAAGATCTTTGTCCATGTTGAGAAAGAACACTTCTTTTAAATCTCTGGACCCGGTGTTCTTTGGTGTGATAGAAACTTATCAGAAAAGACAATCGGCAGCAAATGTAAGTATTCGTCATTTTTCATCAAATTGAACTTTATTAGGCCAATTATTATCTCAGAATGACAAGCAACCCCATTGAAGAAAGTCCACTGAGCACACATCATGCAACATTAGAATGCAGCACTTTTGCATAGTTAGGTTCGAATCCCTCACAGTTAGAAAACGTACAAAAATAAAAAAGCCAAAATGTAACATCTGCTACAAATGTTGTTCTTTTGTCTCTCACACAAACTGGCATATGGAAAGGCAACCCTCTCAAAACTCCACCTTTCAGATTATTTAAATCTACTTTCAGCCACATTTTAGCTCAAGCAAAGACATTCTAAGCTAAAGTTTTTTTCAGAAAGTTGATATAAAACAGAAGAAGCTGCCGAGAATGTGCCCTGGATTCATCGGCTCAAACAGGTACTGTCAATAGGACAACGCTAAACTGCTAGCTCACTGAAGCCAAACAGGGAAGTGCTCAGGGATGAAGTTTTTGCTCCAACTCGCTCTGGCTCCTATTGGCTTACATTGAAAAATAAACTCCTCCTACACATGTTGGGTTTAACCAATCATTGGTCTATCGCTCTCTGTGATCCTGGTGTTTATATGATATTGCCTTTGTAAATCCAGACATGAGTCATTCAGATTGACCAATAAGATTCCTCATTCGTGGGGGAAACGACAGCTTGTCAACCATATTAGCAACACGTCTGCCCCTATACCACACAAAGCTAACATTGTCGGAACAAATGCCCTTATAAGGAAATTGGCTCCAGCTACCTTATGTTCAAATCGGCTTCTTATACTTATACTTATTTGGCAATCACTATAAACTAAATATAAATGTGCAGTTCATATATCCCCGTAAGGAACTTTGTGGTAGTAGAGCGCCCGCGAACCCATCTCCAGATGTCAATGCCCGGCTTGGTCAGGACCAGTGGGGTGGGTCTTGGCTCAAAAGGGTCCATGAGCACGTACGCTGACATGCCTGTAATCTGACTCCTTGCTGGTGGGGGTGTACCCGGAAACAGAATTATCCACTGAATTCTACGACAAATTGTTTCCTCTTGAAAAGGTCTTGACAGGATGGTCCAAAAGTGACTCTTGGTCCAAAAGTGGTTCTTGGTCCAACACTGGCTTTTGGTCCAAAAGTGGTTCTTGGTGCAAAAGTGAGTCTTGGTCCAAAAGTGGGTCTTGGTCCAAAAGTGGCTCTTGGTCTAAAAGTGGCTCTTGGTCCAAAAGTGGCTCTTGGTCTGAAAGTGGGTCTTGGTCCACAGCTACGTTCCAGATACTGTCGATGTTGAGGGGAGTATATTTTTTGGACCAGTCTAGTTTAGCCGCTGTGGACTTTTGTGCAAATGCTTTGTTTTTTACATTTTCCTGTTGGAGGGGCCATTTTAAAAGAGACGGCGGGAGGGAAAAGTGATGATATTTACAGCCTATGGTCAGGACCAAGATTTACTTATTTTGTGCATGTTCCAGTTGTAGGAGAAACCGGAGCTCCCGGAGGACACCTACACAGACACGAGGAGAATATGCAAACTCTGTGATGCTACACTTTGGCGCGTACAGGATTAGGTTTCGCTTTTTCTGACTCTCCATTGTCCATAAAGGCGTGTAATCAGTGTGAAATCTAAACACAGCATGCTTAAGCACTGCTCCTTACATTACGTTACTATGTGGGGGTGGATCTTGCTGGTTGTGAGCCATATGGTGCTGCATTGACTGGTGCTCGAAAGATTATTGATTCACTCCCAATGCTGTAGCGCGAGGGGATGTGAACACAAGGGTTTTGAAGAGAGACTAAACCTGAATCTTTGGCTTGAAATGTGTGTTGCGTCATCTCCTTCTGGGACCGGTTAAAGCTTCCCGTCTGTCGAGGAAAGAAGAAGGATGTGGTGACTCGGAACATTAACAATATCTGGGGAAAGGAAAAACTCGTAGTGGGCAGTCGCAGTGAGAAAAGTGAATGAAACAAGTGGAATATAGAGAAAAAAATAGGATAAAAGAAATATTATGCATCAGACTTCTCCAACCTTTTTCAATCAGAGAGCCTTTTTTTTGCAGTTGTTATAAAAATCTATATTTACAACTAAACATGGAAAACGTCTGGGTCTGGTCCCTGTGTTTGCAATTACAATTAGGGTTGAATTCCATCCGACCAATCAGAGAGCGCGGGAGGCGGGTGTTGTAGTTAGTTTTGGGTGACGTCAAGACACGACAAGATACAATATGGGGTTAAGTCTCTTGCCCAGGGACACAACAACAGCAGACATCAGTGAGAGCAATTGGAGTAGGTCTTGTTGGGGGATTGAACCCATGCCCATTAGGTTCAAAGACCAATGCCAACCATCAACTGAGCCACTGTCTCATTCAAGATGAGTGTGAGAAACTAAATCCTTTGGGGAGCTACCTGAAAAAGGCTGGCGAGCTACTGGTATCTCCCTAGCTACAGGTTGTAATTCACAATACAGAAATACACTCTCTCAATTCTTAAATAAGCCAATTTGTCTAAAATACTTAGTTCTTAAGTCTTAAGTACGGTAGTGTTTGTTACAGAAGGTCATCCATAACAACAGCTACACGTCATTTTCACGCAGGGCCTTTATCCCCACCGCTGTCAGACTGTACAATGAGTCACTTAGAGTCACTAATGCACTAGGACTGAAATACTTGCACCTCTTTCTTTTATTGCCATAACTACATCCTGCACAGACTATATTTTCAACCTTAATTTGAGTGATTCTATCTGTACATTTCTCCAGTGTGAGATCAATAAAGACACACATATAAATAGATGAATTAGATATTGTAGCAGTGCCGGGAAGACGCTGATGTCGTAAGAGCGCGGTGCCAGCTGAGATCTATCCCGGCACATTGTAATGGTCTTCACTTGGCCAACAATAGCGACTGACCTTCCTCCCGCGGGGACGTGTTTTGTTGCTTGGATCTCCTCACCATCTTATCTCCTCTGCTCATCTTTTCTGCATCCTTTCTCTGCTTTTATGTGGCGTGTCGGAGGATTTACAGCTCAGGAGGGGTGCCGCGCCAAAAGGTCTCCGCCACAATCTATGTTTCTCGGGCACGCACTAAACGGTTACATTTCCCGTCGCCGCGCCATTGGGGACCGCTCACTTCAAGGTTGATTTAGCGTCCTGCGTCCTGGGCCCCTCCCTCCCTCAACGCCAGGAGCCAGAGGAGCAATGAGACGGGCCTCGAGCGTCCATACTACTGGTGTTTTAAAACAGCTAAGTGTATATAAATAACACTGCAGGACTAGAATCAGCAGGAAGAATGATAACTTTAGTCCAGGTCTCAGGTCTCTGCTTCCTGTGGCTCAGAGAAGAGACTTAAAAGGTTCTGGCCTCTTGCTGGGACTCAAAGGAGCACAGGGACGGGCTTCCTGCTGGGACTCAGAGGAGCACAGGGACTGGCCTCCTGCTGGGACTCTGAGGAGCACAGGGACTGGCCTCCTGCTGGGACTCTGAGGAGCACAGGGACTGGCCTCCTGCTGGGACTCAGAGGAGCACAGGGACTGGCCTCCTGCTGGGACTCTGAGGAGCACAGGGACTGGCCTCCTGCTGGGACTCTGAGGGGCACAGGGACTGGCCTCCTGCTGGGACTCAGAGGAGCACAGGGACTGGCCTCCTGCTGGGACTCTGTGGAGCACAGGGACTGGCCTCCTGCTGGGACTCTGAGGAGCACAGGGACTGGCCTCCTGCTGGGACTCTGAGGAGCACAGGGACGGGCTTCCTGTTGGGACTCAGAGGAGCACAGGGACTGGCCTCCTGCTGGGACTCAGAGGAGCACAGGGACTGGCCTCCTGCTGGGACTCTGAGGAGCACAGGGACTCGCCTCCTGCTGGGACTTTGAGGAGCACAGGGACGGACTTCCTGCTGGGACTCAGAGGAGCACAGGGACTAGCCTCCTGCTGGGACTCTGAGGAGCACAGGGACTGGCCTCCTGCTGGGACTTTGAGGAGCACAGGGACCGGCTTCCTGCTGGGACTCAGAGGAGCACAGGGACTGGCCTCCTGCTGGGACTCAGAGGAGCACAGGGACTGGCCTCATGCTGGGACTCTGAGGAGCACAGGGACTCGCCTCCTGCTGGGACTTTGAGGAGCACAGGGACCGGCTTCCTGCTGGGACTCAGAAGAGCACAGGGACTGGCCTCCTGCTGGGACTCAGAGGAGCACAGGGACTGGCCTCCTGCTGGGACTCAGAGGAGCACAGGGACTGGCCTCCTGCTGGGACTCTGAGGAGCACAGGGACTCGCCTCCTGCTGGGACTTTGAGGAGCACAGGGACGGACTTCCTGCTGGGACTCAGAGGAGCACAGGGACTAGCCTCCTGCTGGGACTCTGAGGAGCACAGGGACTGGCCTCCTGCTGGGACTCAGAGGAGCACAGTGACTGGCCTCCTGCAGGGACTTTGAGGAGCAAAGGGACCGGCTTCCTGCTGGGACTCAGAGGAGCACAGGGACTGGCCTCCTGCTGGGACTCTGAGGAGCACAGGGACTGGCCTCCTGCTGGGACTCAGAGGAGCACAGGGACTGGCCTCCTGCTGGGACTCTGAGGAGCACAGGGACTCGCCTCCTGCTGGGACTTTGAGGAGCACAGGGACGGACTTCCTGCTGGGACTCAGAGGAGCACAGGGACTAGCCTCCTGCTGGGACTCTGAGGAGCACAGGGACTGGCCTCCTGCTGGGACTCAGAGGAGCACAGGGACTGGCCTCCTGCTGGGACTTTGAGGAGCACAGGGACCGGCTTCCTGCTGGGACTTTGAGGAGCACAGGGACCGGCTTCCTGCTGGGACTCAGAGGAGCACAGGGACTGGCTTTCAGCTGGGACTCAGAGGAGCACAGGGACTGGCCTCCTGCTGGGACTCAGAGGAGCACAGGGACTAGCCTCCTGCTGGGACTCTGAGGAGCACAGGGACTGGCCTCCTGCTGGGACTCAGAGGAGCACAGGGACTGGCCTCCTGCTGGGACTCTGAGGAGCACAGGGACTGGCCTCCTGCTGGGACTCTGAGGAGCACAGGGACTGGCCTCCTGCTGGGACTCTGAGGAGCACAGGGACTGGCCTCCTGCTGGGACTCTGAGGAGCACAGGGACTGGCCTCCTGCTGGGACTCTGAGGAGCACAGGGACTGGCCTCCTGCTGGGACTCTGAGGATGACAATTAGCTGTCTGCCACAAATGTAGGATTATTAGGTCTGTCATTGAAAATAAATTCTTGGCCGACATTTTCTGAATCGCTTCAACAGGAGGAAAAGCTCTCGAAACAATGTGTTGTGTATCTGACTTAAACTAGACACACACACACACACACACACACACACACACACTGCCATTACAAATACCGTAAATCACATGTCTAATCTGTCACTGTCTCCTGATTGTTGCTGTTTTTCATAGAAGTCATTATTTAGATAAAATAGTCTATTTCAGAAAAAGAAAGTGTCTGATAAACTAGACATCAGACACCCCAATAAAACTAATTAGTAAGATGCATTTAATCATATGGCACATTTCAGAGACCCGCCCTTTACAGTTCTGTACCAGTCATTTCTATTCTCTCCACTCGGTGATGACGAAAGAGAGACGTCAAAGCCTCCGACCCTCACCCTCCACTCACTCATAACTATTGTCCATGTTTTTGGTGTTAGGGGAAACCGGACCACCTGAGTCCAGCGGGGCGTGGCTTTTAGTCCTGGATCTACAGCTCCTATAATATGGATCTCCCCGAGGTTCCTCACTTTCTTCCCACTGGGTTTTAGAGTTTTTCTTCTGATTCAGGAAAGAGTTGGACAGTTAGTGTTGATGTGCCGTTGTTAATGAGATACTTTGTTGTTCATCAGATTATTATTCAATGTTAACTGTGTTTTCAATGAAGCTTAAACCTGCAGTAAAAGACAGAAGACAGACTGGGCCCTGTTTGAGACGATGAATCAGCCTCAGAGCCCGGGTTTAGGACACAGGGACAGGGCAGGGACAGGACAGGGCAGGGACAGGGCAGGGACAGGACAGGGCAGGGACAGGGACAGGGACAGGACAGGGACAAGGACAGGGCAGGGACAGGACAGGGCAGATACAGGGCAAGGACAAGGACTTGGACAGGACAGGGCAGGGACAGGACAGGAACAGGGCAGGGACAGGGACAAGGACAGGGCAGGGACAGGACAGGGCAGATACAGGGCAGGGACAAGGACTTGGACAGGACAGGGCAGGGACAGGGCAGGAACAGGGACAGGGCAGGGACAGGGCAGGGACAGGGACAGGACAGGGACAGGGCAGGGACAGGGCAGCGACAGGGCAGGGACAGGGCAGGGACAGGGCAGGGACAGGGCAGGGACAGGGACAGGGCAGGGACAGGGACAGGACAGGGACAGGACAGGGACAGGGCAGGGACAGGGCAGGGACAGGGCAGGAACAGGGACAGGGCAGGGCAAGGACAGGGCAGGGACAGGACAGGGACAGGGCAGGGACAGGGCAGGGACAAGGACAGGGACAGGGCAGGGACAGGGCAGGGACAGGACAGGGCAGGGCAGGGACAGGGCAGGGACAAGGACAGGGCAGGGACAGGGCAGGGACAAGGACAGGGCAGGGACAGGGCAGGGACAAGGACAGGAACAGGGCAGGGACAGGGCAGGGACAGGACAGGGCAGGGCAGGGACAAGGACAGGACAGGAACAGGGCAGGGACAGGACAGGGCAGGGCAGGGACAAGGACAGGGCAGGGACAGGGAAGGGACAGGGCAGGGACAAGGACAGGGCAGGGACAGGGCAGGGACAAGGACAGGGACAGGGCAGGGACAGGGCAGGGACAAGGACAGGGCAGGGACAGGGAAGGGACAGGTGCAGGGACAAGGACAGGGCAGGGACAGGGCAGGGACAGGTACAGGGCAGGGACAGGGCAGGGACAGGGCAGGGACAAGGACAGGGCAGGGACAGGGCAGGGACAGGGAGAGGGCAGGGACAGGGCAGGGACAGGACAGGACAGGGCAGGGACAGGGCAGGGACAAGGACAGGGCAGGGACAGGGCAGGGACAGGGAGAGGGCAGGGACAGGGCAGGGACAGGGCAGGGACAGGGCAGGGACAGGGACAGGGCAGGGACAGGGCAGGGACAGGGACAGGACAGGAACAGGGCAGGGACAGGGCAGGGACAGGGCAGGGACAGGGCAGGGACAGGGACAGGGCAGGGACAGGGCAGGGACAGGGACAGGACAGGGACAGGGCAGGGACAAGGACAGGGCAGGGACAGGACAGGGCAGGGCAGGGACAGGGCAGGGACAAGGACAGGGCAGGGACAGGGCAGGGACAGGGAGAGGGCAGGGACAGGGCAGGAACAGGGACAGGGCAGGGACAGGGCAGGGACAGGGACAGGACAGGGACAGGGACAGGGCAGGGACAGGGCAGGGACAGGGACAGGACAGGGACAGGGCAGGGACAGGGCAGGGACAGGGCAGGGACAGGGCAGGAACAGGGACAGGGCAGGGCAAGGACAGGGCAGGGACAGGACAGGGCAGGGACAGGGCAGGGACAGGGCAGGGACAGGGCAGGGACAAGGACAGGAACAGGGCAGGGACAGGGCAGGGACAGGATAGGACAGGACAGGGACAGGGCAGGGACAAGGACAAGGCAGGGACAGGGCAGGGACAAGGAAAGGGCAAGGACAGGGCAGGGACAAGTAAGTAAGTAAGTTAGTAAGTTTTTATTTATATACCACCTTTTCACTGCAGATCTGAGTCTCAAAGTGGTTTACAATTGTTAATTTTTGGGCATTTTTGTCTCTCACTCCACATAGAGATGGGAGCGGGGTCGCCAGTACAGGAAGCGCATGCCAGAACTATTGGACATATTTTTAGTGGTAGGGGAAACCGGAGTACCCGGAGGAAACCTACGCAGACACGGGGAGAACATGCAAACTCCACTCAGAAAGGCCCTGGTCCGACCGGGATTCGAACCCAGGACCTTCTTGCTGAGAGGCAAGAGTGCTATCCACTCAGCCACCGTGCCGCCCCAAGGACAGGAACAGGACAGGAACAGGGCAGGGACAGGGCAGGGACAGGACAGGGACAGGACAGGGACAGGACAGGGACAGGACAGGGACAGGGCAGGGACAGGACAGGGCAGGGCAGGGACAGGGACAGGACAGGAACAGGGCAGGGACAGGGACAGGGCAGGGACAGGGCAGGAACAGGGACAGGGCAGGGCAAGGACAGGGCAGGGACAGGACAGGGACAGGGCAGGGACAGGACAGGGACAGGGCAGGGACAAGGACAGGGACAGGGCAGGGACAGGGAAGGGACAGGACAGGGCAGGGCAGGGACAGGGCAGGGACAAGGACAGGGCAGGGACAGGGCAGGGACAAGGACAGGGCAGGGACAGGGCAGGGACAAGGACAAGGACAGGAACAGGGCAGGGACAGGGCAGGGACAGGACAGGGCAGGGCAGGGACAAGGACAGGGACAGGACAGGAACAGGGCAGGGACAGGACAGGGCAGGGCAGGGACAAGGACAGGGAAGGGACAGAGCAGGGACAAGGACAGGGCAGGGACAGGGCAGGGACAAGGACAGGGACAGGGCAGGGACAGGGCAGGGACAAGGACAGGGCAGGGACAGGGAAGGGACAGGGGCAGGGACAAGGACAGGGCAGGGACAGGGCAGGGACAGGGACAGGGCAGGGACAGGGCAGGGACAGGGCAGGGACAAGGACAGGGCAGGGACAGGGCAGGGACAGGGAGAGGGCAGGGACAGGGCAGGGACAGGGCAGGGACAGGGCAGGGACAGGGAGAGGGCAGGGACAGGGCAGGGACAGGGCAGGGACAGGGCAGGGACAAGGACAGGGCAGGGACAGGGCAGGGACAGGGAGAGGGCAGGGACAGGGCAGGGACAGGGCAGGGACAGGGCAGGGACAGGGACAGGGCAGGGACAGGGCAGGGACAGGGACAGGACAGGGACAGGGCAGGGACAGGGCAGGGACAGGGAGAGGGCAGGGACAGGGCAGGGACAGGGCAGGGACAGGGCAGGGACAGGGCAGGGACAGGGACAGGACAGGAACAGGGCAGGGACAGGGCAGGGACAAGGACAGGGACAGGGCAGGGACAGGGCAGGGACAGGACAGGGCAGGGCAGGGACAGGGCAGGGACAAGGACAGGGCAGGGACAGGGCAGGGACAGGGAGAGGGCAGGGACAGGGCAGGGACAGGGCAGGGACAGGGCAGGGACAGGGACAGGGCAGGGACAGGGACAGGACAGGGACAGGGCAGGGACAGGGCAGGGACAGGGCAGGGACAGGGACAGGGCAGGGACAGGGCAGGAACAGGGACAGGGACAGGGCAGGGCAAGGACAGGGCAGGGACAGGACAGGGACAGGACAGGGCAGGGACAGGGCAGGGACAGGGCAGGGACAAGGACAGGGACAGGGCAGGGACAGGGCAGGGACAGGACAGGGCAGGGACAGGGCAGGGACAAGGACAGGGCAGGGACAGGGCAGGGACAAGGACAGGGCAGGGACAGGGCAGGGACAAGGACAGGAACAGGGCAGGGACAGGACAGGGCAGGGCAGGGACAGGGCAGGGACAAGGACAGGGCAGGGACAGGGCAGGGACAGGGAGAGGGCAGGGACAGGGCAGGGACAGGGCGGGGACAGGGCAGGGACAGGGACAGGGCAGGGACAGGGCAGGGACAGGGACAGGACAGGAACAGGGCAGGGACAGGACTGGGCAGGGCAGGGACAGGGACAGGATAGGAACAGGGCAGGGACAGGACAGGGCAGGGACAAGGACAGGGACAGGACAGGGACAGGGCAGGGACAGGACAGGGCAGGGCAGGGACAAGGACAGGGCAGGGACAGGGAAGGGACAGGGCAGGGACAAGGACAGGGCAGGGACAGGGCAGGGACAAGGACAGGAACAGGGCAGGGACAGGGCAGGGACAAGGACAGGGCAGGGACAGGGAAGGGACAGGGACAGGGAAGGGACAGGGACAGGGCAGGGACAGGGCAGGGACAGGGAGAGGGCAGGGACAGGGCAGGGACAGGGCAGGGACAGGGACAGGGCAGGGACAGGGCAGGAACAGGGACCGGGCAGGGCAAGGACAGGGCAGGGACAGGACAGGGACAGGACAGGACAGGGACAGGGCAGGGACAGGGCAGGGACAGGGCAGGGACAAGGACAGGTACAGGGCAGGGACAGGGCAGGGACAGGACAGGGCAGGGCAGGGACAGGGCAGGAACAAGGACAGGGCAGGGACAGGGCAGGGACAAGGACAGGGCAGGGACAGGGCAGGGACAAGGACAGGAACAGGGCAGGGACAGGACAGGGCAGGGCAGGGACAAGGACAGGGACAGGACAGGAACAGGGCAGGGACAGGACAGGGCAGGGCAGGGACAGGGCAGGGACAAGGACAGGGCAGGGACAGGGCAGGGACAGGGACAGGACAGGGACAGGGCAGGGACAGGACAGGGCAGGGCAGGGACAGGGACAGGACAGGAACAGGGCAGGGACAGGACAGGGCAGGGCAGGGACAAGGACAGGGACAGGACAGGAACAGGGCAGGGACAGGACAGGGCAGGGCAGGGACAAGGACAGGGCAGGGACAGGGAAGGGACAGGGCAGGGACAAGGACAGGGCAGGGACAGGGCAGGGACAAGGACAGGGACAGGGCAGGGACAGGGCAGGGACAAGGACAGGGCAGGGACAGGGAAGGGACAGGGACAGGGCAGGGACAGGGCAGGAACAGGGAGAGGGCAGGGACAGGGCAGGGACAGGGCAGGGACAGGGCAGGGACAGGGCAGGGACAGGGCAGGGACAGGGACAGGGCAGGGACAGGGCAGGGACAGGGACAGGACAGGAACAGTGCAGGGACAGGACAGGGCAGGGCAGGGACAGGGACAGGACAGGAACAGGGCAGGGACAGGACAGGGCAGGGCAGGGACAAGGACAGGGACAGGACAGGGACAGGGCAGGGACAGGACAGGGCAGGGCAGGGACAAGGACAGGGCAGGGACAGGGAAGGGACAGGGCAGGGACAAGGACAGGGCAGGGACAGGGCAGGGACAAGGACAGGGACAGGGCAGGGGACAGGGCAGGGACAAGGACAGGGCAGGGACAGGGAAGGGACAGGGACAGGGCAGGGACAGGGCAGGAACAGGGAGAGGGCAGGGACAGGGCAGGGACAGGGACAGGGCAGGGACAGGGCAGGAACAGGGACCGGGCAGGGCAAGGACAGGGCAGGGACAGGACAGGGACAGGACAGGGCAGGGACAGGGCAGGGACAGGGCAGGGACAGGGCAGGGACAAGGACAGGTACAGGGCAGGGACAGGGCAGGGACAGGACAGGGCAGGGCAGGGACAGGGCAGGAACAAGGACAGGGCAGGGACAGGGCAGGGACAAGGACAGGGCAGGGACAGGGCAGGGACAAGGACAGGAACAGGGCAGGGACAGGGCAGGGACAGGACAGGGCAGGGCAGGGACAAGGACAGGGACAGGACAGGAACAGGGCAGGGACAGGACAGGGCAGGGCAGGGACAAGGACAGGGCAGGGACAGGGAAGGGACAGGGCAGGGACAAGGACAGGGCAGGGACAGGGCAGGGACAAGGACAGGGACAGGGCAGGGACAGGGCAGGGACAAGGACAGGGCAGGGACAGGGAAGGGACAGGAACAGGGACAAGGACAGGGCAGGGACAGGGCAGGGACAGGGACAGGGCAGGGACAGGGCAGGGACAGGGCAGGGACAAGGACAGGGCAGGGACAGGGCAGGGACAGGGAGAGGGCAGGGACAGGGCAGGGACAGGGCAGGGACAGGGCAGGGACAGGGACAGGGACAGGGACAGAGACAGGGACAGGAACAGGGCAGGGACAGGGCAGGGACAGGGCAGGGACAGGGCAGGGACAGGGCAGGGACAGGGACAGGAACAAGGACAGGGCAGGGACAGGGCAGGGACAGGGCAGGGACAGGGCAGGGACAGGGACAGGGACAGGGACAGGGACAGAGACAGGGACAGGGCAGGGACAGGGCAGGGACAGGACAGGGCAGGGACAGGGCAGGGACAGGGCAGGGACAGGACAGGGACAGGGAAAGATTATCTTAACAGCATTTATTGTAATTGTAAAATAATATGTTTAAATAAAACTTCCTTCCTGGTCAAATTAGAATTATGCAACACCGCTGAGTGAAATGTCGTGCACGCCTCCTCCCGCACACAGCAGCTCATGGTGCAGCCACACTCCAACAAGCTCAGCTCTCATTGGCCGAGGGACGCATCACGGACTCAGCCAATAAGCAGCAAGCGTCTCACGTGCTCATTATGAAAACAGAATCCGGATTATATTCAGTAGTAGTAGTAGTAATCTTTATTTATATACCGCCTTTTCACTGCACATCGGAGTCTCAAAGCGGTTTACAATTGTTATTTTTTTTTTTTTGGGAGTGGGGGTTGCCAGTACAGGAGGTAAATGTCAGACCTATTGTACATATTTTTAGTGGTAGGGGAAACCGGAGCACCCGGAGGAAACCTACGCAGACACGGGGAGAAAATGCAAACTCCACTCAGAAAGGCCCTGGTCCCACCGGGATTCGAACCCAGGACCTTCTTGCTGATAGGCGAGAGAGCTATCCACTCAGCCACCGTGCCGCCCTTCAGTCTAAACATTTCTTTGCACGCTTGTTGCTTGAAAGTAAATATTTTTTCCAAACATATCATATGCTTGTCTTTACATTCATTTCTTTTTCCCTATGAAAATCAAGTTATCAGTAAAATCATCACTTTTCAGTTTGCTATCTCGCGAGTGTCAAATTTGGACCAGTTTGGAACAGCTCAAGCAAAACGGACAGTATAGTGTTGACATTTATCCAAAATAAGGCTGAATAATGACACCAGATTGTAGATGCTTAGTTTTTAGTGTCTAACAAGAAGGACTGTGCTGATGATCCCGGACACTTTAACATTCTACAACAGCTATGGACATTTATCAACATTCATGGACATTGGTCTCTCCAAATGGACCGATATACATGTACCTGTGTTCTGTATCAACTGTTTGATTCTCTGATCTGTGTTGACAATTTCAAGCGTTTTTTTTTGACAATAAAATACAATTTATTCTTGTATAGCCCTAAATTACACCAGCATCATTTCAGAGACTTAAAGGTACACTGTGTAGTTTTTACTCCCATCTAGCATTAAGAATATATTGTAATCTCCAGTACTGCGGTAGCTTTGCAGGACAATATGTGGTCTTAGACAGTGGACCCCAACTCCCGCTCAAACTCCTTTTTGTCCCTTATCAACCACTGTATTTCAAAATGGACATTTGTAAGTCAATTTCTAAGCCTAAAACAACAATTTCATTTGGAACAACAGTGAAAACTACAAAACCATTGAAATCACCAACACGGATCAGACAATCAACAGTTAAAACACAGAAAGAATATAGAGCACATGGTTTTGGTCCATATGGTTTTGGTCCATATGGTTTTGGTCCATATGGTTTTGTCCATAAATGTTACGATCCATACTAATCAAGTCCTCTGAGGTGACTACTGTTGTGATTTAGGGCGATACAAGAATACATTGAATTGAATTGAACTGAAGAAGACCCACACGGACACAAGCAGACTCCACACTCGCTCAGAAAGGCCTGGAGGAAACGAACCCATGTCCTTCTTGCTGTCCTATAATCGTGCCCTGATCTGTGTTTTATTTTGAAATCCCCTTTACTTGTCCTTGTTGACTTCCTGTCTGTGAGTACTGCCCCGCCCTGTGACCACACCTGTGTTCCGGCATTTATCTTTTTTATGATTTTTGCCTGAATTAAAACTCTGAAACTGCTTTTCACTCTGGGTCGGATCTCTTGTTCGAGTCTGGCGGTTTTGTGTAGTTTGTGTTGGGATTGTGTCCACTGCATTGTTGTTGTGTTCTCCTGAAGTGGTTCTAAATTCTATTATGTTTGGCCCCGTGCTCACGGAGGTCACTCAGGAGCCTTCAGCAGTCACCTCCTGTTCTCCACACTCTCCCTGCTCCTCTGTGTCCCCCTGACCTGACACATACACACACACCTGACACACACACACCTGACCTGACACACACACACACACACACATACACACACACACACACATACCTGACCTGACACACACACACACACACACACACACACACACACATACCTGACCTGACACACACACACACACACACACACACAGACAGACACAGACACACACACACCTGACCTGACACACACACACACCTGACACACACACATACACACACACACACCTGACACACACACATACACACACACACCTGACCTGACACACACACACACACCTGACACACACACATACACACACACACACACCTGACCTGACAAACACACACACACATACCTGACCTGACACACACACATGTACACACAGAGAGACACAGACACACACATACACACACACAAACACACACACACACACACATGTACACACAGAGAGACACAGACACACACACACACACACACACAGAGACACACACACACACACACACACAAACATGCACAGACACACACACACTGGCGGCAAAGACTGGTCCGGAACTGGTCTCTGGGTCCTGAACATAGACTGAAAATAGCACCGGAGCTAGCACCGGAGCTAGCACCGGAGCTAGCACCGGAGCTAGCATCCCTGTTTACGATCCATATTTCGTCGAGCTTCCCGGAGGACTGGCCCAGACCCCCGCGCGACAAGCTAGCATGATTCTGCTAATGCAGCCATGTGTCGTATCGGTAATGTCTCAACACACAACGCTATTTGCATAATCAAATTCAACTCATAGAATAAATTAGCGCCGGTAGATTAGATGGAATGAGACCGATGGCTTTGGCTGAAGCCGCTGACGGGACGCCGCTGACGGGACGCCGCTGACGGGACGCCGCTGACGGGACGCCGCTGACGGGACGCCGCTGACGGGACGCCGCTGACGGGACGCCGCTGACGGGACGCCGCTGACGGGACGCCGCTGACGGGACGCCGCTGACGGGACGCCGCTGACGGGACGCCGCTGACGGGACGCCGCTGACGGGACGCCGCTGTAGAAGTGCTGACGTTCAATGGGCAATTTGCATAATGCTTCAGACACTGATACACATACAGAGACAGAGACACACACAGAGTCACACACAGAGACACACACAGACATAGACACAGAGACACAAGCACAGAGAGACAGAGACACACACACACAGACACACAAGCACAAAGGCACACACAAATAGAGACACACACACGCACAAAAAGACACACACACAGAGACCCAAAGACATACACACGCAAAGAGAGAGACACACACACACACACACAGAGACACACACACAAAGAGAGAGACACAGAGACACACTCACACACACACACACAAAGAGAGAGACACAGAGACACACACACACACACACACAAAGAGAGAGACACAGAGACACACACACACACAAAGAGAGAGACACAGAGACACACACACACACAAAGAGAGAGACACAGAGACACACTCACACACACACAAAGAGAGAGACACAGAGACACACACACACACACACACACACACACAAAGAGAGAGACACAGAGACACACACACACACAAAGAGAGAGACACAGAGACACACTCACACACACACAAAGAGAGAGACACAGAGACACACTCACACACACACACACACAAAGAGAGAGACACAGAGACACACACACACACACACACCCACACGCACAGAGACACACACACACACGCACACAGACACACACACACACACGCACAGAGACACACACACACACACACACACACACCCACACGCACAGAGACACACACACACACACCCACACGCACAGAGACACACACACACACACACACACGCACACATACACGTTTTTGTTACCTGGTGGGTCCCTTTGACAGGGCCGTTCAGAATGGGACCCATAGACATAATCTTTTTTACTGGGACTACTTTAAGTAATACAAAACAGTCAATAGAAACCAAACAACTATTTTAAAGGAATTTTATTTTAGATTTTGTTTTCGAATTGCAGTGATTCTATTTTTGACATAGAATTTAATGCCACTCCATGTCCGATGTCTAAGGTCATCTGGTGAGGCATTAATGCAGGCCAGGCAGTGAGACTTCCCAGGGACCTTTCCAGTCTGTATGAAAGGTGTCATGGTCTTCTCCACAGCCTTCACCTCAGATGCAGACCATGGCTTTCTTACACGTTCTAGGGAGAGAAATAAAAATATATTAGCAATATACACTCCCAGGGTTAGGACCAAGCAGCCTGGCTGTAATCCCCCACCTGGTACACTTACCAGAAGGGGCACTGCCACTACCATGGGGTGCATCTGGATGAATGGTTGAAGGTTCTCCGCTTGAAGTTTCTTTTAGCCCGTCCGTTTGTGAGAGGATCTCTACTGCTCTCCCTGTCGCACAGAAAATAAAAATACAAGTGGCCTTTAGGGGAAAAAAATCATACATATTTTAATAATATCAAGAATTACCTTCAGGCTCAATTTGTATCTGGTCGAGGCTCTTTCCTTCGAATTCCGTCACTCTTCCCTGCTCCATGGCCATCAACACTTTGCTGATTTTGGCCAGCTCCAGTGTCCCCTCTGGTAGTCTGTAATATTGCCTGTGGATGCGAATGTCATGGCCGAGGAAGTTGGCAAGTATGTCCATCTCATTCTCTTTCATATTGAGAACTGTAGACATAGTAGCTATGTGCTTTCTAAGTTTGGTTGAGGATAGCATCTCTGGATGCACCGCACCACATTCTTTGGCTACCTGGCGTAGGGAGTCTGATCCCCTGATGTGGGTGTCTGCGCCCGGGCGGGAAAAGAAATATGGGTTATGGTCAGAGATGGAACAGGCCCTTCTGTTCTCCACCAGCACCTCCATCGAAGCAATCATTTCAGGAGTCAAAAGAACCGGCACTTTCCGACTTCTTTTCCCTTTAATTTCAATGCGTTGAAAATGCTGACACAGCTTTTTCTCAAGTTGGGACAGTCCCAGAGCAATGTCAGAATGGATCCCAGTCTTACTTCTTAAGGTAAAGGCTGTCAATGGCATCTTTGAAACCTCACCTTCCCTTCTTCGATTGAAAATGATGACCTCACAAAGAGTCAAAACTGCCAGTTTAGACCAATGCTTAGACGTTGGCTCACTTATTAGGGTTTGCACATATTCAGGTCGACATACCTCAATATGTGCATGCATGGCTCTAACGTCCTCAGTCAGAGGGAGCAGGTCCGGAGTGTTCCACTTGGCTTGCCGGAGGGTCTGTAGGGCAGCAGAAGAAACACAGACGTCCCACCTCTTCTCAAAAAGCAGCCGGCTTCGTTGGAGGTTTTTAATAAATAGTTCATCAACACAATGCTCCATTTTTGAGTCACATTCAAGAATATCTGCTAGCTTTCTGAGGCTATGGCCGAGTTTGAGGGCCAAGGATGGAGTCTTGTATTGATTTGTTTCCTCATCATATCCAGCCACAGACCTGACTGCATCAATCACATGGTTAAAGTTGGAAGGAATAAAGAAATCCTTAATTGTTTTCAGTTTCCCTGCGGTTTTTGCTTCGTTAATTAACCTACCGACTTCTCTCATTTTCTGCCTAATGTAATCATGCTTTGTCTTATCATGCCCGTGTTTTAAGTACAGGTGCTCTCCGAGTCTCAGAATCCCCTTTTCTGCTTTGACAACACCCGTGACCTCATCCTGATGCATTGCCGAAATTAAAGACCACAGCTTTTTGCTGATGCCCTCCGGTACAGGCTGGGCTAGGGAGAAGAGGGACTGGACCCTACTTCTACCTGGTTTAGCCTGGGCATCTTTCTGTGAAAGCCGGCACCTGGCCACATGCCTCCACAGCGACTTTCGCTTAAGCAATGCCCCACAGTCTATACAGTGCAAAAACTCACTGGATTTAACTGGGGAATTTGGCTGTTTAGCTGGGACTAAAGTTCCAATGCCGGCCTTTAAAACCTCAAAATTGTGCTCACGGTTTCCACTATTCCTGATCAAATCAAACTGAAGTTTACGTGCTTTAGATTTCACAGGTAGAGCCAATGCTCTGGCTACGTCACTTTCATTTCCATGTTTTCTAGTCAAATGACGGGACATTTTGTGGCAGGACATTGAACAGTAGAGGCAGAAGTGTCTCTTGCTGTATACTCGCCCCCCATTTTTCTTCTTTTGCAGCTGCATGATAACAATCTTATTTGCCTTTGGTTCGTCACTTTCCGAGTCTTGAAGAAAAGTGTTTTTGATTTTTCTTTTTCCATACTTTTTTACAGGTTTCTTCTTGACAGTTAAATCGTCAGAATCTGAGTCGACTTCATCAATTAGGGACTCTTGACTAAGCTGCACAAACAACAAATAATTTGTAATAATTCTATATAACAATTTGAAGTCATGACTTGTAGTCAGCACTTACCAGTGGTTTGTAAGCGTGCGCTTCAGTGTGCTCCTCCATGATTTCTTGCAGCCTAATGAACCACACACTTGCACCTTTTTCTAGCCTGACACCTGATTTCCTCTGTTGTGCTGCTCCATGATTGGCTCCAGCCTGCTGGACTGAAATTGCCCCAGTGTGCCCCTCCTTGATATCCCGCAACCCACCACCAGGGTTCCGACACATAACACACTTTTTTCAGGAAAGTAAACCTCCAGGGGTCCTTTCCATATTTTTACAGAGACTGCATAAGGACCGTTAGAAAAGCATTACCCATTGATTATTAAGCTTGGACCAGTGGGGTCCGGTGTTCGGGCCCCACCACGTAAAACCAGTCCCCATGACGTGAGTGGAATCTCAGGTTATGGAACCCACCAGGAGTTGAAAACAAGTGCACACCCACACGCACAGAGACACACACACACACACCCACACGCACAGAGACACACACACACACACACACACGCACACCCACACGCACAGAGACACACACACACACACCCACACGCACAGAGACACACACACACACACGCACAGAGACACACACACACACACACACACGCACACAGACACACACACACACACACACACACACCCACACGCACAGAGACACACACACACACACACACACACACACACAGAGAGACACACACACACACACACACACACACACACACCCACACGCACAGAGACACACACACACACACGCACAGAGACACACACACACACACACAGACGGAATGACCATCGCAAACACAGACCTGGCCATCACAGAGATGTTTTAAAGTGTATTCTCTGAATCACAGGAAGCAGAGACCCAAGAACTGGACTAATACTTCCTGGTTCTAGTCCGGACTAATGTGATCCTACTTCCTGGTTCTAGTCCGGACTAATGTGATCCTACTTCCTGGTTCTAGTCCGGACTCGAGCTGCAGTGATGTGAATATACTGCAGCAGCTAATTTCTCAAGGCTGTGTTTGTTGTTGGTTTTACTTTAGAATTCAAGTGTCGCCATGACAACTGGTATCTCCGGTGGGATTAGTTTAAGAGGAATCATTAGTGTGACCGAAGGAGGTGCTAGTTCTGTCGGTGTTTGGGGGGAAAAGGAAAAAAGGAAAAGGGTGCTCCTGAGGTTAGGTGTGTGTGTGTGTGTGTGTGTGCTTGTGTGTTTGTGTGTCTGTGTGTTTGTGTGTCTGTGTGTTTGTGTGTTTGTGTGTGTGTGTGTTTGTGTGTGTGTGTGCTTGTGTGTTTGTGTGTTTGTGTGTGTGTGTGTTTGTGTGTTTGTGTGTCTGTGTGTTTGTGTGTCTGTGTGTTTGTGTGTGTGTGTGCTTGTGTGTTTGTGTGTTTGTGTGTGTGTGTGTTTGTGTGTGTGTGTGCTTGTGTGTTTGTGTGTTTGTGTGTGTGTGTGTTTGTGTGTTTGTGTGTTTGTGTGTGTGTGTCTGTGTGTTTGTGCGTTTGTGTGTGTGTGTGCTTGTGTGTTTGTGTGTGTGTGTGTGTTTGGACGCTCACACAGAGGTCCATCTGGAAAATTGGTTTTGCTGCAACAAAATTCAGAAATGAGATTCCTGTTCTGAAAATAACTGGTTATTTCTCGTTCGGAAGTGAAAGCATTTCCCACATGTTAAAAAAAATTATATTTATCTTTAAACTGTGGGAGATTAGAACGTCCCATTGTCTTGTTCAAAGGGTGGTTTGTAATCTTACTTTTGCTTCATCCAAACCCTTTTCAAATCTGTTTATTGTTCTGTTTTTCTGCCCTTTATAAAGTCACTTTACTGCTCTTTACAAAGTCACTTTACTGCCCTTTACAAAGTCACTTTACTGCTCTTTACAAAGTCACTTTACTGCTCTTTACAAAGTCACTTTACTGCTCTTTACAAAGTCACTTTACTGCTCTTTACAAAGTCACTTTACTGCTCTTTACAAAGTCACTTTACTGCTCTTTACAAAGTCACTTTACTGCTCTTTACAAAGTCACTTTACTGCTCTTTACAAAGTCACTTTACTGCTCTTTACAAAGTCACTTTACTGCTCTTTACAAAGTCACGTTACTGCCCTTTATAAAGTCACTTTACTGCTCTTTACAAAGTCACGTTACTGCCCTTTATAAAGTCACTTTACTGCTCTTTACAAAGTCACTTTACTGCCCATTAGAAAGTCACTTTACTTCCCTTTACAAATCCACTTTACTTCCCTTTACAAAGTCACTTTACTGCCCTTTATAAAAATCATTTTACTGCCCTTTACAAAATCACTTTACTGCCCATTAGAAAGTCACTTTACTGCCCTTTACAAATTCACTTTACTGCCCTTTATAAAGTCACTTTACTTCCCTTTACAAAGCCACTTTACTTCCCTTTACAAAGTCACTTTACTGCTCTTTACAAAGTCACATTACTGCCCTTTATAAAGTCACTTTACTTCCCTTTACAAAGTCAATTTACTGCTCTTTACAAAGTCACATTACTGCCCTTTACAAAGCCACATTACTGCCCTTTACAAAGTCAATTTACTGCCCTTTACAAAGTCACTTTACAGCTCTTTACAGTCACTTTACTGCCCTTTACAAAGTCACTTTACTGCCCTTTATAAAGTCACTTTACTTCCCTTTACAAAGTCACTTTACTGCTCTTTACAAAGTCACATTACTGCCCTTTATAAAGTCACTTTACTTCCCTTTACAAAGTCAATTTACTGCTCTTTACAAAGTCAATTTACTGCTCTTTACAAAGTCACATTACTGCCCTTTACAAAGCCACATTACTGCCCTTTACAAAGTCAATTTACTGCTCTTTACAAAGTCACTTTACTGCCCTTTACAAAGTCACTTTACTGCCCTTTACAAAGTCACTTTACTGCCCTTTACAAATTCACTTTACTGCCCTTTACAAAGGTTTCAGTTCAGTACAACGGTGACTCTTCATCACCACAGTCCTGACTCTTCATCATCACAGTCCTGACTCTTCATCACCACAGTCCTGACTCTTCATCACCTCAGTCCTGACTCTTCATCACCACAGTCCTGACTCTTCATCATCACAGTCCTGACTCTTCATCACCACAGTCCTGACTCTTCATCACCTCAGTCCTGACTCTTCATCATCACAGTCCTGACTCTTCATCATCACAGTCCTGACTCTTCATCATCACAGTCCTGACTCTTCATCACCTCAGTCCTGACTCTTCATCACCACAGTCCTGACTCTTCATCACCACAGTCCTGACTCTTCATCATCACAGTCCTGACTCTTCATCACCACAGTCCTGACTCTTCATCATCACAGTCCTGACTCTTCATCACCTCAGTCCTGACTCTTCATCATCACAGTCCTGACTCTTCATCACCTCAGTCCTGACTCTTCATCATCACAGTCCTGACTCTTCATCACCACAGTCCTGACTCTTCATCATCACAGTCCTGACTCTTCATCACCTCAGTCCTGACTCTTCATCATCACAGTCCTGACTCTTCATCACCACAGTCCTGACTCTTCATCACCACAGTCCTGACTCTTCATCACCACAGTCCTGACTCTTCATCACCACAGTCCTGACTCTTCATCATCACAGTCCTGACTCTTCATCATCACAGTCCTGACTCTTCATCACCTCAGTCCTGACTCTTCATTACCACAGTCCTGACTCTTCATCACCACAGTCCTGACTCTTCATCATCACAGTCCTGACTCTTCATCACCTCAGTCCTGACTCTTCATCACCACAGTCCTGACTCTTCATCACCACAGTCCTGACTCTTCTTCATCACCTCAGTCCTGACTCTTCATCACCACAGTCCTGACTCTTCATCACCACAGTCCTGACTCTTCATCATCACAGTCCTGACTCTTCATCACCACAGTCCTGACTCTTCATCACCACAGTCCTGACTCTTCATCACCTCAGTCCTGACTCTTCATCATCACAGTCCTGACTCTTCATCACCTCAGTCCTGACTCTTCATCACCACAGTCCTGACTCTTCATCACCACAGTCCTGACTCTTCATCACCACAGTCCTGACTCTTCATCATCACAGTCCTGACTCTTCATCATCACAGTCCTGACTCTTCATCACCTCAGTCCTGACTCTTCATCATCACAGTCCTGACTCTTCATCACCTTAGTCCTGACTCTTCATCACCACAGTCCTGACTCTTCATCACCACAGTCCTGACTCTTCATCATCACAGTCCTGACTCTTCATCACCTCAGTTCCGACTCTTCATCACCACAGTCCTGACTCTTCATCATCACAGTCCTGACTCTTCATCACCACAGTCCTGACTCTTCATCACCACAGTCCTGACTCTTCATCATCACAGTCCTGACTCTTCATCACCACAGTCCTGACTCTTCATCACCACAGTCCTGACTCTTCATCACCACAGTCCTGACTCTTCATCACCTCAGTCCTGACTCTTCATCATCACAGTCCTGACTCTTCATCACCACAGTCCTGACTCTTCATCACCTCAGTCCTGACTCTTCATCATCACAGTCCTGACTCTTCATCACCTCAGTCCTGACTCTTCATCACCACAGTCCTGACTCTTCATCACCACAGTCCTGACTCTTCATCACCTCAGTCCTGACTCTTCATCATCACAGTCCTGACTCTTCATCACCACAGTCCTGACTCTTCATCACCTCAGTCCTGACTCTTCATCATCACAGTCCTGACTCTTCATCATCACAGTCCTGACTCTTCATCACCACAGTCCTGACTCTTCATCACCTCAGTCCTGACTCTTCATCATCACAGTCCTGACTCTTCATCATCACAGTCCTGACTCTTCATCACCACAGTCCTCCTCCTGCTTTATTTAAAACACTGTTTGCGTCTCTCCTTCATTCGGCAGTTTAATAATGACTCCTCACTGTGACCTCACTTTGGCCACACTTTGGCCTCACTTTGGCCACACTTTGGCCACACTTTGGCCACACTTTGGCCTCACTTTGGCCTCACTTTGGCCTCACTTTGGCCACACTTTGGCCTCACTTTGGCCTCACTTTGGCCACACTTTGGCCTCACTTTGGCCACACTTTGGCCACACTTTGGCCTCACTTTGGCCTCACTTTGGCCACACTTTGGCCTCACTTTGGCTTCTGTCGGTGATTTCTGTAAGAATGACTTTCACTTATTCTGGAGATTGAACTAATCCAGTGTCAAATACATGTTTTTGATAAATACATGACACTACACTTTTGTTGTAGACAATCATTCTCTTAACCATGAAATACAAATGAAGTTACAGACATTTGAACTCTGCAATCCCAGAATCCTCCCATCCATCAAACATTCCACAATGTAACACAGGATTTGCTGGATATTTGAAAAACAATCAGATCGAAATAGTTGAACAACTAAAAACAGGCTTTAGTGTTTCTTGGGTTTGGTGTTTGAGGCGTGGATGTCAGATGGATTGTGGGAGTGATTGTGTGATGTTGAAACTGGAGCTGATGAAAGGATGAGGTGGAGCCGGGGCTGACGCAGGAGGCTGCAAATGTTTGACTTTGTTCAAGCAATACCACAAAACATGAACACGGAGGAAAATAACAAGCCCCGGTGTGTGGTGGAAGGGTCTTAGCGGGAGACGGCTTCAAACCGGGTCCAGGAAGAAGGACTTTAGAAGGACTGACGTGTGTGGGATCAAAACACCAGATTCAGATTTGTCTTAAAGGAAAGGCAGTGTGTCTGACTTATATGTTTTTATTAACGACTACTACACAAATGACTGAATGAATACTGCAGCTCGAGTCCTGACTAGAACCAGGAAGTAGGACCACATTAGTCCTGGTCTCAGGTCTCTGCTTCCTGGACGTTAAATAAGCTGTGTTTTTTACACAGCTTTCCATGGCCTCGAACCAAAGTACAGCCATGACATGTTAGTGACAGCACAGGGACTGGACTCCTGCTGGGACTCAGAGGAGCACAGGGACCGGCCTCCTGCTGGGACTCTTGAGGAGCACAGGGACTGGCCTCCTGCTGGGACTCAGAGGAGCACAGGGACTGGCCTCCTGCTGGGACTCTGAGGAGCACAGGGACTGGCCTCCTGCTGGGACTCTGAGAAGCACAGGGACCGGCCTCCTGCTGGGACTCTTGAGGAGCACAGGGACTGGCCTCCTGCTGGGACTCAGAGGAGCACAGGGACTGGCCTCCTGCTGGGACTCTGAGAAGCACAGGGACTGGCCTCCTGCTGGGACTCTGAGGAGCACAGGGACTGGCCTCCTGCTGGGACTCTGAGGAGCACAGGGACTGGCCTCCTGCTGGGACTCTGAGGAGCACAGGGACTGGCCTCCTGCTGGGACTCTGAGGAGCACAGGGACTGGCCTCCTGCTGGGACTCTGAGGAGCACAGGGACTGGCCTCCTGCTGGGACTCTGAGAAGCACAGGGACTGGCTTCTTCATAACAACTCAGATCGGACCATCCCGAACCCCCACACCATATATCATTAAGTACAATCCAGAAACTGCCCTGACAAACTCCAAAATAAAGATTATTTACAGAATGTATTTTGAAATCCCATGTTTCTTTAACCATACTATTTTACAGTCATTTTCTACCCATTAATCATTCCATCTCTGGGTTGGGGGGGTGGAAATCAGAGCTAACCAAGTCTCACGGGAAGATGGCTTCTCCGTCAACGGGTAATGTGGGGTTCAGTGTCTTGCCCAGGGACACAACGACAGCAGACATGATCTACCTACTGAGCCACTGTCGCCCCTATGTTATACATACAGTTAAAAGAGCAGTATTTGTCTGTTTTCGCTCTGAGATCACCTTCTTCCTTCGTCTACATCAACATAAGTGACTTAATAGATTTAATTACACACTTTATTTTCCACGTTTGTTAAGCCACATGTCACACATTAGTTATGGAAAAAATACACTAATTAGCAATTACAGCGAGGTCGGGCACTTTACGGCGTTTCACACTCCACAGGTTTGAAAACACACATCTGTAGCTTCAGCAAAAATAGATCAAACAGTCACAAGAATTCATCAGATGTTTCATGTTGCACTTTTAATCAGATTAACATGGGATTATAATAGGCAAGCTTTTTTGTATAGCACAGTTCATACAAAAGGAAAGTGCTGAACAAAACCAGATACAATCAATCACAAAAGGACTCTGTTTTTATCCTGGATTTGAACAGTGTCAGAAAAGAAGCCTGTCTCATATTTTTGGGAAGACTGTTCCAGATTTTAGCTGCATGAATCTGAAATGCTGCCTCTAAATGTTTAGTCCTGACTCTGGGACCAGAAGGAGGCCAGTCCCTGTGTTCCTCAGAGTCCCAGCAGGAGGCCAGTCCCTGTGCTCCTCAGAGTCCCAGCAGGAGGCCAGTCCCTGTGCTCCTCGGAGTTCCAGCAGGAGGCCAGTCCCTGTGCTCCTCAGAGTCCCAGCAGGAGGCCAGTCCCTGTGCTCCTCAGAGTCCCAGCAGGAGGCCAGTCCCTGTGCTCCTCAGAGTCCCAGCAGGAGGCCAGTCCCTGTGCTCTCCAGAGTCCCAGCAGGAGGCCAGTCCCTGTGCTCTCCAGAGTCCCAGCAGGAGGCCAGTCCCTGTGCTCCTCAGCGTCCCAGCAGGAGGCCGGTCCCTGTGCTCCTCAGAGTCCCAGCAGGAGGCCGGTCCCTGTGCTTCTCAGAGTTGGTTCATATGGCACCAACATGTCACAGATGTAGTTTAGTCACAGATGGAAAGACTTGTTCACTCAGACTCAGACTCTGACTCCGCACCACGGCAACGGATAAAGTGGAAGAAAATGGATATATAGCACAAACCAGTTTTCCTGAGTCACATGTAGCGCTCCGTACGACCAGTTCTGAAACTTCTGACTCCGTCCTTTATCCTCGCTCCTCCACAGAATCTCCAACAGCAGGATCCTCAGTCTCTTGTCTATTCATGTATTCACCGAGCCACTAAAGCATTCATCACCTGTTTATTCTGCAGCCGGCCGCTCCCATAATCCCCCACGGTTATAATTACACTGTTTTCACTGAGGCTGAATCGGCACGACTGAAATATAGACAGGAAAGACTCAGAATCAGAATATATCCGGGACCAAACCCACAGTCGTCACATGTACTTGAGACTGATGGCATATTGTTTGATTTGTATTTAAGTATTCAAATGGGAAACAAATGTCCTCTTGAAAAGGAACAAAACAAAAACCCTAAAGCATAGACTTTTATAACTCCCATAAAATGCCATTGAATATCTTGGGCTGTTACTTCTTCCTGTTGCTATTTCCAGATCCCGGAGCAGACGGCGCGGGTCACGCAGGGATAGCTAATTATTTATCAATGTTTCTTTTCTTCCCCATTCCACGGCTCCTTCTGCCTCTATCGTACAACATCCTTCACACAGCTGTCAAATCCACATTTTCTCCCACAACTATGTGTTTGCCCGGCGCATTTGTGTTTAAGTACATTTCTATTGCCGTTCCGAGGCGAAGGAGGGTAGAACAATTGTCGCTCTCCATGGTCCTTTTTCAGATTGTAATTTGAGATTCGGTGGCGAGGTGAAATGAGTGTGAACTGGAGTGTGCGCCCCAGATTGGATCATTCAATTACTTTTTTTCAGTCACTATTTGATTCTCTGTGAGTGTGGTGTGTTTATGACAATCTCGGGGTTTTGGCGCGACCACACCACAGACGATCTCCAAAAGGTGCCAAAAAAAACAGAAGAATTCCACGGAGCAATTACAAAGCGGTCGGTGTAAAAGAAGTTCCAATTTCAGTGATTGAGTTTGGTTGTTTGAAGTCTCAGGGTTTTTTGAGATTTTGAGATGGAGGAGAGAAAGGAAACTTGAAAACTAGGCGTAGAATATTTTTAGATGTCAAGTCTTCATAATAATTAAGCATTGGTTTTATACAGCGCTTTTTTGGACACTCAAATGTCATTATTCTTTCACTTTATCCCTCCATAGTGATAAACTATTGTTTGGTTTTACCATTGTTGGTGTATTATCTAATACGACACGGGCGACAGTAGCTCAGTTGGTAGAGCATTGACCTCTGAGCCAGAGGGTCATGGGTTCAAGCCCGACCTTCACCATCGACTCCCACTGTCTGATGTCGTTGTGTCCTTGGGCAAAACACTTAACCTCTGGGAACAGCAGGTGCCACAGTGGGGCGGCTGCGGCTGTACAGTAAAGTGCCAAACTGCCGTTGTCCTTAAGCAAGACACTTCATCCCCATTGCCTAGAATGAGTCTGGTGTGTGTATGAATGGTTGGTGGTGGTGGGAGGGGCCGATGGCACAGACTGGTTGCCTCGCTTCTGTCAGTGTGCCCCAGGGCAGCTGTGGCTACAGTAGTAGTTAATCACCACCGTGTTTGGAGAGAAAGAATAATGATGTAAAGTGTCTTTGAGAGTCCAAAAAAGCGCTTTATAAAACCAACAATTATTATTATTGTTGGTATTAATTGTTCTTACATTGTAAATTTCCTTGTTGCCCGTGGTAACGCCATCATGATATAACACTGTAAAATAATGCTTGAATAAAGTAACAGTGAAATTGATAGTTTAATCACTGAATGGGAATAAAGGGTGGGATTAAATACGTTTTTTTCCTCTTCCCACTCCTTTTCAGGCAGAATTATACGGTCATGTTTATACCGTACATTTATTGTTTATACATTTTTTTGTTTACACTGGGTTTTTTTATTGTGTGTTTTGTCTGTCTTTTTTTTTTTGCATTATATGATTTATAATATTATTTAACTGCATTTAATTACCTTGCTTACTCACCTGTGCCATTGCCTGAAAGAAATGAATAAATGAAAATGAATGAACTACTACTGTAGCCACAGCTGCCCTGGGGCACACTGACAGAAGCGAGGCAAACAGAATGTGCCATCGGCCCCTCCCACCACCACCAACCATTCACACACACACCAGACTCATTCTTGGCAATGGGCACAACGGCAGTTTGGCACTTACCAGCCGCAGCCGCCCCACTGTGGCACCTGCTGTTCCCAGAGGTTGAGTGTCTTTCCCAAGGACACAACAACAGCAGACATCAGTGGGAGTCGGTGGAGAAAGTATAGTAGTGGGCTCGAACCCACAACCTCCAGGCTCAAAGGCCAATGCTCTACCAACTGAGCTACTGTCGCTCCAAAGTCTTTATTATCTCAATTCAGCTCGGTTCATTCTTTGTGTAGCCATAAATCACAGCAGCTGTCATCTCTTAGGACTTCATCAAGCTGTAAATTTGCCAACCAGAGAATCAAACACAGGAAATGCATTAATAACAAACACATAGGAGCCATTGGTCCGTAGGGAGTGGGATGACCGATGTCTATTAATGTTTTTAAATGTATGTAAATTGTGGACAGGTGGCTCCTGATTGGTCGGTTGTTAGGGCACATATGTGGATTTACAAAGTCATTATCAAAATACAAACATCAGGATCATACAAAGCAGTCAACCATCAATCGTCAAATCCGACTTGGTGAATGTGACGTAAACAAAAACAGAGTAAGAGGAGTTTACTTTTCAATGTGAACGAAGCCAAAGCATAAAACAGGAAAAATATCCCCATGGACGCTTCAGTGTAAGGGTTTACAGCGGGTATAACAAGGCGAATAAACAATCTTTCTGAATTACAGTATGTGTCTTTTAAAGGAGCAGTGTGTAAACATGTGGCCAAAAGTGGTACTGCAGCCTCTCCCACTCTCCCTGACTCAGGTTGCCAGATATGCAGACGAATCCAGCTGGGACCATAACAGCTGAATAGACAAGAGTTTTGTCAACAACAAATCTATAACCAACACCTTTTTCACAAAGATAGAAATCCTGGTTTTATTCCTTGTTTTGTCGTTAATGATTTGAGAATCATAACGAGACCTTTTTTAGTTCTGCGCCACATGGTACTTTACCAGTGAGATTAGCTCCACGCGGTGAGTTCTGGCGCCCGGATCACAGACTTTCTGATTGGTGAAACGGTGGAGGGCGGGACATCGAAATAATAACAAAAAGATTTAGTGGCTGAAAATACAATATTGAAATTTGAATATTTTGCCTGAACTGAAATACTTGTATCAGTCAAAAGTAAAGGTAAAGGTTAAAGTATTTAAAAAGACATGAACATTTACATATTTCTACTTTAATTATGGTTTAAAAGACAGGGGCCATAATCTAACATCTAACATTTGCTTTATGCAGCCAAATCATGTTAGTGCCAGACCAGACGAACCAATCCCACTGGTCCCAGAGTCAGGACTAAACATGGGGAAGGCAGCTTTTCAGAGTCATGCAGCTAAACCCCAGCTCAGTCTTCCTGAAAATGCGAGACAGGCTTCTTCTTCTGACTTCCAAATCCAGGTTAAAAACAGTTTGATTATACAAGTTTTGAATACCTTTTTAGATTTCATCGTTTTCTTATTTGGTTAAGCACTCTGAGTATGTCTATGTATATATGTGGTTTACAAATATAACTTGCCTTGCCTTATTCCTTGTATGCCAACAGTCCTGCGGCAAAGCATTGTTATAATAGCAAAACAAAAAGGTTCCGGGGTGCATCTTTACCAGCGCGTTTACCAATCGTGGTCCCAAGCTGCGGTCTGCCTGATCCCCTACAGACACAGGACTCTGGGTCTGGGCACGGGGCTTGTCTGGTGTGATGTATCGCTTGTATTAGCCGGTAGTAATAACCGCGGAGATGTGCCGGGTCCAGGGAGGCGCCTGGTGTTTATGATTCAGAGGTACAGGTGGTCTCCATGGCAACGCAGGCTGGACGTGACTTCGCAGCTTCCTGGTTCCGCGAGTTTTATGAACGGCGAGAGGAATTGGAATCACAATCGCAATCAGAAACAGAGACGGAACACTTTATTCATCCCAAAAATGGGCAATTTCAGCTTTTTGTAGCCGTCGCTGGTGTTGAAGAACAAGACACCATCGATCACATTCACACACAAACAGCTCAGCGGGGGCACAGCGAGGTTACATGTCCTCTGAGCGCTGCTGCCAGAGGAAAGAGCTGAAAATACTACAGTGTGAATCAGGATAGAGCAGGGTAATGACCAGTAGAGATAACTGTAAGTCTAAACGCCATACACACTGTACATAGGAAAGGACATTACTAATCTGCCAACTAGGATACGCTACAGGGAAATGTATGAAGTCTCCGTTCACTCACTTTTTTTTCTGTATAATCCTAGTCTGTTTTATGTTGATGTCTGAAAGAAAGAGTTTATTGATCAACCGATGGGCTTCCTACATAGCAACAAAAGCCAGTCACATTCAATCAATAAGATGTCAACAAATGTCCATACTTCAGAGTTCTTCCTATACTGGCATGATTCTATTGATAAAGCAGGCTACTGTATATTCTGTGTTTCCTGTTGGACAAGAAACACACACACACACACACACACACAGACACACACACAGAGGCTATACTGTATGAACCAACTAAGTAATAGATCTTCAGTGAAGTAAAGCACACATGAGCATTTCAGGTTAATTCATGATTGTGACTTAATGATGAAAGTCCAGAGATAGAATTATGTGTTTATATGTTTGTAAGGATGTGTTTCTGCTGCTGGACATCTGAATTCATCCTACGGGGATCAAAAAAGTATTTATCTATCAAGAGTTTTATTATGAAGTTCTTGATTGAGATGACAAGTCTCTTCACATTCATTCACTCCATACACAAAGGCGATGAACAACTACTGCAGCTGCCCTGGGGCACACTGACGTAAGCGAGGCCCCTCCGACCACCACCAACCATTCACACACACACCTGACTCCTTATCTGCAATGTGTGTGTAGTGTCTTGCCTAAGGACACAACCGCACTTTGGCCCTTTACAGCCACAGCCGCCCCACTGTGGCACCTGCTGTTCCCAGAGGTCTCCCATCAAAGCACATACCATGCCCTGTCCTGCTTAGCTTCAGAGATTTGACAGGATCTGGCTTTCACCTGCAGGTATGGCCAGAAAACAGTCCAAAAGTCGCGCAAGGCTGAGAAAATGACCTGTAAACAACCTACACGCCCGAGTTAAAGAATCCGTTAGCGTTAGCATCGCCGCGCACTCATCTCCTTTACATCATCCGCACTGTGCCGTGTGAATATGCATGAGAGCAGGGATCGCGGGGCCGTTCGTCAGCAAAAATCCAGCTTAGCAAGATTCACCACAATGTGACGACCCTCGGAGAGCTCCACGTGGGACCAGCACGAGCACACTGCCCCCACTGAGATCAAAACCGGTCTAAACACAGCAGGATTAAAGTTTCATTCAGGCCTTTTTAACATTTATTTTTTACGCCAAAGCTCCGGAAAGAGAGAGCCGGCCTTGCGCTGTGATGATGACACAGATTGAGAGCTGACTTAAACCTATGCCAAAAATGAAAATGAATATCTTTTTATAGATATATTAGTCTTGCACGGCTTTACACGCTCAGACATAAGTAAAGCAGGGGTAGCATTTTGATGAGGCTGGTTGGTCTCACGGATGCCGGGCTGAATTTTAAGGGAAGTGCATCTACACTGCAAAAAATGATCAAATATGAGATTATAATTACTAGAATCGAGTTTTTTTAACTTGACTTAAGTTCATTCTGACTGTCTTAAAATGAGATTTGCCAATGAGACAAGCAATTTTGACTTGATTCAAGAACTATTGCTTTATTTTCTCATTCCAAGAGAGAAATATCTTGTATCTTTTTAAAACAAGACCATTTTTCTTGTTCCACTGGAAAATCTTGTTTTAAGGCAGTCAAAATGTGCTCATATTTAGATACATTTAGCCAAATTTGACCATTTTTTGTCTTTAATTCTGTCATCTTTTGCAGTGTAGTGTATCTACTCACTGAAAGGAGTTCTTCTCCTGGGAGTACATGGTCAAAGGCTGTGAATGGGATCCTTGTAGTTCCGCCATGCTCCACCAGAGGCGTTTTGCTGATGATACATAATGAACCAATCAGGGTCTGGGATTTCCTGGATGTGATGTAATTTAAATACAAACAAAAGACTTTTGATAAATATAAAGAGGAGGAAATTATATGTCACTAGGGGGCGCAATCGGGCTAAAATAAATTGGTGTTTGGTTTTGTTTTTTTATTTCTATTTTATCAACTTCGTTTTGTTGCTTATTATAGTCATTATGATCTTTATTGACCTTGAAGAGTGATGTTGCTTTAAACAGTTGCCATTATTTGTTGTTAATATTGCTGTTATCGTCTGTTCTTTCTTGTTTATTTTTTTTACATTTGCATAGTTTCTGTTCTATGTAAAGTGTGTATATTTTCATGTAGTGTTTTGGGGGTGGGCACCAATAAGCTTTTGCTTCGGCCCACTCCTTTTGAGCAGTACTTGTCTGCTCAAATAAACAAATAAATAAATAAAATAAATAAATGTAGTGGCAAAGCGACTGATTCAAACAACAATGGCAGCGACATTAAAACCTTTCAGTAAAAGGTCTTCAACTTTTCGCTCTGTCTTCATCCAAAATGCCGCCTGTTCTGTTTTGGATTGTCCAGAGTCACTGTCAGCAGCATCTCGGGTTGATTTCGATGTGAGTGGTTTAAGAACACGTCAGTCAAGAAAAACAAGTGGTTTATCCAATCACATACAATGAAAAACAATTTCTATTAATAAATCACAGATTTACTTTCAAACATCGTGGTCCAGAAAGTGAATTTGGAGGGCAAAAATAACACACAAATTACTCTCTGCATTTTCTTGCGACAGTAGCTCAGTTGGTAGAGCATTGGTCTTAAGCCCAGAAGGTCGTGGGTTCAATTCCCACCTCTGCACCTTCTCCACCGACTCCCACTGATGACTGCTGTCGTTGTGTCCTTGGGCAAGACACTTAACCCCACTTTGCCCAAAGCCCCCACTGAAAGATCAAGGCTATGCTCACACTCAGAGCAGCCGTCCTCCTGTGGACTCACCACCTGCAGAGGGTCAGTGAGGGGCTGGTGCTATGAGACTTGGGTGGCATCTCTGACTGCCACCCCCCTGACCCAGAAATGGATTAAAGGGAAGAAAATGGATGGATGGATGGATTTTCTATTGTGAATCTATAAAAACACAAGGCAAGCCATACAATAATATATTTATAGTTTTTAACACAACCTTTGTCCACATCTTTCTCACAGTCCCTGCACAGCGCCCTTATATGGATCAACTGTCGCACACGATTACCACCACCCTCTCTCTCCCGCACAGAGATCCATCCACACACCTGCTGTTGTGTACACGCAGGAGCTGCACCAGGGTCAGCGGGTCAACAAAAGGTTCCCACAGCCACAGAAGAGAGAGAATACAATCACTCTGGACAATGACACAAACAAATGGAATGAATCATGCCTCCGCAACGCAACCAGAAGTCCATGTGGCGTGAGGGGGACGTGACGCAACCAGCAGGAAGCCGGAGCCCCAAACCCACACAAGACGCAATTATCAGCCACTGGTCATTTGGATAAGATTGAGTCATAGTAAATGTTTAGTAATGAGCGCGTTAGTTTGGAACGGAAGCTGTTTATGATCTGATTTAAGCGTGTGTGGACGTGGCGTGCTGTTGTGTGTCTTTGATTAATGTGTCGGTGCAGCTCAGTCCAACCTTTGTCACCCAGAGAGATGCTTTCCCGAGGTGAGAAAGACAGAAACCTACTCTTTAAAGCAAACCCTGGGAAAAAATGTGGAATATGTTGGTGAGAAAGAGTCTGATATCAGGTAGAGTCAGTATTTATCATCACATGTTTGTTCCTACTGCACAGAGTGAGCGCCTAAACAATAATACATAATAATAATGAATAGTACAAGATGAATTATTAAGCATATTATTTGATTTGTTTCTTTCCAAGTCCTTTGGCGAGCTAGTACTTTGGTAAGCTAGTTTTTTGGCAAGCTAGTCCTTTGTCGAGCTAGTCCTTTGGCGAGCTAGTCCTTTGTCGAGCTAGTCCTTTGGCGAGCTAGTCCTTTGTCGAGCTAGTCCTTTGTCGAGCTAGTCCTTTGGCGAGGTACTCCTTTGAATCCTTTGACGAGCTAGTCCTTTGACAAGCTAGTCCTTTGACAAGCTAGTCCTTTGACAAGCTAGTCCTTTGGTAAGCTAGTCCTTTGACAAGCTAGTCCTTTGGTAAGCTAGTCCTTTGGTAAGCTAGTCCTTTGGCGAGCTAGTCCTTTGGTAAGCTAGTCCTTGGGCGAGCTAGTCCTTTGACAAGCTAGTCCTTTGGTAAGCTAGTCCTTTGGCGAGCTAGTCCTTTGACAAGCTAGTCCTTTGACAAGCTAGTCCTTTGGTAAGCTAGTCCTTTGGCGAGCTAGTCCTTTGGTAAGCTAGTCCTTGGGCGAGCTAGTCCTTTGGCGAGCTAGTCCTTTGGTAAGCTAGTCCTTGGGCGAGCTAGTCCTTTGGCGAGCTAGTCCTTTGGTAAGCTAGTCCTTTGGTAAGCTAGTCCTTTGGCGAGCTAGTCCTTTGTCGAGCTAGTCCTTTGGCGAGCTAGTCCTTTGTCGAGCTAGTCCTTTGTCGAGCTAGTCCTTTGGCGAGGTACTCCTTTGAATCCTTTGACGAGCTAGTCCTTTGACAAGCTAGTCCTTTGACAAGCTAGTCCTTTGGTAAGCTAGTCCTTTGGTAAGCTAGTCCTTGGGCGAGCTAGTCCTTTGGCGAGCTAGTCCTTTGGTAAGCTAGTCCTTGGGCGAGCTAGTCCTTTGGCGAGCTAGTCCTTTGGTAAGCTAGTCCTTTGGTAAGCTAGTCCTTTGGCGAGCTAGTCCTTTGTCGAGCTAGTCCTTTGTCGAGCTAGTCCTTTGTCGAGCTAGTCCTTTGGCGAGGTACTCCTTTGAATCCTTTGACGAGCTAGTCCTTTGACAAGCTAGTCCTTTGACAAGCTAGTCCTTTGGTAAGCTAGTCCTTTGGTAAGCTAGTCCTTTGACAAGCTAGTCCTTTGGTAAGCTAGTCCTTTGGTAAGCTAGTCCTTTGGCGAGCTAGTCCTTTGGTAAGCTAGTCCTTGGGCGAGCTAGTCCTTTGACAAGCTAGTCCTTTGGTAAGCTAGTCCTTTGGCGAGCTAGTCCTTTGGTAAGCTAGTCCTTGGGCGAGCTAGTCCTTTGGCGAGCTAGTCCTTTGGTAAGCTAGTCCTTGGGCGAGCTAGTCCTTTGGCGAGCTAGTCCTTTGGTAAGCTAGTCCTTGGGCGAGCTAGTCCTTTGGCGAGCTAGTCCTTTGGTAAGCTAGTCCTTGGGCGAGCTAGTCCTTTAGCGAGCTGGAAGGGGCTGGTGAGCTACAGGTTGGAGACCCCTGGTGTGGCCTGTGTGATTTGTGGAAGTACGAGAGGATAATTGTGAAGATTAGCCTGTTCCATCTGTGGGCTACAAGGAAATGATGGCTATTTATGGATTAAATCAAGAAAAGGGATTCAAAATCTAATCTAATCTAATCTAAAAATGTGGCATGGAAACCGGATTATAAAAGTACCTCTGCCATTTCTGTAAAAAGATCATGTGCAAAGTGTGTACAAGCTAAATGTGATCCATGGCTTTTGAATAACGTTTTCTTGTTTGACCTAAAGTGCACATTATGTAAAAAAACAGCAGTCATTTTCCACACCTGAGAAGAGCAAGTGCTAGTTACCATAGCAACACACGATTGACTGTCAGCGGTTAGCAATAGATCAGCGTCTCAAGTTGCATTCACCATTTTTTCCACACAAACTGAGTTGTTTTAGTGCTTTTGGGTGAATTTCTCAGAACTCCATTGGTCGAATAACGGCTCTGGAAGTTTCAGAATTCTGCGAGTCCGAGTGTTGAAGAACGCTGCTTTAGTTGGGAAAGAAACTAATTACTCTTCATTTTGTGAAAGCACCAAACTAATGCAGGTCCATCACTCGGGTCACATCCAGCTTCCTCCTCACCTCAAAACACGCCTTTTAAAGAGCACTTCTATTGTATATGATATTTTGTTTTTCTGTGTTTTTCTGTATCCCCACTGGTGCACTGGTGGCTGAGTGGATAGCACTCTCGCCTCTCAGCAAGAAGGTCCTGTGTTCGGCCTTTCTGAGTGGAGTTTGCATGTTCTCCCCGTGTCTGCGTAGGTTTCCTCCGGGTACTCCGGTTTCCCCTACCACTAAAAATATGTCCAATAGTTCTGGCATGCGCCTCCTGTACTGGCCCCGCTCCCATCTCTGTGTGGAGTGAGAGACAAATGCCCAAAATTAACAATTGTAAACCGCTTTGAGACTCAGATCTGCAGTGAAAAGGCGGTATATAAATAAAGATTACTTACTTACTGTCTGCCAATGAAGTTCCTCACAGATAAATAGTTATTTGAATTTAATTGAATAAGTCACATACAGTATATTGTAGGGCGAGCATTTGTCTTTGAACCTAAAGTTCATGGGTTCGAGCCCATCAAGAGACCTTCTCCACCGACTCCCACTGATGTTGTTGTGTCCTTGGGTAAGACACTTATCCCCACTTTGCCTATTAAGAGCGTGGAAGTAACTGTACGCCGCATGCCTTGTATATATATTCATCGAACTGAAATGTCCTCAAAGTGGGACAAACAAAGGCCTTCTTCTTGTAAAGGGCTTTGAGTGACCTTGGTCTGTGAAGTGCCCTTTGTAAATACATACTTACTTACATAGTTCATTGCACTTTTTAAAAACATAGTCTATGGGAGTGAATTGGACCATAGAGTGTAAACATGCTCTAAAAGTCCTCTGGGCCAGTGTGTACAGTGTTTTAGTTAATCCTTCAGTAAAGAACATGCCAAAGTCCTTGCAGAGACTAAGTGGACTCTTAAGTGGACTCTAAGTCTGGTTTTCCCGTTGAAACATCCGAAACCACGCCCGGCTAACATGCGTCTAAACCACCATTAGCATTGTCTGGAGATGTGATTGTCTTTAAAGGGCCAGGCTCAAGTTTGGCATTTAAATGCATGCCCCCGGAGCCGAGCCAGGCCAAATCTCTCCCATCTTTGGAGAAAATGAGCGCGTGAGGAGGCCTGTATATTTATGACACCTATATTAATCTGTCTGCGCTAATCCTTGGGCTGCACCGAATAAAAGTGTAATGGCCTCACCGGTCGCTCTTATCGTTGCTAAACCGACACTTTCAGCACAGACATTCATTAGGTCTCATGCAAATGTGGGAGATTATAGGAGAAAAATAAGTCCGAGTCCGGCTCCAAGTCTTTCATCAATAAGAAGAGACGAGTGGAAGGTTAAATTCAGACACATACAGAGTTCACTGTTTAGGCTTCGCTTTGTGCCGTCGGGCGATGGGATCCAGACTTTACAGTAGCTATACAAATGTCCGAGTCAATTACAATACATTTGCATTTCGTTCAAGAAGAATGTATTTTTCACGGACGATTCAGACATGTTTAAATCATTTGTAATTTGGTGCAGTGTCTCTGAGATATATACAAGCTTTTTCTGATTGACTAAATGTCCGGGCCAAAAGGCAATAACGTTCCATTGGAGACGACCGGAAAAAATGCAACTGTTCCAACCAGAATCCATCCATCCATCCATTTTCTTCCGTTTTATCCGTTGCCGGGTCGCGGGGGCATCAGTCTAAGCAGAGACGCCCAGACTTCCCGATCCACACACACTTCCTCCAGCTCGTCCGGGGGGACCCCAAGGCGTTCCCAGGCCAGCTGAGAGACATAGTCCCTCCAGCGTGTCCTAGGTCTTCCGCGGGGCCTCTTCCCGGTGGGACGTGCCCGGAACACCTCCCCAGGGACCCTAACCCTAACCAGAATCCAAGACTCTGAAACAGTCATGCACTTGTGTTTGTTAAGAGTTTTTAACCTTTAACATGTTGTACACTTCTGTCTTTTCCACAATCTGAGTGACTCTATCTGTGCCAAATGTGACATGTACATTTCATTCATTCATTCATTCATTTTCAAGCCCTTTATTGTCCATTTCTGGGTCGGGGGGGTGGCAATGAGAGCTGCCACCCAATGCTCATAGCACCAGTCCCTCACTGATCCTCTGCAGGGGGTGAGTCCACAGGAAGATGGCTGCTCTGTCAGTGGTGAAACAGCCTTGGTCTTTCAGCGTGGGGTTAAGTGTCTTGCCCAAGGACATAACGACAGTAGACATCACATGACATGTATATTTCTCCAGTGTGAAATCAATAAAGTTTATCTTCACCAAATCATCTTTTTCTAACTCATAAACGGCATAAATATGTTTCTTATAGTGCTCTCTATATGTCCTGGGCATTTTTCTGTTTACATGTTAGTGCAACTTTGATAAAAATCTGACTTTTGAGCCTAAAACCTTCCCTTCAATGGCTCTGGAGTGCAGTGTGACATCACTTTGTGCAGTGTGATGTCACTCTCTACCTGTGGTTCAACCTGGAGAGACTACAAGAGACGAGATGCGTTTAAGAGTTGTTTATTTTATGGATTGAGTTTGTTTATTGGTTTGGAGCTTAGGCCCCGGCTGTGGCCGTGCTCTGAAGAGATCTGCGCCTGGGTGCAGATCATGATCCCCCGGGGCCTAGACACTGGTGGTGGCAACAAGGCAAGGTGAATGTGAAAGTGAAGAAATCCTGAGGCGGAGGTGGGGAGGAGGTGGTTGCAGCTTGAAGTCCGTTTGGTGAGCTGTGCTCTGCTGTTCTCTTAAACGCTGGCTTGATTGACACGGCTGCGGGGAGTTGATTAAGACAGGCTGAGTAAGGCGTGGTCAAGCCTGGTGTGATAACGTAGGTAGTCTACCATTCTGAACCTCCGCTTCAGCTGCATTTCATCTGCGCCTGGGTGCAGATCATGATCCCCAAAAAGAGAGCTTGGCTAGCGATGCGTTTGCCACGACTTGGTTGCTGCGTTTATGGAAGGCGCATGGTGTGAGTGAATGTTTCCGTGCGCGAGCTCGGCTCTAGCGCTAGGCGTTGGCACGCGCACGAGCTCGGCTCGAGTGCGCGGCGTAATGTCCTTGCGCGAGCTCGGCTCTAGCGCTAGGCGTTGGCACGCGCACGAGCTCGGCTCGAGTGCGCGGCGTAATGTCCGTGCGCGAGCTCGGCTCTAGCGCTAGGCGTTGGCACGCGCACGAGCTCGTCTCGAGTGCGCGGCGTAATGTCCGTGCGCGAGCTCGGCTCTAGCGCTAGGCGTTGGCACGCGCACGAGCTCGGCTCAGTGCGCGGCGTAATGTCCGTGCGCGAGCTCGGCTCTAGCGCTAGGCGTTGGCACGCGCACGAGCTCGGCTCGAGTGCGCGGCGTAATGTCCGTGCGCGAGCTCGGCTCTAGCGCTAGGCGTTGGCACGCGCACGAGCTCGGCTCGAGTGCGCGGCATAATGTCCGTGTGCGAGCTCGGCTCTAGCGCTAGGCGTTGGCACGCGCACGAGCTCGGCTCGAGTGCGCGGCATGCTGGAATGAGGAGTTGCCACCACCAGGTGATGCATACGTACTTATATGAGAGGAGGCGCTGGGCTGCCAGAACGGATGAATGTGGTAGAGAACCGGGGACCGAGCTCCTGGAGAGATGATTGAGGGAGTCCCAGGGCAGCAGCCCAAGTGGCTGCTCCTATCCGGAAGGAGTGGCGGATGTAGAGAAAGGAAGAGAGGTTACATGCAGGGAGCGCAGGTTTTGAATTTGTTCAGACCAGGGGGTCGTCGAGGGATTGTTTAAGGAGTAATTATAGTCTATGAATGTTGATAAAATGTCCATAGATGTTGTAGCATGTTAAAGTATCCTGGATCATCACCACGGGCCTTCTAGTTGGACACTAACTGTCCAGACCCTCCTGCATGGCAAGGAAAACTCACAAAACCCCGTGTGGAAAAAAGTGAGAAACCTTCGGAAGACCCTACATAGAGAGAGGGAATCCACTCCACGGACAGACAGGCTAGTCTCCAGGACCTAAACTACAGAACAAGGACCATTGCTAATACTCCTTTAAGGATCTTCTTAAGAGGGTGGAGCAGTGTGACTCGAAGTGGATTTTAGAGAATATATTTAATGCCGATGTAGATGAGGCAGTGACGGCAGTACCCGCGATGCTGATGTCCAGAGACTGAGAGTATGCAGTGAGAGGGAAAGGAGAATGCTGAATGAAAGATGAACTGCTGGTGTTTAGAGCGCTGATATTCGAACATGATTCCACTTGGGGAGACTAGAAGGTGAAAATGAGATTCATGAAGTACACTTACCCAGGAAGATTGATGTTCGATAGGAGATCTCTGGACCCCCAAAAACCAACGCACAAGGGCCCGGTCAGAATGAGGGCCAGGGTGCGTCAGGTAAGGCGAAGCGTGAGACAGGCCCCGGCGGCAGGAGCCGCACCAGGAGACCAGGAGAGAAAATGCCTGGGGAACATGAGAAGGAGCACCGCCTACAGCCACTCAGAGTGCACGCAAACCGTGGCGGGCAGTGCTGCACCCAAAAGCCAATGAGTGCGGCCTGGGGAAGATAGCCGGCCAGGTTTGAAGGCCACGCCGAACAGTACTCATGCAGTCTTAGCAGGCCAGCGTTGCAGCAGGCCACCGTCGCGGCGTTGTAGCAGAGTTTTGGTGCGGCGTTGCGGCATCGCGTTCCTGCGAAGCTGAAAAGAGAAACCTCGAACCACTATCACTCGAGTGAAAAGGACCAACGGGCAGTGTCAGACCACGTCTCCAGTCAGACCACGTCTCCAGTCAGACCACGTCTCCAGTCAGACCACGTCTTCAGTCAGACCACGTCTCCGCAGGAGGCGGACACCAACGTGGCGTCAAACAGCGGCCACCGGCGATGAAGCGTGCGGCCGGCGACGAGCTGTGATGAAGCGTGCGGCCGCCGACGAGCTGCGATGAAGCGTGCGGCCGCGGACGTGCGCCGTTGTTGAAGCGTGCGCCGTCGTTGAAGCGTGCGGCGTCGTTGAAGCGCGCGGCGTCGTTGAAGCGCGCGGCGTCGTTGAGGCGCGCGGCGTCGTTGAGGCGCGCTGCGTCGTTGAGGCGCGCTGCGTCGTTGAGGCGTCGTTGAGGCGTGCGGCGTCGTTGAGGCGTGAGGCGTGCGGCGTCGTTGAGGCGTCGTTGAGGCGTCGTTGAGGCGTGCGGCGTCAAAGCGTGCGGCGTCAAAGCGTGCGGCGTGGAGGAGGAGTCGAAGCGTGCGGCGTCAAAGCGTGCGGCGTGGAGGAGGAGTCAAAGCGTGGTGGCGTCAAAGCGTGGCGGCGTCAAAGCGTGCGGCGTGGAGGAGGAGTCAAAGCGTGGCGGCGTCAAAGCGTGGCGGCGTCAAAGCGTGCGGCGTGGAGGAGGAGTGAAAGCGTGGCGGCGTCAAAGCGTGGCGGCGTCAAAGCGTGCGGCGTGGAGGAGGAGTCAAAGCGTGGCGTTGTCGAAGCGTGGCGTTGTCGAAGCGTGGCGTTGTCGAAGCGTGGCGTTGTCGAAGCGTGGCGTTGTCGAAGCGTGGCGTCGTCGAAGCGTGGCGTCGTCGAAGCGTGGCGTCGTCGAAGCGTGGCGTCGTCGAAGCGTGGCGTTGTCGAAGCGTGGCGGCGTCGAAGCGTGGCGTCGAAGCGTGGCGTCGAAGCGTGCCGTCGAAGCGTGCCGTCGAAGCGTGGCGTCGAAGCGTGGCGTCGAAGCGTGGCGTCGAAGCGTGGCGTCGAAGCGTGGCGTTGAAGTGGCGTAAGGCCAGAGCACTGGGCAAATGAACAGCACAGAGGGGCTCGGCCGCGCACCAACCAATCAGATCAATGCAGTGGACAAAACTTACAGTCCACGGTCAATTTAGACAGAGCGAAGGCCAATGCAGACGACAAATGTTATAGTCCATGGTTACAACTGACAGCCTGAAGGTCACTGCAGTGGGTATAATTTTCAGTCCATAGTAAAACGGACAGCCAGAAGGCCAACACAGTGGTTGAAATGTACGGTCCATGGTGAAAAAGGACAGTCTAAATGCCAATGCAGATGGTAAAACGAACAGCCTGAAGAGCAATGCAGCGGGTAAAAACACAGCCTGCGAGACAATTCGCCGGGATTAACTGACACGCCGCAGTTCAGTACGTTCATGGTAGTGCGGAAAACAACGAAACCGACACTGTACCGTGAGTGGAGGCAGGGAGACGGGTGGACAGCGGCAGGCAGACAACGGCAGGCAGACAGAAGTCCCGTTCCCGGTATGGAAGCGGCAGGGTGCGCGGAGTAACGCCTGGCCGCGAGCAGCAGCGGCCACGGGGAGACGAGCGGCAGCGAGTCCGCAGGAGAGGAGCCGCGGTGAGCCGCGGTGGAGACACAGCGACCATGGCGCGTAGCCCCAAACATGTGATGTGGAAGAGGAGCCGCGACCATGCAGGACGAACAATGTGCGAGGCGTGAGTAACAAGGTGACGAAGAGCAACCCGTTGCAGCTTGAAGTCCGTTTGGTGAGCTGTGCTCTGCTTTGCTCTTAAACGCTGGCTTGATTGACACAGCTGCGGGGAGTTGATTAAGACAGGCTGAGTAAGGCGTGGTCAAGCCTGGTGTGATAACGTAGGTAGTCTACCATCCTGAACCTCCGCTTAAGCTCCATTATAAAAGTAGCCAAGTTGGAGTGTTCTGGCAACATCTAGTGGTTTAAAATGGAATTAAATCTGCTGACAGCCACTACTGCACGCGTATTATTATTATTATTATTATTATTATTATTATTATTATAATTATTATTATTATTATTATCATTCTGTGGCTTAGGTTCAGGTGTAGCTACAATTATCTTAGTGTGTAAGCAAGGATGGATGAGACTGTCTGGAGTAAACTATTTCTTAGGACAGTAATAACAACTGTCTGTTTTTTTGTGTGACAAGTGAGCTGTCAATCACAGCCCAGACCACGCCCAACTCTAAGCCAAGACAAAACTCGTACATTTCCACACTCGGAAAAATGGTTCTGAACACAGCTCCAGTTTGAAAACTCGGAAACCCTAGGCTGGTATTACTGTGTGTCACATTTCAGATCGTAATGAGTTGAAAGAGACTGAAAGAGGGAATTTGTGTGGTTAAAGTGGTTAAACATATTTAAGAAATAGATCAACTCAAATTCAAATGTATGAGCAGAAATGTGTCAAAGAACTGCATATTGTATTTTCTTGTGCATTTCTCAAATCACAGCAGCAAATGTTCCAGTGCCTTTCTCAAGAATGAGCAAAGAGAATCCATTTGTCTGCTGAGTTTTGTTCCGTGTGTGTGTGTGTGTGTGCTCGTGTGTGTGTGCTCGTGTGTGTGTGTGTGTGTGTGTGTGTGTGTGTGTGTGTGTGTGTGTGTGTGTGAAGATTAAATAGATATCTCTGTCTTTCGAAAGTACCATTACAGCCCGGACGTCATTGCTCGCCGCAGGCTCTTTCACTGTTTACACTCTGTTTGCTGACGTCATCTTTTCTACATTAGTAATACATACAGATGACTCACTGGGCTCGAGAAAGCATTTCTGTCCACGGAAACATGTCTGCTGTTCGCCAACTTCGATGAGTGGGAAGATCTCAGTCCTGCTTTCTTGTGATGGGAGACTGACTTGGTCTCCCCAAATCTTCCACAGAATTGGTCCCCAGTCGGTGCCACAGCTGCCCCCACGACACATCACAAAGTCAGACTCACTTCAAAACTCAACTCTCCGCTCAAAATCCACCGGTTCAAAACTACACCTTTATTTTTCCTCTCGAAAGCTCTTCTATCTCTAAGGGAGCAGACACTCTGCAAAAGGAAGCTCAATTCTATATAGGTATATAAGTATGATGTATTATTATTATTATTATTATTATTTTTGCGGTTCGAACCTGTGTCTGCATATTTCTCCCATGTCTGTGTGGCTTTGCTCTGGTCGCGCCGGTTTACCCACCACCCAAAATTAAGGATTTTCAATCTTCCAACAAATGTTCTGACCAAAAGAATCACCATCTGCATCTCAGTGACCCCTGCCCCTGACAGAGGGATGGGTCAAACACAGAGGTAACAAAAAAATCTCTATTTTTGGCAAGCATAAAGCGCTGTAAATTCTGGTGCAAGTAATTCATAGTTTACATCTGTGCTCGTTAGCAGCATGAGACTTTGGGACACAGTGACTCCGCTGAGCTACAGTGACACATGTGGTTCTGTATTGTACATTCTCTGGTCACACTCTTCCATCTACACACTCTGTAATAGACACAAAGCAGAATCACCTCAGACCACACTCTTATCCACCAGGTTTTGCAGTTTGCACTAATTGTTCTGAGAAATGCACTAACAGTTGTGCAAATGTGAAGAATGATGTGAGAAAGGCACCAAAGCCACTGAGAAAAACTGTAATGGAACAGGTATCATTTTTTTGACAACCGGTCAATGCTTAAGGTCAATATTTAGATTATAAATGTAATAACTACTATGTTCCATGCGTGCCATAGACTTTCCCTTACGGCAGACCGAGGCGTTCCTAAGTCTTTACGGTCAGTGTGCATCTTAAGGGTGTGTAGGTGCAGTGTGTAGAAAAAGAATTGTCGATAAATGAAATCAATGTGTGCCAACCTTGCATTTGTTCCCGCTGTAACACTACATTTAGGCTGATGTTCAAATGCAACGATTGTAAGGCAGAGAAAAAGCAGAATGCCCTTTTACGATGGCGCGGCCGCAGTCATTCTCACATTGTAACGTCGATAAAGGGAGGCATTCTCTGACTTCATCATGACTACTGCGTATTCACAGCTAAATCTGAAGCGATGAGATGCTTTCCAGTAAAGCAGCTCATTCCGCAGCAGGTTTACGAGCTGGAGTTATGCCTTTTTGTTGTGTCACATAAAGGTTGCAGTCGTTTTGCTAAAATGATCCCAAATGTAATTTCTTTGAACTGGTAATGAAGCCGACAGCAGCGTTCTCAAAAGACAGATGTGCTGTTTTAACACGTACTTGAGTATATTTTGCTGTGAAGGATTGATTTTGACCATTCTGCCTCCAAGTACTTCCAACAAAGGTCCTTGAAATACTAGTCCTTGTTCATAGAAAACACACATTTCTCCACACAGACAACTCAATCTATTCAAAAACATTTAATTGGATTTGTATTCATGTTACAGCATTAGGGTGACAAGGCGTCCTTTTTCTTCCAGACATGCCCTAATTTTAGGTAAAGACGCGTCCAGGAGGAATTGCTAAATCTATGCAAAATGTCTGGGTTGTTTACCAGTCACGTGACCAGCAATGAGCACCAAATCAGATATCTATGGCCAGAGCGGACTTCTGTGGGGTCCCATTCACTATAACTGTTTTTTTTTTTTTTTTATATCAACATATAACAAAATATAGCTCTGCATCTGCTGCCATGTGCTGGTTCTTTAAACAAACCCCAAGAAAGTCTGGAAAATTCTCAATGTGCGGCCTCTCCTTGTTTTATAATCGGTCCCCGAATCCATGTGAAAATTTCAGCATGAGTTTCCAGATTTATGCAGTTGTGTAGTGCAAAATAACATGAGTTTACACATAATCATGGGTATTGCCAGGGGAGCTTTTCATAGCAAGGAGCAATAGTTATGAAAACGTGGCTCATTCTGGCTCATTACCGCAAGGACGACAAGAAGGAAAGTGCTTCTGGTGTAAACGTCTCTTGTCCATGTTATATTTTGAGCATGATTCTGGGAAGTACAGCCTGTCCGCCTGTTTGAGGTTTCTCACTTTTTTTGTTTTTTTTGCCGGGTTTTTGAGTCGTTCTTTGCAGGTCATTTATGTATCTTTAGACCTACTTACCTATCTATCTAAGGGTCTAAGAACAGTAATGATCTTGGGACAGAGGGACATTTATGGATATTAATTAACATTTATGGGCATTGATCAGCCTGCTCCCTATGGACCAATGGCTCCGATGTGTTTTTTATCATTACATTTCTGTATTCTCTCTTCATTCATTCATTTTTATCCCTGTATTATCCATTACTGGGTCAGGGGGTTGGCAATCAGAGCTGATCTGTGGTTGGCTATTCCACAATTTTGTTAATTTCTCCGAGACAATTGCGGTTGAGACTTAGGGCTATACCAACACAAATTAAATTGAACTTTTGGACAGATTGGAAAAGGGGTTGGATGAAGCAGACACTTGTGGTATCCCAACCTCCGTAGATTAGTTTCAGTCCCACCAATAATTGACCTTTCAAAAGTTGCATCATAGTTGTTCTTTACCACTCAAACAAAGCTTTCTCCCGTTATGCTCCTTGTAAATGGAACATGTTGTTTAATTGTGTAATATCTTCTCCGATCCATTGTTTTTGCATTTAGAGCTGCAGTTCCATAGCCTGGCCTTATCCATCCGTACACTGCATGTAACGTCTGGGTCTAGTCCCTGGGTTAGCGATTACAATCGGTTGAATTTCGACCGACCAATCAGAGAGCGCGGGCGGCAGGTGTTGTAGTTAGTTGTGGGTGATTTCAAGAGTTTGCGTCGAACAGGCAGGTTGTAGTTTGGCAAAAAATGCGATAGTAAAGTAATCCGGTCTGGTTCTATCAAGAAATTAAAGCCGGAGCAAGAGGAATGTTTAGCAAATGTAATTGCTGGAAAAATTGTGCCGCTACTCCCCATGGGCTCCGTTAAGCGGCAAAGAAGATGGCTAAAGCTAGGCTAAATGGTAACGACTCACTCGGGCGCATTACATACGTCACAGTAAACTCAGATCCAATCATTTCAATCTGCAAAAGGAGTTAACCCCTCCCACCTGTAATTTGTACTATGGTGTGGTACGACCAGGCTAGCAGTTCCAGCTGCTCAGCCTTAAGCCCGTACAACCTTGATGCTAAAGTTTGCGTAACCTTGAGCCGATTGTAGCGGTAGCGTTAGTTTTCGGTCCCGCGGCGGTGTCTGAGCTAAATGAGGAAGTGTTGAATCAAAGGGAAAGGACAAATACAGACTATGGCTGTGTGGCTCCAGAGGACTCCAGAGAGGGCTTTGTTTTCACGCCTCAGACAGAAAAGGAGCAGTCAGTTCAAACAATCAAGAGCAACAAAATCCACCGTCCTGAAAGACACAGGAAAGTTTTATAATAACGCAAACATTTACAAAGTCTGAGATGAGTATGAGCTGTAAGTGATATTGAGAGATGATGAAATAAATTGCCTCCAGTCCAAAAAAGTGCGAGACTACGTGAATAAGTATGTATTTACGTATTCATTTTCTTCCCCTTAATCCATTTCTGGGTTGCGAGATGACAGTCAGACCTGCACCCAGTCCACAGAGCACCAGCCCCTCACTGATCCTCCTGCAGTGGGGGCTTCAGGCAAAGTGGGGTTCAGTTTCTTGCCCTGGGACACCACAAGGGCAGACATCAGGCTCCTGCAGGTTCAAAGGCCAATGCTCTACCAACTGAGGCATTCTAGGTTTCCTCTGGGTGCTCCGGGTTTCCCCTATCACTAAAAACACGTACAGTTGTTCGGGCTTTCATGGTCCAGTGTGTACTAAAAGTGTGCTCTATAAATAAACATGACTTACTACTTCCCGTAACTTCTCTGTTCCAAATGAAAGGTGGAAGTGTTCATTTTAATCAATAGTTTTGCATTTACCTTATGCTGGTCTCGCAGCAGCTCACCCTAATCTCATCAGAGCACATTACAAGATTCCAGTCATGACTTATCGGTTTTCATTTCCATTTTATGTAAATACCTCATTGCCATAACTACCCCGAACATACAGATGAAGCCAAAGCAAACCGCCGTCAGCAGACTGAGCGTGACTCGATAATTGCTGACGAAAGCTTTCTCAACATGATAACGATCAAGAGCTGTCCATTAGAGAACATGTCTGGAATAAAACATGCGAGAGACCAGTTAGACGTTTCTGTTCCTCCTCGCTCTACGCTCTAATGTATTCGCTTTTGATTTGTTGCTGCTTGGAATTCAGCAAGAACCCTGAGTTTTTCAGAGGAGGCAGCAGGAAGTGAAGGAAGATTAAAGAAAAGCTGCCGATGGGCATTTTTGGCTAATGTTAAAAGTGAGGCCGGTTTGAGAGAGTTTGGACAAGAGCAGGAGACAAAATAAAAGTTGGAAGGATATTTGGCCTTTTAAAAGTATATTTGAATCTGCAGCGTTATCCCAGTGTTATGTATCCGAGAGAGTATTCAAGACAGAATGTTAAAGCATAGAAGGTCGGAACGGGGTTTTTCTGAGTGGAGTTTGCATGTTCTCTCCATGCTTGCGTAGGTTTCCTCTGGTTTCCCCTACTACTAAAAACATGTACACTAGGTTAAATCCTCCAGCTCTGGCCCTGACCAAGCCGAGCATCAACATCTGGAGATGGGTTCCCGGGCGCTGTTACTACGGCAACCACTGCTCCTGACGTAAGCCTTCGCGGCATCAGGATGGGTCAAATGCAGAGGATGAATTGCCCTACGGGGATCAATAAAGTGCACCTTTACCTTTAAACAGAACCAAATGTTTCAGGAGCAAGAGGTGACACAGACCCATCAACACTGCTTCAATAAGAAAAGCCCCTGTAGAGTGCATACCTTTGCCAAGAGGCACAGGTCCAGTCCGATAAATACATTTGACTCTGTTCATTTGAAAACACCTCGACATAATCTGCTTGTCTCTTTCTGACTGTTTTATGGTTTTAGGTCCAAACTCAAAACAACAAACCGAGGTTGAACTGAATAGTCAACATTTCCCTCCACCACTTTTGTTGTTAAGTATTTACTTGATATGAGTGTGTTTGGCATTCCCCGAGCTTGTCCAAGCCAGAGACACCTCACCATGAGCCGCTGGATCAAGGATTTATCAGCCCTTCTGGTTCCTCAAACGCATATCCCCCTGATCGATCCACTCGTGCATTACCACCGTCAGCTCTCTCCCCACAATCTCCAACTCCTGATCAATACCCAGCCCCTTCCACGTCAACTGCCTTTAGCTACAGTGGGACCAACGCCAACTGACTCTTACATGCAGCGTGGAAGACAAGAAACAATGTTCTCCAAGTATGTAACCGAAGAAAATGGATGAGTTATCCCTCTGTGTGTGTTTGATCCAGATTCATTGTGTATTGTAACTTGTATCCAGAGCTAAAATGTGTATTGTAACTTGTATCCAGAGCTAAAATGTGTATTGTAACTAGTATCCAGAGCTAAAATGTGTATTGTAACTAGTATCCAGAGCTAAAATGTGTATTGTAACTAGTATTCAGAGCTAAAATGTGTATTGTAACTAGTATCCAGAGCTAAAATGTGTATTTTAACTTGTATCCAGAGCTAAAATGTGTATTGTAACTTGTATCCAGGGCTAAAATGTGTATTGTAACTAGTATCTAGGGCTAAAATGTGTATTGTAACTTGTATCCAGAGCTAAAATGTGTATTTTAACTTGTATCCAGAGCTAAAATGTGTATTGTAACTTGTATCCAGAGCTAAAATGTGTATTGTAACTAGTATCCAGAGCTAAAATGTGTATTGTAACTTGTATCCAGAGCTAAAATGTGTATTGTAACTAGTATCCAGAGCTAAAATGTGTATTGTAACTTGTATTCAGAGCTAAAATGTGTATTGTAACTTGTATCCAGAGCTAAAATGTGTATTGTAACTAGTATTCAGAGCTAAAATGTGTATTGTAACTAGTATCCAGAGCTAAAATGTGTATTTTAACTTGTATCCAGAGCTAAAATGTGTATTGTAACTTGTATCCAGAGCTAAAATGTGTATTTTAACTTGTATCCAGAGCTAAAATGTGTATTGTAACTTGTATCCAGAGCTAAAATGTGTATTTTAACTTGTATCCAGAGCTAAAATGTGTATTGTAACTAGTATCCAGAGCTAAAATGTGTATTGTAACTAGTATCCAGGGCTAAAATGTGTATTGTAACTAGTATCCAGAGCTAAAATGTGTATTGTAACTAGTATCCAGAGCTAAAATGTGTATTGTAACTAGTATCCAGAGCTAAAATGTGTATTAAGAGTAAGTCTTTTAAGTCTTTGAAGCACAGAAGAATGGGTCCTGGAAGCTACATCACCGCAGAGATGACGGTGGGTTGAAAGGAATTGCAATGATCCGAAAAAAGATGGCGATCCAAGCGCACACACGGCACAAATGAAATCCCCCGGAGATTGGCAGACTAATCTGTTAAACAGGGGTAATAAGATGGTGTCAATCCACCGGCTGTTTAGCACAAGAGCAGTAAAATCAAGCCACTCGCTGTAAGAGGACTATAACGAGCCCACGCAGGAGCAGGCGGGAGGATGCACAGGGTTTTAACATGAATCCAAGGAATCAGGCAAAATCAGGGAGTTTTAAAGGCTGTCAGTGTGTTTGAGGAACATGTGAAGGATTACTCAGATGACGGAAGTAAATGTAGAAATATGTCACGTTTAAAGGGGATCTAACGTTGATGATGATGATGTGACCATGTTTCCACAGATTTATTTAATTATTTGGATCCGCATAAGCTTCCACAAGTGGTCGCTGGTCTTCCCGGGGTCCACTAAGGATCAAATCACAATAAAACATTTAAAACATACAGTATAAAAAGCATTTAAGATAAAAAAAAAAACACAAACGTTTCACATCATCCTTAGACCTTCAGACAAGCATTGATGCTTTATCTTTTTCTAAAAAATATTTTAGTTATTATTAGTTTTCCTTGATGCCGAAGAAAGCTGATACCAAGTCAAAGATACAGACACACAGACAGACAGAAAGACAGAGACACACACACAGACACACAGACAGACTGACAAACAGACACACAGACACAGACACACAGACATAGACATACAGACACAGACATATAGACACAGACACACAGACAAAGACATACAGACACAGACATAGACATACAGACATAGACATAAACATACAGACACAGACATAGACATACAGACATAGACATAAACATACAGACACAGACATATAGACACAGACACAGACATATAGACAAAGACACAGACATATAGACACAGACACACAGACACAGACATACAGACACTGACACAGACAGACAGACACACAGACAGACTGACAAACAGACACAGACATACAGACATAGACAGACAGACACACAGACATAGACAGAGAGAGACAGACAGACACACACACACACACACACACACACACACACACACACACAGACATAGACAGAGAGAGACAGACAGACAGACACACACACAGACACAGACAGACACACAAACACACAGACAGACAGACACACAAACACACAGACAGACACAGACAGACAGACACACAGACACAGACACACACACACACACACACACACACAGACACACATACATAAATTATAAACATTTCTAACTAACTACCTAACAAAAGTGCACATTGTAAACTCGGTTTGTTGTACAGTCTGACAGCCGGAGAAACAAAGGATCTGTTAAAGCACAGTGAAATAACCCTGTTGCCTCGCTTCTGTCAGTGTGTCCCAGGGCAGCTGTGGCTACAGTAGTTCATCACCACCGTGTATGAAGTCCAACAAAGGTGTGATACAAACCTGATCCAATATTCTCATTTAAAGTGCAGTAATGCTGTGTCATAAGAGCATGTGTATTTGTCGATGTGTTGTTGTTGTTGTAATTCCTGACTTGCTCGTTGGCGCCCCCTGCAGACCCTCTGAGCCCACCCCAGCCTCAGTCGTCTGTGGTTATCGATGGGATCTCAGCCACAGTGTTCCCTGGTGAACCTCCAGTATCAAACATGGCCTTAACTCTAGTCCGTTGAAAGCCACTAGCAGCAGATTAGCATCAGATCAGAGGAGTCGCTTTGAAGATCCAGCCTCTGAAAGCCATTAGTCAAGAGTCACCGTGGTGCGAGCTCCATTTGCATGACCCCATTGGTCTGCACGGAGCATCAGAGGTCAGGAGGACCCCGGGACTCATCCGTCAACCACCGGCTTCTGCCCCGAGCACAAAAACAAGCCACATTTGAGTTTGTTAATACACACTTGTGATTTCAATTATTTATCGAACAGCACTGACCTGAAGGTGCGGACACAGACTTTGAGGTTTTGTGAAAGTCATTGTGCAAAATACAACTGAGTAGATTTAGTTATTTTTTAAGATTTACTTTAATTTTTTTAATTAAAGGTATATAGTAGAATTATCCCATTTTTTTTGGGATGACCAATAGTACTGATAATCCACCAGGAAAGTGAGATTAAGACGCTCTTTGTCAGACAAATACAGAATGTAAAAACAGATACATGTCAACAACTTGCGGATGTATTCAATGTTTTTATTCATTTTCTCTTTGGAGGTCCGGCCCCAGAGGAGACTGTCAGAGGGCCGGAGTTATACCCCTGCTGAATATGGATGGAAGTGAGTGAGGTTTATGTAAATTTTGATCATTTCTGGCTCAGGAAAAATGTGGGTATTGCTCACAAATAATTAATAATCAATATTTGTATTTTAAAGTAGAAATATGTTAGATTTTCATGTCAAGTCATTAAAGGGCCCTAATCTGTCATCATTAAAAATCTGTCATAATAAAAATCTGCTCTTTTCCAATACTTCTTTAACTGATAACAGTAGTTCAGAGATATTTGAATTTCTAAATTACTTTTCCAGCCTCTAAATCTTGTTATTGTTTTCATTTCGATGTCCCGCCCTCCACCGTTTCACCAATCAGAAAGTCTGTGATCCGGGCGCCAGAACTCACCGCGTGGAGCTAATCTCACTGGTAAAGTACCATGTGGCGCAGAACTAAAAAAGGTCTCGTTATGATTCTCAAATCATTAACGACAAAACAAGGAATAAAAGCAGGATTTCTATCTTTGTGAAAAAGGTGTTGGTTATAGATTTGTTGTTGACAAAACTCTTGTCTATTCAGCTGTTATGGTCCCAGCTGGATTCAGGAGGAGCAGTGTGGTTTTCGTCCCGGTCGCGGAACACTGGACCAGCTCTATACTCTCCATCGGATACTCGAGGGTTCATGGGAGTTCGCCCAACCTGTCCACATGTGCTTTGTGGATTTGGAGAAGGCGTTCGACCGTGTTCCCCGGGGTGTCCTTTGGGGGGTCCTCCGGGAGTACGGGGTCCGGGGTCCTCTGCTGAGGGCCGTCTGGTCCCTGTATGACCGGAGTCAGAGCTGTGTTCGCATTGCCGGCAGTAAGTCAGACCTGTTCCCGGTGCATGTTGGCCTCCGCCAAGGCTGCCATTTGTCACCGGTTCTGTTCACTGTATTTATGGACAGAATCTCTAGGCGCAGCCAGGGGCCGGAGGGGGTCCGGTTCGGGAACCACAGGATTTCATCTCTACTTTTTGCGGATGATGTCGTCCTGCTGGCTCCAACGAACCAGGACCTGCAACATGCACTGGGACGGTTTGCAGCCGAGTGTGAAGCGGCTGGGATGAGAATCAGCACCTCCAAATCCGAGGCCATGGTGCTCGACCGGAAAAAGGTGCCTTGCCCTCTCCGGGTGGGTGGAGAGGCCCTTCCTCAAGTGGAGGAGTTCAAGTATCTCGGGGTCTTGTTCACGAGTGAGGGAAGAATGGAGCGTGAGATTGACAGGCGGATCGGTGCAGCGTGCGCAGTTATGCGGTCGCTGTATCGGACCGTTGTGGTAAAGAGGGAGCAGCGTCTGCAGTCAGAGCTGTATCAGACCGTTGTGGTGAAGAGGGAGCTGAGCCTGGACGCCTTCCTAGGGCGGCACGGTGGCTGAGTGGATAGCACTCTCGCCTCTCAGCAAGAAGGTCCTGGGTTCAAATCCCGGTTGGACCAGGGCCTTTCTGAGTGGAGTTTGCATGTTCTCCCCGTGTCTGCGTAGGTTTCCCCTACCACTAAAAATATGTACAATAGGTATGGCATGTGCCTCCTGTACTGGCACCCCCACCCAACAATTGTAAACCGCTTTGAGACTCCGATGTGCAGTGAAAAGGCGGTATATAAATAAACCTTACCTTACCTTACCTTCCTGGGGAGGTGTTCTGGGCACGTCCCACCGGGAGGAGGCCCCGGGGAAGACCTAGGACACGCTGGAGGAACTATGTCTCTCAGCTGGCCTGGGAACGCCTTGGGGTCCCCCCGGACGAGCTGGAGGAGGTGTGTGTGGATAGGGAAGTCTGGGTGTCTCTGCTTAGACTGCTGCCCCCGCGACCCGGCAACGGATAAAGCGGAAGAAAATGGATGGATGGATGGATGGATGGTCCCAGCTGGATTCGTCTGCATATCTGGCAACCTGAGTCAGGGAGAGTGGGAGAGGCTGCAGTACCACTTTGGGCCACACGTTTACAGACTGCTCCTTAAACTACACAGTCAGGCGAGTCTATATTTTGTCATCATAAAAACGCCTTCAGCAGCAGCAGCTCGAATATATCTTTGTATTAATGTTGATGTGAATATGTACAAATGTAAACAAATGACCACCAAAGCCTTGAAACTTCGCTCAAAGTTCCACCAAAAAGAGTGGATTCATTCTCTCATGGCCGCGCACTGAAGCATGCAATCGATGAGCTAGCTGGGTGTTTTAGCTTAAGGAGCATAAAACTATTTCTATCCCTCACGGTTTGTATGGAGCTAATGCCGGAGCGCCGCGGCTAATTGCACACGGCTGGTTTGTTTTTGCCTGAACAAGGACACGCTTAAATCTCATTACATCCGTGTGGCTTCTGCAAACCGCCACATCTCACTGTGCTGCGTACGCCTGGATGTCAACTACTGTACTTTAACTGGGAGACAGAGGTGGGACAGACTGTGGAGGACTTTCAGAGCAGTGTCCCCCAACCTTTTTCAGACACGACGACCGCAGAAACTGAAAAATTAAGCTTAATATTAATAATGTAATGTTTTTTTTTTTGCTTCACGGTATTATTCATTCACTCCGAACACGTACAACTACTACTTTAGCCACATAAGCGAGGTATACAGCATCTGCATCCATCCATTCATTTTCTTCCGCTTCATCCATGGCCGGGTCGTGGGGGCAGCAGTCTAAGCAGAGACGCCCAGACCTCACTATCCACACACACTTCCTCCAGCTCATCAGGGGGAATCCTGGGTCCTGGGTCTTCCCCTCTTTCTCCGCAATGTGGGTGAAGTGTCTTGCTTAAGGACACAACATCAGTTTGGCACTTTACAGCCGCCCCAATGTGGCACCTGGGGTTCCTGAAGGTCTCCCATCACAGCACTACCCTTATAAGGTCATTGGTTTTCCAAAAATAGCCAATTTCAGGGTTATTCCAATCACAAAAGGAAACTTGTATTATGCTGTAAGTTAGTGTGGCCATACTTGAAGCTGTGCAGGGCAGGGCCTGGTTAGTGCTGTGATGGGAGACCTCCGGGACCACAGTGAGGTGGCTGCGGCTGTAAAGTGCCAAACTGTCGCCCTTGGGCAAGACACTTCTGAACAATGTATAGCGCTGTATGAGATGGTTAATGGTGGTGGGAGGGGCTGATGGCACAGACTGGTTGCTTCACTTCTGTGACTGTGCCCCAGGGCAGCTGTGGCTACAGTAGTAGTTAATCACCACCGTTTATAGAGTTAATGAATAATGAGAACAGAGGGAGGTGGGAGTTATTCAGCTTTGGATTCTTTCTGCTCCTTTTGAAGCCTTTGATAGCCCTGTGTTACAGAGAAGCTAATTTTTGATATATACGTATTATGGGGGTAGGAGTAAATAAGTTTTCTTCTTCCTACTCTTTTTCAGGCAACAATCTTGGTTTATTTTTTCTTTTTATGCATGTTAGCAATACTTTATTTATTTCTGTTGAAAACTATGGATAAGAGGTGACCTGCGCTTAATGTGATATGCCTGAAATGAATAAATAAACAAACAAACAAACAAGATTAAAAAGTGTTAAGTCTTGATGAGGATTTGATATTTGTTTTTGTATTGTATTTATTGTCGTTTGCTTTATTCACTCTGTTGTTTTTATTCCATGTTCAAATCAACTTTCATTCATTCATTCTAAGGGTCTTTGAGTATCCAGAAAAGCGCAATCTAAACCCAATGCATTATTATCATTAAACATAAAGAAATCCAGCACATTCTCCTCTGGTCCACTTCCTACACCGTCTCTTTAACATCTTAAAAGCTGTAATCCGTCAGTAAATAAAAATGCAGAGACTGTTAATACCCAACATAAGGTCAAGTACAAACTCATTCATTAAACAAGAACCGCTGTACTTAAGGAGCTCCATGTGAGGCCGCGGTAAGTGGTCATTTATTCAAAACAAAATGTATATTTCATGAAAGGACGACGGAGAAAATTGAATCCTGTGCGCATCGTGACTATTGGAGATTTCCCAAATTAAGAAGCTCATGAGTGAAATACAGTAAGATATGCACAGACATACAGAGCCACGTGACGTTTACAGCAGGCACCTCTTCTTTAACTGAGCGTGACTCGGAATGAGAAATACAGCAGAAAAATACTGTCTACACTGCAAAATACAAGATGAGGCTAGAATTGCTCAAATTTGGCAAAATGCGTTTTTATTGGGGCGCATTCTAACTGCTTTAAAACAAGATTAAACAATGGGACAGAGCAGAATGATTTTGTTTTGAAAATATAAAAGAAATATTTCCCTTGGAAGTAAGTAATCTTTTTTTATACAGCGCCTTTCACAGACCAGAGTCACAAAGCGGTTTACAATTGTTATTTTTGGGCATTTGTCTCTCACTCTACACAGAGATGGGAGCGGGGCCAGTACAGGAGGCGCATGCCAGAACTATTGGACATATTTTTAGTGGTAGGGGAAACCGGAGTACCCGGAGGAAACCTACGCAGACACAGGGAGAACATGCAAACTCCACTCAGAAAGGCCCTGTTCAGACCGGGATTCGAATGCAGGACCTTCTTGCTGAGAGGCGAGAGTGCTAACTACTCAGCCACCGTGCCGCCTAGAGAGAAATGAGAAAATAAAGCAGCAGGAGAATCTGAATCCAAATGAGCTCAAGTTAAGATTTAAAAAAAAAAAAACACTGGATTTAAGCGTTTATTTCTTCATATTTTAGCAGTTTGCAGAAAACAAAGGGACATTTATGGATGGAATTTTGCATTTTCTAATCTGTTGTTGGCAAACTTTGTTAAGTCCTTCATTACGACTGCTTTTAATTCAGAGCTAGGGATTCTAACATTATTTTATTGGTTGGAGTTCTTGATGAAAACTCTTAATTTTTTCAGGAGTGCCCCATCACAGTTTGAGTTTCAAGTCTGCTCAAACTGAAAGTAGCTCGTCCGGTTTGCATAATCCTCCCAGTTTTTCTAAATGTATTCCTTCATTTAACATGGACTGAACTGCTCCATTGCACGGGACCAAGACCATAACAATGTTCAACCCTTTCCCACTCCACCCAAAACACACACCATGGGTAAAAATCCTCCAGGTCCGGTCCTGACCAAGCCGAACCATAAATATCTGGAGATGTGTCCCCTGGTGCTGCTGCAGAGACCATTGCAGACGCTGAAAGAGGCAGTGGATTTGCATCGGTCAATAGTAGAGGACAGACCTCCCATAACTGGTCATAAATGCACTCCAGTGACGATTTAATGATGAAGTCTCTCTAGAATAACATAAAGGACTCACTGCAGCTCCCTCTCTGCCAAAAGTGATGAAAAATAAGTCAAAAAATGCTCATAACTGGCAAAATGTATTTTAAAATGAGCATATTTTGGCTGCTTTAAAACAACATTTGCCAACGGGACAAAGCATAGGTATCTAGTTTTTAAAAATGTCTCTCTTGAAATGAGAAAAAAGCGTTTTAAATGAGACTAAATGGCTTTGTCCCATTGGCAAATCTGGTTTAAAACAGATAAAAACCACTTGACTCAGGCCTTTACTACCTCATATTTTGTCATTTTTGCAGTGTACACGGGGCAGTGCAAGCTAGGGCAAACATAAAAAAGAAATCTATGTTAAAAAGATATCATAAGCCCATCTCATTAACTTTTGCAGTCTGTGACGTGTTTGAGCCTGTTTCTGTTGACGCTCGGTCTCACCAAATGTTACACAACTCCAGCAGTCATTTCCGTTGAAGTCGTGCCTGATAAAGATTCTCAATCAGCGCCGCGCACAAAAGCACGATAGAAAACAGGAAGTAGCGATCGTTCGGCTGCAATTCAGACCAGGCTTTGTTTTCATTAGTCAGAATTAGTCAGAATGATCGCGTGGATAAAGATTACGTCACACAGAATGATTCATCAGGTTTGGACCGTGGTGCTGATGATCTCCAGGACCCGATAACCTCCTACAACAGGGGATTCAAACTCATTTTGGTCAGGGGGCAATTTTAAAAACATAAGCTGGTTTGGTCCAACAGGTGTTTCTTGTTTTGTTTTTCCCCAAATATTTTTGCCTTTTGACAATTTGTAAATAAGTAAGTAAGCTTTATTTATATACCGCCTTTCACAGACCAGAGTCACAAAGCGGTTTACAATTGTTATTTTTTGGGCACTTGTCTCTCTCTCCACACAGAGATGGGAGCGGGGCCAGTACAGGAGGCACATGCCAGAACTATTGTACATATTTTTAGTGGTAGGGGAAACCGGAGTACCCAGAGGAAACCTACGCAGACACGGGGAGAACATGCAAACTCCACTCAGAAATGCCCTGGTCCGGCCGGGATTCGAACCCAGGACCTTCTTGCTGAGAGGCGAGAGTGCTATCCACTCAGCCACCGGTTGCACTTGACATGAGTTTGGATATTTTATGGGCCAAACATCAAGAATGAGATGTATTGGAAGATTCATAGTTAAAGATGCAAGTAGGTCATTTTTTCCAGACAATTTTTTTTAAATAATGTGGAAAACGTCCCTAAACCCTAAAAGTATAAAGTTATCATGTGTTTTCAAATAGTAATGGAATTGGCCTATAGTGTCCAAAAAAAACAAACATATTTTGGAGCGGACCAATAAAATAAACCAATGGGATGTGTTTACCCCCTTCACCCGCTTCCTGTTTCTCGTGAGTGCACTGGAGTTATCGGAAAATGCCAATTTCACGTTTGCTTCACTCTCCCTGTTAGGACAGAGAAAAGGAAATGCTGGATGTTTGGTTTGGTGGAGAGGGAGGGGAGGGGGGAGTGGTTTGGTGGAGAGGGAGGGGTTTCCAGTTGGTGCTACGGCTAAGCTAACAACATCACAAACTGCACTTTTAAATATATTAAATAATTTAAGTACCTATAAGTATTCTGAATACAAGATAGCGGGTTTGACGTGCCTGCTCTACATTCATGGACATTGGTCTATCCCTATGGTCCAATACCATGTGGTCTCTCCCTATGGTCCAATACCATGTGGTCTCTTCCTATGGTCCAATACCATGTGGTCTCTCCCTATGGTCCAATACCATGTGGTCTCTCCCTATGGTCCAATACCATGTGTTCTATAGTTTATAATTGATTTAAATGGTTTTGTGATTTCCTCTGCGAAAACTACTGTTGTGATTCAGGGCAATACAAGAAAAAAGTGAATTGAATTGATATTATCGTTTAATCAAAGGTAATTGGTTTTCTTTCAATGTTGATGCCAAAAGATAGATTTATAGATACTCTATTGATCCCCGTAAAAACAAATAAGTAACTAACAACAGTGCACATGTCTAACTCACACAGAATACAGCAAAAAAGAGAAAATAGGAGACATTTTAAGGCCTTATTTATCCCAAAATATTGGGAAATATTCCTAAAGGTGAAATAACTTGCAGTCTTTACACAGCTTTTGGCCTGGATGTTTCCCCTGGTCATTTACATATTGTTATTATTGTGATTCATGAATGCTTTAGTCATTTATAGAGTCATGAATCATCGCCATCGCTCCGTCCACTTCCACAGAGATTTAACAACTGTTCACTTGATGTTTTCCAAGATGAGGCTGTGCAAGCAAAAAAATATGATAAAAAAGCTGACAAAACGCCATTTTGTTTTGAAATCATATTGTGTAGAGACAGCACCGGCTCTGTAAATGTATCTGTCCACACAAAGCTGAAGACAAACCGAACTGAGAGTAGTATAATGGACGCACCAGGCCACAAGGAGGCGCTGTGAGGAAGCAACCGGAAACACCAAATCTAACTTCTCCACTCTGGGACCCGGTTTAGGAAAGTAGTCAGAGTTGATCTGGAGAATTTTACCTACTCTACATGACTTAGTGGTTAGGGAAACCTTTGGAGGAATCTTAAGCAAAGACAAGAGAACATGCAAACTCCACTCAGAAAAGGGGATTCGAACCAAACCAGGACTAGGATCGCAGACTTCTCCAACCGGCCCATCATTGAGTCCCCGTTGAGTGTAAAAGCTTTTTAATCCAGAATCTCTCGTTAAGCCGTCACTTTCTGTACGTCTTTCACACGCCACGCAACGTCTCTTTACTCTCATGGCATAGTACCTGGCGAAAATACCTACATTATTGCCACTTTGAAGAAGAAGTAGTAGACGAAGAAGAAGAAGTAGTAGAAGAAGAAGAAGAAGTAGAAGAAGACGGAGACGGAGAAGGAGAAGGAGAAGAAGACGAAGACGAAGTAGAAGAAGACGAAGACGGAGACGGAGACGGAGAAGGAGAAGGAGACAAAGACGAAGACGAAGAAGAAGAAGGCTTGTGCCGAGGTTAGCACTAAGTGAATAAGGTACCTTTGCTAAAGGTTGAACACACAGGGCCTTAGACCAACAACAAACCGGACGAAACCAGAACCACATGATTTTACAATATTACATTTATAAAACCTTTGATCATGTGTTCAGTTGTAGCAGGACTTGGCTGGTCGCCCAATTAACTTTGATTTACTCTGTCTGTGGATTCAACATAAAAAAATCAACAAAAAAGATAAGTCCTCTCATTTCTAACATGGATATTTCATAGATACAAAACACATGGGACATTTAACGATTTTCATGGACCTTTCTTAACATTTGTGGACATTGGTCACCGAGCTCACTACGGACCGATGGCTCCCATGTGTTTTTATCGTATTTCCTGTGTTTTTTAAAATTATTTTATTTATTTTATTCATTTCGAACCTGCACAATACATATTTTTACATATATCAATATAACAGATAAATAACCCATACCTGGTTCGAAAAGGAGTTGGATGAAACAAGTGCTTATTTGGTTCCAACCCCATCAGACAAAGTGTTCTAACAATATCATGCAGTAGAATTCTTAAAAATACAACAGTACATTACAAACAGTTATACCATCGGTGGTAGTCTTGTATAAGACAGACAACACTAAACACACACACACACTGACAACACACAGGCCCAAACACTCTCCGACCCGACACCTCTCTTCCACTACTTGCTCTGTGCTCAAGGCATCACTCTTCCATATATTTGTTCAATATATCTTCTGATAGATCATTCCAAACAGCGGCTCCTCGCACTGAGACACATTGATTTTAAAGTTGTCCTAGATTTAGGCACATATACTTTTAGATCTGTTGTTAATGAATCGAGAACTTCATAAAGTCCTCCGAGACGACTGCTTTGGTGATTTAGAGCTATGCAAAAATTAATTGAATTGAATTGAAAAATAGGGGAAGATAGGACAAGAGTGACTGGAATTCACAAAATGAATGAAAGGAAGAAAAAGGCAGAAAATGATGTCTTCAACGTCATGGTGTAGTTTAAAGAAATATCATTTGGACAGATGTGAGTTTGTGTGCAGTCCCGTTGATATTAACATGGATTAAAATATTTGCAGGTATCGTTTTGAGTAAGAACAAAGTGGTTAAAGATACAAAACACACATATGTCCTGTTTGTTTTAGAGTTTTCCACATTTGAATGATCCGTCGTGTTAAAAGCTACACATCAGTAACTCACGGTGAGGCCCGACGCCATCAGGAGCTTCCACCATCAGTTCCTAGACGGGTTCTGGACTTGTTTGAGTCCTTAGACCTGTCCTGGACTTGTTCTTGTTACCACAGCAACACAATGTCCTCTACGAAGTGTGCATTTGTCTGAAGTGCACGCAATGGTTTGAGTGGCAGGTTTCAAGTGTGCAAAAAAAGGTGGAATTGGGACAGTGCAGGTTACGTCATCGACTCGTCAAGAGATGGTCATTTTCAGACCTAAACTTTATGAAAATTAATTTTCGTCTGACCCGGAAACAAAATGAATTGCTTCACACACGTTAAAATACATGTGTAATGGTTATGCTTAATTTGAGATAGCTGTATAATTTTAAGTTAAATGTGGGTAACTGTTATCTGGTAAGTTTTTATACATTCTAAGTTTATTGTACTAAATGTAGAGTTTAAATTGAATGTTATATGAAAGCTTGCATAAAAAGAAGTAATGAAATTGTACCATAGAGTGTCCGTAAATACATGTATGCTTCTTTCCAAGTAACATAGCAAACCTTGTTAACACACACACACAGCATAAATATTTCAAAAATTACATTTAAATGCATTTTCCCGACGTTTCGGTACCGCAAAGAATTATGGGCATTATCCTTCGCCAGAGTCCGCTTAGATGCAGTTTACGACGAAGTGTGGATCAGGGGCGCAAAGGGGCGGGGCCAAAGACCTCCTTGGAGGATTGGGACTGTACCCTACGCACTCGCACCCATCATCGGGAACGGGCAAATGAGGGGCGCCAGGTTGGAAGTGCGAGTATTGGGACAGGGCCATTGTTTACCTGACAACAGTAGTTCAGCCTTATTGTTTTTTAAGTTACACAAACCAGTTATGGCATTTATTAAAACTTAAAAAATATACATTACCTCATTTTAGAGAATGTTTTGGGGGATTTTCCATTGGTTTTAAAATGACTGAGTTCTTGTAGTTTAAGTATTCTGGGTAAATCCACCGAGAATACTGAGGTTAGACCCTGAAACATAATGTAAAACAGGTCGGTTTTCCTCTGAAATAATGCGCATCACTTGAAACGAGGACGTGTTTTGCATGGAAAGAGCCTGATCCTGAAGCGTTCCCGACTCTGGTCAGCTTTAGCAGCCGACATCAGTCAAACTTCAGAGGCTCCGGAGTGCAGAGCGGAGCCTTTGGGTGAAGTCAATGAGGAAAAATGGACAGCGACTTTGGTTTTGCTGTGATTTCTGCCCCACTCCAGGGACACACCTGCCTTTGCCCGTAACCGCCAATGTAATTTTCACTCAGCTAAAGCGCCGCAGGAAGCTCCGCGCCTCAATCCAGGATTAAGTCGAGAGGGGGCCAGAGCATCAGGCTGAGAAATTAAATCAGGAGCGCAGGACTATCTCCGGATATGCTTTTGGATGTATATGAAAGTGGCGTACGGGCCTTGTCACCTGTGCTTTGTCCCCAGAGAGAAGGCATGGCTGTCCTTCCAGTGTGCAATTATAACACTGTGGCCACACTCAATTTAATATGGCTTCCTCGCGGTACTTCGACCTTTAGATCTTCAAACCGGAATGAAAAGGCAGGACCAAGTTCAAAAAGGGCATTAAGTGTTTCCATCTCATAAACATGACTTTCCTGAGATTCTCTTTAGTAATTCTGGTTTATTCTCAGAGAAGACAAAATGTTTTGGTTACTAGAGATTAGAGATGATTGTTTTTTCATCAATTGTGAAATATTTCATAGGAAGAAAAAAAAAATGCCTCATGTAGAACTAAGGACACATTTATTTTTCCTTTTTAAGTGGGAAAGAGGCGACAGTATTTAATTCAATTCAGTGCCACCAGATGGGTCAGTGCTCTGGTCCAAGCATGTGTGGGCGGGTCCCGGCTCCAAAAGGTCCATGATTATGTGCGCTAACAGGCTGTAATCTCACATTTTGCTGGTGGGGGTGTACCCAGAAATAGAATTACCCAATACTTTTGTAAGGCGTCCTCTATCCTCTGAAGAACGTCTTTACAGGATGGTCCAAAAGTGGCTCTTGGTCCAAAGCTACGTTCCAGATGCTGTTGAGGGAAGTATATGTTTTTGGACCAGTCTAGTTTAGCCGCTGTGGACTTTTGAATGCGCTTGCACATATGTGTTTTTTCACATATTCCTGCCTCGCGGCCATTTTGAAAAAGCCACAGAAGGCTAAAGTTGTGGCATAGTAGTTTCAACGTCGGAAATATAGACGTGACTACACAGATATTTAAAGTCCGTGGTCCAATCCCAGCTCCACCACAACTAAAAGCAACATGATCCTCCTTCTTTCAAACTAGCATGAACTGTTGAGACCTGGGGTTATTGTTTTTTCCTAGAGCATTGCATTGTTACTTTCCTGTTGGACCTCTTCTCCCAACTCACAGCAGTTCAGGACTCTCAGCGAGATAAAAAACAAAAACAGACGAAAGCATTAATTGAGCTAAATAGTTATTGGGAAAAACATTTCTCCGGCTCAGAGTCAAGAGATAAGTGAAGGAAGTGGAGCAGGAGGTGGAGAGAAGCCTTGGAAATCCCACTCAAATAAGTGGGGAATAGAGAAATCTATGAGCTGCAGCTTTGTCCGGAATAAGAATGAGCAAATCAGGGTAAATATAGAACAAAGATAGATTTTTGGCGGATGCATTTATAAGGAATGGAAGAAAATGAAAAAAATAGATTCATGAATGAACAAAAAAGGGATGCACTACTATATCGAACTGCTTATAATGGAGAAAAATGAGGCCAAACCAATACATCTGATAATCATGGTTTTCTCAAGTAACTGAACTGAATTTTGAAGTCAAAATAGATCAAGGCAAGGGAGGTTTAATTGTATGGCACAAGTAATACACACGGCAACTCAAAGTGCTGAATGAAACCAGATAGAAACAGTCACAAAAGGCATTTCTAACCTTAAATGATCACAGGACATTACTCACTGACTGCCAGCTGTTGTTGATTTTCAAGACCCACAGAAAATGGTGTGCTATAACTTATTATGTGAAATGTAGATTCTGAAAGACTGGACTGTCTACTTTCTTCTGCAAAAATAAGTTTATTTCTAGCTAGTTCTGTTCTCCTGTAATTCCCAGTCAAAAAAAGGGAAGTTTGACAGAAAACCACCAGTCTCAGACAAATACAGTACGTCAAGGCCAGTCAATGAGTTGAAAAGAACGATAAAACATATAAAATCCCTTGGTTGTTTGCAGAGCTAAACGTTCCCTTTTTCATTAGGGGCAGCTGATTCTGGAGTAGCTTGTGTATATGTACAAGCCCGCAAACCATGAAGACATTACACAAGTCTCAAATAAGAATATCAATACATTTTAGGGCAAATGGCAAATAAATGAATCTGATTTATCACATGAAATGAGAGAAAAAGCTGGAGATACTGATGCAGTCCATATGTGAATGGTTGGAAAGGTCATTCTCATGTCCAAAAATCCCCACCGAGCCTTTTTGAATCCAAGAATTAATACTGACTTAAAGTTTAAGCGCGTATTCGGACAAGAAGAAGAAGGTTTTTACAGTGAGCCTTTGCGGTCTGTACCCTTGAGCAAAAACACGCATAGATAATGTCCTCTCGCTGTTTACACAAACACTGGGCTGAATCTCGACGATAATCAGATAACAACTTTTAATGAATAAATTATGATCTGCTCCAATCAGCTCAGCAGCTTTCCGCTAAAGAAACCCTACTTGATTTACTCGTCTTAATCAAACGCCATCAGAACCTTCGACCTCTCACATTGGGGACGGTGGAGCTTTGTCACAAATAGCATTAACATCGGCAAATACTTCCATAAAATCTACATTTCTGAGTCAACAACATATTCACTTTTCAATAAGCTCCTTCTCCACATCTCCCCTTAACTTTGCACTGCATATACACATAGTAAGTACAGTGCCTTGCGAAAGTATTCGGCCCCCTTTAACCTTTCAACATTTTGCCACATTTCAGGCTTCAAACATAAAGATATAAAAATATTATGTTTTGTCAAGAATCAACAACAAGTGGGACACAATCGTGAAGTGGAACGAAATTTATTGGATAATTTAAACTTTTTTAAAAATAAAAAAAAGTGGGGCGTGCAATATTATTCGGCCCCCTTGCGCTAATACTTTGTAGCGCCACCTTTTGCTGCAATTACAGCTGCAATTCTCTTGGGGTATGTCTCTATCAGTTTTGCACATCAAGAGACCGGAATTCTTGCCCATTCTTCCTTGCAAAACAGCTCGAGCTCAGTGAGGTTGGATGGAAAGCGTTTGTGAACAGCAGTCTTCAGCTCTTTCCACAGATTCTCGATTGGATTCAGGTCTGGACTTTGACTTGGCCATTCTAACACCTGGATACGTCTATTTGTGAACCATTCCATTGTAGATTTGGCTTTATGTTTTGGATCATTGTCCTGTTGGAAGATAAATCTCCGTCCCAGTCTCAGGTCTTTTGCAGACTCCAACAGGTTTTCTTCCACAATGGTCCTGTATTTGGCTCCATCCATCTTCCCATCAATTTTAGCCATCTTCCCTGTCCCTGCTGAAGAAAAGCAGGCCCAAAGCATGATGCTGCCACCACCATGTTTGACAGTGGGGATGGTGTGTTCAGGGTGATGAGCTGTGTTGCTTTTACGCCAAACATATCGTTTGGCATTGTGGCCAAAAAGTTCGATTTTGGTTTTGGACCAGAGCACCTTCTTCCACATGTTTGGTGTGTCTCCCAGGTGGCTTGTGGGAAACTTTAAACCAGACTTTTTATGGATATCTTTGAGAAATGGCTTTCTTCTTGCCACTCTTCCATAAAGGCCAGATTTGTGCAGTGCACGACTGATTGTTGTCCTATGGACAGACTCTCCCACCTCAGCTGTAGTTATCTGCAGTTCATCCAGAGTGATCATGGGCCTCTTGGCTGCATCTCTGATCAGTCTTCTCCTTGTTTGAGATGAAAGTTTGGAGGGATGGCCGGGTCTTGGTAGATTTGCAGTGGTCTGATACTCCTTCCATTTCAATATAATTGCTTGCACAGTGCTCCTTGAGATGTTTAAAGCTTGGGAAATCTTTTTGTATCCAAATCCGGCTTTAAACTTCTCCACAACAGTATCTGGGACCTGCCTGGTGTGTTCCTTTGTCTTCATGGTTCTCTCTGCGCTTTAAACAGAACCCTGAGACTATCAAAGAGCAGGTGCATTTATACGGAGACTTGATTACACACAGGTGCATTCTATTTATCATCATCAGTCATTTAGGACAACATTGGATCATTCAAAGATCCTCACTGAACTTCTTGAGTGTGTTTGCTGCACTGAAAGTAAAGGGGCCGAATAATATTGCACGCCCCACTTTTCAGTTTTTTTATTTGTTAAAAAAGTTTCAATTATCCAATAAATTTCGTTCCACTTCACAATTGTGTCCCACTTGTTGTTGATTCATGACAATTTTTTTTATATCTTTATGTTTGAAGCCTGAAATGTGGCGAAATGTTGAAAGAATACTTTTGCAAGGCGCTGTAAGTAATGTTTATTTAAGTAGTGCAAGTAGTGTAGAGTATTTATCTTTCTAATCAAGGCCAGTGGTTTCTTTACTGTATCAGCGAGAGCCACATGAGTTTCAAGAGCAGAGGCTGGAATCAAACTGTACAGAGATCTGCGGATACTGGTCAGAGACATCAGGTCAAACTGCAGCGAGACTGAGACTGCAGCGAGACTGAGGCTGGACTGAGACTGCAGTGAGACTGAGACTGCAGCAAGACTGAGACTGAGGCTAGACTGAGACTGAGGCGAGAATGAGACTGCAGCAAAACTGAGACTGCAGCGAGACTGAGACTGCAGCGAGACTGAGACTGCAGCGAGACTGAGACTGCAGCGAGACTGAGACTGAAGCAAGACTGAGACTGCAGCAAAACTGAGACTGCAGCGAGACTGAGACTGCAGCGAGACAGAGACTGAAGCAAGACTGAGACTGCAGTGAGACTGAGACTGAGGCTAGACTGAGACTGAAGCGAGACTGAGACTGCAGCGAGACAGAGACTGAAGCAAGACTGAGACTGCAGTGAGACTGAGACTGAGGCTAGACTGAGACTGAAGCGAGACTGAGACTGCAGCGAATCTGAGACTGCAGCGTGACTGAGACTGCAGCAAAATTGAGACTGCAGCGAGACTGAGACTGCAGCGAGACTGAGACTGAAGCAAGACTGAGACTGCAGTGAGTCTGAGGCTACACTGAGACTGAAGCGAGACTGAGACTGCAGCGAGACTGAGACTGCAGCGTGACTGAGACTGCAGCGTGACTGAGACTGCAGCGAGACTGAGGCTGCAGCAAAACTGAGACTGCAGCGAGACTGAGGCTAGACTGAGACTGAAGCAAGACTGAGACTGCAGCGAGACTGCAGCGAGACTGAGACTGAGGCTAGACAGAGACTGAAGCGAGACTGAGACTGCAGCGAGACTGAGACTGCAGCGAGACTGAGACTGCAGCGAGACTGAGACTGAGGCTAGACTGAGACTGAGGCTAGACTGAGACTGAAGCGAGACTGAGACTGCAGCGAGACTGAGACTGCAGCGAGACTGAGACTGCAACAAGACTGATACTGCAGCGAGACTGAGACTGCAGCGAGACTGACACTGCAGCGAGACTGAGACTGCAGCGAGACTGAGACTGAGGCTAGACAGAGACTGAAGCGAGACTGAGACTGCAGCGAGACTGAGACTGCAGCGAGACTGAGACTGCAGCGAGACTGAGACTGAGGCTAGACTGAGACTGAGGCTAGACTGAGACTGAAGCGAGACTGAGACTGCAGCGAGACTGAGACTGCAGCGAGACTGAGACTGCAACAAGACTGATACTGCAGCGAGACTGAGACTGAAGCAAGACTGAGACTGCAGCAAAACTGAGACTGCAGCGAGACTGAGACTGCAGCGAGACTAAGGCTGCAGCGAGACTGAGACTGCAGCGAAACTGAGACTGAAGTGAGACTGAGACTGCAGCAAAACTGAGACTGCAGAAAAACTGAGACTGCAGCGAAACTGAGACTGCAGCAAGAAAAGCGAGACTGAGACTGCAGCGAGATTGAGACTCCCCCGAGACTGAGACCGCAGCGAGACTGAAGAATAGAGATGGACTGAATACAGGGAAAAGATTTATTAGTGGATCCATTTTTAAACAATATCGATTTGAATGGAATGTTCTGGTTTAATAAACATTTATTACAGTAAATACAAGTTTCCTCAAGGCTGAAGTTTTCATCTGCGGTCGCACATTGCATGTTAAAGTGGAAACCGGAGCACCTGGAGGAAACCTATGCAGATACAAGGAGAACACTCAACTCAAGGCCATGTGGTTAGAGACGAGACCAGAAACCTTTGCTACAGTTTCATTATATCCATTGTATTTCTAATTATGAATTACTATTGATTACTTATTTGTTTTAACACTAGGACCGCCGCGCTCTAAACATACCTTGCACCGCCCCCTGCGGTCAGTTGACCGCTATGTATTTTGCGCTGATACAGCCTTTTGCCAAATTGATTGTTCACTAAACCAGAACTTGATGTTGCAAAGGAATCGTGATCATAATGAAACTGTGTAAATTATTTGTCTAAATATGCTAAGTAATTGTAATTCTAGCCGAAATAAAAGGCTAAGACGACACATTGTGCGTGTACTGATCCAGCAAGATTACGATGACTTTTCAGGCTAGATTTATTTTGTAACTTTGCAAACACCTAAAAGGTCGGTCACTATATGTTATATTTGACTCAGTAACAATATGTAAATTCAAACAATATAAATTATAGTTTAGAAAAGCACGGGACCATAACGTCTTCGCGCTGCTATATGCGTCTACTTCTTACGTCATCTCCAGACTGTTTTCTCTTTCCAGCCGAAATCATCGTGGGAAATATTATCTAGATAATAATAATATTATTCGTATTGACACAAGATCATCAGCTAGGCTACCATCGTCAATGTAAAATCTTCAATTTTACACGGGACACGTTAGAAAGACAAATATATGTATATATATATTTGTATTTATTTGAGACAAGCAGTGCTCTTTATGCTCAGAACAAAATTATAATCATTGCCTTGCAGTGCGCGCTGTGCAGAATAACACACAGTGTTATCTGGATGAAATAAGAATTATATCCTTATTGATATATGAGGGCCGCTTCTGCCCCACAGTCGCTCTCCTCCTGCAGTGTCCGCGGGTGACGAGAGGCCTCACAGCGCTCTATCTGCACTCTGCCTTGATAGTTCATCGAATTGTTCTATTTTATTACGATATTGTATTCTGCTTTATTGCCTTCTTGTATGTATAAATATAATAATGTAATTGATGATGAATGAAAAGGCAGAATGGAGCGACAGCGCGCACACAGACACCTGCGTATGGCTGGCATTACGCGGGTCATGTGCGTTATTGCTTCTGGACTTGTTACAACACTGCTGTCCGTGCCGTGAATGCACTTTGGGTTTACGTTCAGATTTAGAATATTATAGGTGTTCTCCCCGCTGTCACTTTCTACCTCAAAATGTGACATCTCTCACCTCCGTCAGACTGTTCTCATTCAATGTCTTGAAGCACTGTCAGCGCTTCTTACCGTGTACTTGCAGCTCTATTCATTTTGTACTCCTCTCTCTCTCCCAAATAATAATAAAAAAGTCCCTTTAGAGTCTAATGACAACATATTGATACATTTTTATAAGGCGCGAAAAACCCCCGGGAAAGGTTACTATGACAACAGGCGCCCCTGCGCCATGTATCTCCATGGGGAAGCAGAAAGGGCTGTGGTTTAGAAAAGTTAAAATGCGTGTAAATCTTGTTTTCTTTACTTTTTCCAAAACCAAAACACACCAAAATATAAACAACAAGTACCTAGAAAAAGTCATAAAATTTCAACTTCTGGCGTTTTGTTTTGAATACACTAATTAGCATAATAAAGTGAGTGACGGTCAGTTGACCGCTCCTAGTGTTAAATGTAAATTTTAAATTGTAATAATTATACACATTACTCATGATTAAATCACACGAGTTCTTCAACAATCTTCCAATTCCAAAATGACCATAAAATGAGGACTGAACCCGTGGATTGATGGAGATGTATTTGTTTATTGTGCAAAAGCTTGAACGAAAGGCAGAAAACACAAGTAGAGAGAAAGGTACAGTGTGGAGCTCCGTTGTTATCTTTGGGGGCAGGGATCTGTCGGACACGGCGCCGATCCGAGCCGACGGAGGCCACAGGCTGAAAAATCATCTGGAGCCAATTGTCTTAATTGAAAAGCTCTCTGGAGTGTGTGTGTGTGTGTGTGTGTGTGTGTGTGTGTGTGTATGTATGTACAGTGGGGCAAAAAAGTATTTAGTCAGCCACCGATTGTGCAAGTTCTCCCACTTAAAATAATGACAGAGGTCTGTAATGTTCATCATAGGTTCACTTCAACTGTGAGAGACAGAATGTGAAAAAAAATCCGGGAATTCACATTGTATAATTTATTTGTAAATTATGGTGGAAAATAAGTGTTTGGTCAATAACACAAATTCAACTCAATACTTCGTAATATAACCTTTGTTGGCAATAACAGAGGTCAAACGATTACTATAGGTCTTTACCAGGTTTGCACACACAGTAGCTGGTATTTTGGCCCATTCCTCCATGCAGATCTTCTCAAGAGCAGTGAACACGGACTTTCAACTCCCTCCACAGATTTCAGATTCAGATTCATTTATTTGCCATTTGCAGTAAAACCACAAAAACACTGTGCAAGACTACCCCAGTGTGCACCAGACGACACACACCAGAGCTCTTGGTGACCTCAACCCCATTGAGGGGTTGAGGTCTGGAGACTGGCTAGGCCACTCCAGGACTTTCAAATGCTTCTTACGGAGCCACTCCTTCGTTGCCCGGGCGGTGTGTTTGGGATCATTGTCATGCTGGATACATGGCCCCATTCATTCTTTCCTTAACATGAATCAGTCGTCCTGTCCCCTTAGCAGAAAAACAGCCCCAAAGCATGACGTTTCCACCCCCATGCTTCACAGTAGGTATGGTGTTCTTAGGATGCAACTCAGTATTCTTCTTCCTCCAAACACAACGAGTTGAGTTTATACCAAACAGTTGTACTTTGGTTTCATCTGACCACATGACATTCTCCCAATCTTCTGCTGTATCATCCATGTGCTCTCTGGCAAACTTCAGACGGGCCTGGATCATCCATGTGCTCTCTGGCAAACTTCAGACGGGCCTGGACATGCACTGGCAGGGGACACGTCTGGCACTGCAGGGTTTGATTCCCTGTCGTCGTAGTGTGTTACTGATGGTAACCTTTGTTACTTTGGTCCCAGCTCTCTGCAGGTCATTCACCAGGTCGCCCCGTGTGGTTCTGGGATATTTGATCACCGTTCTCATGATCAGTTCGACCCCACGGGATGAGATCTGGAGCCCCAGATCGAGGGAGATTAATAGTGGTTGAAATATCGTTGTGGGCTACATTTGGGCTTTTATACAGATGAGTTCAAACAGGTGCCATTAATACAGGTAACGAGTGGAGGACAGAAGAGCTTCTTAAAGAAGAAGTTACAGGTCTGTGAGAGCCAGAGATCTTCCTTGTTTGAAGTGACCAAATACTTATTTTCCACCATCATTTACAAATAAATTCTTTAAAAATCCTACAATGTGAATTCCTGGTTTTTTTTTACATTCTGTCTCTCACAGTTGAAGTGAACCTACGATGAACATTACAGACCTCTGTCATTATTTTAAGTGGGAGAACTTGCACAATCAGTGGCTGACTAAATACTTTTTTGCCCCACTGTATGTGTATGTACTGTATGTGTCTATGTGTGTGTATGTATGTATGTGTGTGTATGTGTGTTGTTACGCGCCCGGGCGTACGCCTTCTCCCCTTCTAACCTGACTTTCTTTCAGCTCTGCCCTGATTGGCTGGCGGTGCGCTCAAAAGCAGCAGGTGTCCTGATGGCGCTCTCTCTCTCCCTCCAGCCTCTGACACTCTGGTCCCGGCCACGTCCTGGGACAGACGTGTCAGGCCACGCCGCTCGTTCGTCTTATGATTTGACTTACACGCACTTGCACTCAACACGTACATTTACACAAAGGTTATCATACTGACTATCATTCGCACCACACGCACCTCAGCCCACCTCTCACTTACAGAACATGCCAACAGTAACACATTCTCATCCAACACTCCTATCTACACATAAGGTTATCCTGCTGACGAAACTTGCATTGCACGCAGCCACTCACATTACACTTACCCTGATCGCAGAAATATACTATTATTATTCTTTATCAATAAAATGCCAAACATGGCTTTAAAACTGGTCCTAGTGTCGTTCCCCCTTATTCTTTGTTGCAGCCACAGAGCCGGGCTGTAACAGTGTACATATGTGTGTGTATGTGTGTATGTATGTATGGTATGTATGTATTACTGTGTGTGTATGTGTGTTATATATGTATGCATGTATGTGTGTCTGTATATGTTATATACTGAATGTGTGTGTGTTTATGTGTTATATGCATGTGTGGATGTGTGTGTGTGTTTGTGTGTTATATGCCCGCATTTTTGTGTGTGTGTGTGTGTTATATGTATGTGTGTATCTATGTATGTATGTGTGTGTGTGTTTGTGTGTTATATGTATGTATCTATGTATGTGTGTGTGTGTGTGTGTGTGTGTGTGTGTGTGTGTATGTGTGTGTGTGTGTGTGTGTGTGTCAACACAAACATGAATTCCACAAAGTCTAAAACAGGACCTGATGTCAACATTTACGGTCCAATCTCTTAATCTCACATATTTACTAATGATGGAGAGAAGCCACGGAGCCCACGGAGCCCAGACTGGATCCGGTCCCAGGGGGGGGATGGGAGCATTGTTCAAAGATGGCGGCTGCTGGCAGGTTGACGGAGCGGAGGCACTGAGCGGAGACGATAGGAGGCGAGAGGTGAGGGACGAACCGCTGTGTTCTCAGATAAAACCTCCGTGTTCCACTTGGAGAAAGAGGACGTCTGTGATGAGCTGATTACTGCAAACAGGCCGAGGGGCGGTCAAGGAGAGCCGGGTTATTCACTTTCAATCCATTCGAACAGCCACTGATGTCTGCTGTTGCTGTGTCCTTGGGCAAGACACTTTACCGCACTACGCCTTTAAGGAGCAGGGAAGTGATTGTAGGTTGCTTTGATACGTATAAGGCTCACTCCAAACTAAACTGTACCAATGTGTTAGATTTGGGTCAGCTACACAAAATGTCCAGAAACTCTTGTTCAGTTCCTTGTTTGTCCAGTGGAGGGCGCTCTACTTAAAGAGCGACTAAACACCTGTGCCCAGCCTTACTCCGCCCACATGAAGATTTGAAAATGTTCTCTAAAAAGGGCGTTGCCTGGAGGACTAAGGGATAAGAAGGGGGGCTTAGAGTCGGGCGTGGTCTGGGCTGTGATTGACAGCTCACTTGTAACACAAAAAAAACAGACAGTTGTCATTGCTGCTTAAAGCAATAGTTTACAGACCAGAAAGTCTCATTCCACCCTTGATTACACACTAAGATAATTGTAAAGCTACACACCTGAACCTAATCACACTCAATAATCTCAGAATGACTCATGTAATTTAATTTTAATCCACTAGATGGCGCCAAAATACTCCAAACTGCAGCTGGGGCGTGTGTGAGAGTTGAATGGGTTCACATCACTGGCTCTGACAGACTGACGTCACACAAAACAACTGATGTCATAGAGAACTTCAGAGTCAATGGAGAGGCCAGGACCAAATTCAAATGTAGTACCACCAAAAAGGTTGAGAGGGCACCACACAGACGTTTTTTGGCTCAAAAGTGATATTTTATCTAATTTGAACTAAAATGTCAAAAAAATGACCAGGATATGTAGACAGCACTACAATAAACATATTTATGGAGTTTATGAGTTAAAAAAAGTTGATTTGGCGTTTAGTCGCTCTTTAAACACAGAGTCGTTCACACCGTAATATTAACATCTGCAGAGGTTTTGGACGTAAAAAGTGTTACGTCCAAAACTCCCAGTTTGTTGCAGTTATTCATTCATATTGTTTTGCATAAAGTATAATCTACAGTTACAGATTTATCTTAGTTTTACCCCTAAATATTATCCATGAAATAGTCTCTGTCCTGGTCATTCTTCACTCACAAAGTCTCCAACACCATATGACCTAAATGTAGCTGTGTCTCCAAAGTTCAATACCACTTTTTTTTGAAGGCATCTTTTTTCTTGAAATGGTTTTGAGCCCATCTGAGATTATCTTGTGTAAATTTATAAACTACATAGTATTAAAAAATTATTAGGTACAAACATTATTATTATTTGTGTTGTTGTTTATTTGGTTAGGACTAACATGCTAATGAACACATCACTCCGGATTGTAGCCTTGGGCAAATTTGCATCCGTTGTCCCACAGTAATACATTCGTTCATACATTTATTCATCAAACTCAAATATCTCCACTGTGGGATGAACAAATGATTATCTTTTTCTGTTCTTCTCTCCAAAACCTGATCCAAAGAAGTAATAAAGGCCAAAAATACAGGCGAGTGAAAATGAATGATAACGAGTACATACCATAGACTGTATATATTAACGGACGTAGTCACGCCTATCTCCGCCGTTCTAACTAATGGGCCAGAAAATGTGCTCTACTGGAGCAATCCAAAATGGCCACGAGTGGTCCCGCCCACAAGAAAATTGTGAAAAAATGCATCTGTGCATGCGTCAGCCGGAGCAGCTCCATTCATTTGAACGAGAGACTTGACAGTAAGTAAACTAGAGTGGACCAGAACCCTCAGCATTGACACACATGTGGAACGGAGCTTTGGGCCAAGAGACAACTTTTGGACCATCCTGTAAAGACGTTTTTGAGAGGTTTGCCAACGCTATATGTTAGCATTGGCTAATTCTACTTCTGGGTCCACCCCCACAGGCCCGGGGTGGTATTGCAGCATGTCAGCGCACGTCATTTTGGCCACTTTTGAGCCGGGACCCGCCCACACTGGTACAAACACGTAAAATAGGTAAGATCCTGGACCTGACCAAGTCGAGCCTCAACATCTGAAGATCAACCCCATGGTGGAGAGTTAAGGTCCTACTGGTTTTGTAGAATGGGTCAAATAGGACAAAATAGGAGTTTAATTTTGCTTGTGTCATAACTTGCCTTGGGAAGCAGAGAACAGATGAAAGAGGTGCCAAAAGCAATAAAGGTCCTGTGTTCAAATCCTGGTTGGAACAGGGCTGTCTGTGCAGGCTTCCTCCAGGTGCTACGGTTTCCCAAGAGACTAAAAACATCTGGACTGGAAACCGGTCTCGTGCTATGGTCCTCGTGCCTTTTGCAGGTTCAGTCAAAAAGGACAAATAATAGTTTAGTTTTGCTTGTTTCATAACTTGTTCTGTAATTTCCATTTTAGATCTGGTTGTATCCATTTTCTGAGACTTGGAGTGACAAGTTCCCAAAACACACCGCAATAAATATCCAACAAGAAGCAATAGTGCCAGCGGTAAGCGGCTCTAATGATGGGCTGTAGCACTGAGCCCGAGCCACAACAAAGAGACACACTCACGTCTGTCGTTTGGTGTAAAAAGTGGAGAACCATCTATCTTTCCAAATGTCAGCTGCGGTGATCGTCCCATTTACATTCACGAGCAGCGGAGATCTTTATGAGCTGAGCTTGTCCTTCACAAAACCTCTGAGAAATGTGCTTCGTACGATGACAGTGGAAATGTAGGTTAGACTGAACTCAATAGCAAGGAATACAATAATAATGATAGTAATATAATACAATACAATAGTAATGTGTACTTGGATGGATTAGCTTTGTGGGTAATGGTAATGAAAACTAGCTTGGTAGCTATAATCCGGCGTACAGTATTTATATTTTGTTCTATACTGATTTTCATCCAAGGAACTATACCTGATTTATTTTCTAATGAGTTCATAAAATGCATATTACTACATACAAGTTCAATCCGTAATTGAATGTAAAACTTGAGCTCATTGATTCAGCTGTGTATGAATTAAAAAGTGCTGAGTAGAGACGCCCGCTCTCCTCCAATCACAGAACGAGGCAGCGTCCTCTAGCCTCTACAGCGCTGCTAAACACAGTAGCATGTTAGCATAAGTGGCTATAACTCCTCTGGCTGTAACTGCAGACACAGCAAAACAGCCCAAACCACACAACAGTGAGGAAGAGAAGAGGAACTAAAGCCACAACATGATCAAAGAAGAAACCAAGCCCTGAACAGAGCTAGCTTACATCGTATCCTCTGGAGAGACTGGTCTGAGGGAGAGACCTGCGGGACCGCCTCGGACTATCTACGCTCGGACTATCTACGCTCGGACTATCTACGCTCGGACTATCTACGCTCAGACTATCTACGCTCAGACTATCTACGCTCGGACTATCTACGCTCGGACTTTCTACGCTCGGACTATCTACGCTCGGACTATCTACGCTCTGACTATCTACGCTCGGACTATCTGTGCTCGGCCTATCTACGCTCGGACTATCTACTATCGGACTATCTACGCTCGGACTATCTACGCTCGGACTATCTACGCTCGGACTATCTACGCTCGGACTATCTGTGCTCGGCCTATCTACGCTCGGACTATCTACGCTCGGACTATCTACGCTCGGACTATCTACTATCGGACTATCTACGCTCGGACTATCTACGCTCGGACTATCTGTGCTCGGACTATCTACTATCGGACTATCTACGCTCGGACTATCTACGCTCGGCCTATCTACGCTCGGACTATCTACTATCGGACTATCTACGCTCGGCCTATCTACGCTCGGACTATCTACGCTCGGACTATCTACGCTCGGACTATCTACGCTCGGACTATCTACGCTTGGACCATCTACGCTCGGACTATCTACTATCAGACTATCTATGCTCGGCCTATCTACGCTCGGACTATCTACTATCGGACTATCTACGCTCGGACTATCTACGCTTGGACTATCTACGCTCGGACTATCTACGGTCGAACTATCTACGCTTGGACTATCTACGCTCGGACTATCTACGCTCGGACTATCTACGCTCGGACTATCTACGCTCGGACTATCTACGCTCGGACTATCTACGCTTGGACCATCTACGCTCGGACTATCTACTATCAGACTATCTATGCTCGGCCTATCTACGCTCGGACTATCTACTATCGGACTATCTACGCTCGGACTATCTACGCTTGGACTATCTACGCTCGGACTATCTACGGTCGAACTATCTACGCTTGGACTATCTACGCTCGGACTATCTACACTCGGACTATCTACGCTCGGACTATCTACGCTCGGACTATCTACGCTTGGACTATCTACGCTCGGACTATCTACGCTCGGACTATCTACGCTCGGACTATCTACGGTCGAACTATCTACGCTTGGACTATCTACGCTCGGACTATCTACACTCGGACTATCTACGCTCGGACTATCTACGCTCGGACTATCTACGCTCGAACTATCTACGCTTGGACTATCTACGCTTGGACTATCTACGCTCTGACTACATTCAGATGTGTAACTAGCAGTAATCTTTCAGTTATATATTGTGTTAGCAGTGCGTTGCTTTTGTACCATTTTATCAGTGATCGTTGTACAGCTTACAAGAAGTTGTGCTAATGCTAATGTTAGCATATTTATCAGATTGCAAATAAAACTAGATGGCTCTGCGGGAGGAGAGCGTAGGGGAAATGAGAAGCCTGTGAGCGAGTTGGGGGCGGGGCTAAACATTCAAACTGAAAAAACCTGCAGAAACAGGTAAAGCTCCTTTAATGTGCATTGATCAAGTAAATAGATAATGTGAAAAAAATGCATGCGTTAGCTGCACTAGCCCCATTCATCAGAAAATCAAACAGTTCGCACACAGAAATGCAACAATACCAAACACTTAGAAGAAATGAAAGCGGTGCAACAAGCAAAAAAGGCCCTGAGTTCGAATCCCGGTTGGAACAGGGAGTTTGCGTAGGCTTCCTCCAGGTGCTACGGTGTCCTCCCTGTCCTCAGACGTCCTGTATCGCAAAGGAATCACAACGCGCGGCACGGTGGCTGAGTGGATAGCACTCTCGCCTCTCAGCAAGAAGGTCCTGGGTTCGAATCCCGGTCGGACCAGGGCCTTTCTGAGTGGAGTTTGCATGTTCTCCCCGTGTCTGCGTAGGTTTCCTCCGGGTACTCCGGTTTCCCCTACCACTAAAAATATGTCCAATAGTTCTAGCATGTGCCTCCTGTACTGGCCCCGCTCCCATCTCTGTGTGGAGTGAGAGACAAATGCCCAAAAGTAACAATTGTAAACCGCTTTGAGACTCAGATCTGCAGTGAAAAGGCGGTATATAAATAAAAACTTACTTACAATATTAAAGAAAATTATTCAAACTCGTATTTAGCTTTCTCCGGCTGTTGTTAAAACGTGTCCGTACCTAAACTGCTACATGACCGTCGGAGATAACGGCAGCAATTAGTCAATCAATCAATCAACTTTATTTGTATGGCGCCTTTCCAACACAAGGCCACTCAAAGCGCCTCACAACCCACATAATATCACACAAATCAGAGACATCAATAAATACATTAAAAACAGAATAAAATCACAAATAATGAAAAAAAAAAAAAAACTTAAAATATTAAAAACACACACGGGATTAAAATAATAAATAACCACAATGCATTAAAAAAAAAAAGAGTATGTATCAATAAAATCCTTCAGCCGTATGCACAGCTAAAAAGAACAGTTTTTAGCCCTGATTTAAAAATTGCCAGAGTAGATGCTAGCCTCACATCTTCAGGAAGATTGTTCCAGATTTTAGCTCCATAAATCTCAAACGCTGCCTCCCCATGTTTAGTTCTGACTCTTGGAACTCCTCCTCCTGTGCTCCTCAGAGTCCGGGTCGGTTCATATGGGACTAACAAGTCGCTTAAGTACCCTGGTGCGAGGCCATGGAGAGACTTGTACACAAGCAGTGCTGCTTTGAAGTCTTTTCTCTGAGCCACAGGAAGCCAGTGCAGAGACCTGAGAACTGGACTAATGTGGTCGTACTTCCTGGTCCTGGTCAGGACTCGAGCTGCAGCATTTTGGACATACTGCAGTTGTTTTACAGCCTGTTTGGAGAGACCTGTGAGCAGGCCATTGCAGTAGTCTAACCTACTGGAGACAAATGCATGGATGAGAATCTCCAGATCTGATTTAGACACTATGTTTCTAATTTTGGCAATGTTTTTCAGATGGTAAAATGCTGCTGATGTTACTGATTTGATATGACTGTTAAAATTTAAGTCTGAGTCCATTATAACTCCTAGGTTTCTGACCTTGCCTACAGGTTCCAGGGAGAGAGACTGGAGGTGACGAATAACGCTCTCTCTTTGTTTCTGGGGACCAAAGACAATCAATTCTGTTTTGTCTGCGTTTAGCTGAAGGAAGTTATTTTGCATCCAATCACTAATCTGTTGAGTACAGTGAAGGAGTGATTCCACTGGTCCATGTTCTCCTGCAGTAAGTGAGACATAAATTTGAGTGTCATCAGCGTAATTGTGGTAGGATACATTGTTGGAGCGTATTAACTGACCTAACGGCAGCATGTAAATATTGAACAGGAGAGGCCCCAGAATTGATCCCTGTGGCACTCCGCAGGTCAGAGCCATATGATCTGAGACACAGTTTCCAATCTGAACCAAGTATTTCCTGTCTTCTAGGTAAGACCTAAACCAACTTAGGGCAGTCCCAGTGACACCCACCCAGTGCTCTAGTCTCTGCATGAGGATCTCGTGGTCGACTGTGTCGAACGCAGCACTCAGATCCAACATTACTAAAACTGTGACTTTTCCTGTGTCGGTGTTAAGTCGGATGTCATTTGTAACCTTCACTAGTGCAGTCTCAGTGCTGTGATTGGCTCTAAAGCCGGACTGGAGCGCATCAAACGAACTATTAGTTACTAAGAATTCTGTAAGTTGTTGGTAAGCAACTTTTTCCAGAATTTTTCCCATAAACGGCAGATTTGAAATGGGGCGATAATTCTTAAGAACTGTGGCATCTAGACTCCTCTTTTTTAGGAGGGGTCTGATGACTGCCGTTTTCAGGGCCATTGGAAATGTTCCAGATGAGAAAGACATGTTCACTATTTGTGTGAGCAAAGGTAAAAGACTGCTCAAAACAGACTTAAAAAATTTAGTGGGTAGTACATCCAGGCTACATGTGGAGGAACTAAGGCTCCGAGACAACATCTTGGACAGTTTCATTATCTGTTGGTGCAAAGTGCGATAGCTCAAACAGCCTCACCGGCTGTTGTAATGTTATTTCTGCCTTGGAAGTGATGGCGTTTTTGATGCTCTGAACCTTGTCATTGAAAAATTGTGCAAACTCATTACATTTAGATTCTGAAGCAAATTCGAATGGCAGCTGAACAGGGGGGTTTGTTAACCCGTTAACTGTTGAAAACATAAGTCGTAGATTATTATTGCAGCCATCAATGGTTTTAGAAAACTAAATCTCTCTTGTTCTACGTAGCACCCTGTTAAACTTGCACAACTCATTTTTGAAGATATCATGATCAACCTGGAGATTGGATTTTCGCCACTTCCGCTCGGCCCTACGGCACTCTCTCTTCTGTACCATGACTGAGTCCATTTTAGTCCAGGGGGCCTTTGGCTTATTTGTAATCATTTTAACCTTCACAGGAGCGATGATGTCCAGAACATTTATAACATTGGCGGTGACAGAGTTAAACAATTCGTCAACAGTAGAACACAATGTGTTCTCAAAGTTTATCATTCCCATGAATAGTTCGGTTGTGTTTTCATTTATGTGTCTGTGTCTGACAATTGCAGATTCAGATATATATGGTTGTTTACTATCAAAACACATGTCAAAAAATACACAGAAGTGATCTGACAGAGCCACGTCAACCACATTTACATTTAAAATATTAACCCCCTTTGTAACCAGCAGGTCTAGAGTGTGCCCTTTGCTGTGGGTGGGGCCACTCACGTGCTGAGTGAGACCAAATGTTTCAAGTACAGAACTCAGCTCTTTTGCATTTTTGTCATTGCCATTATCCACATGAATATTAAAATCACCTGTAATCACTAAACTATCAAAATCGGTGCAAACAACTGAAAGCAACTCAGTGAAATTATCAAAGAAATTGTGACAAGACTGCGGTGGCTTGTACAGGACAATGATAAGAATAGAAGGAGATTGTTTTTGTTCTATTTTAAAAGAAATATACTCAAATGATAGAAAATTTCCAAACGATCTCTAAATAATGCAGCAATGCCTCCCCCCCTTTTATTTTCTCGTATTTCAGATTCAAATTTGAAGTTTGGTGGCGTTGCTTCTATTAAAACCGCATTACCTGTACTCTGGTCAAGCCAAGTTTCAGTCAGAAACATAAAATCAAGATCATAAGAACGGATAAAATTATTAATTAAAAATGATTTGTTGCACAGTGATCTGACATTAAGCATAGCAATTTTAAAATTAATATCAGTAACAGTGGGTTTAGTTAATTGATTTTTACAAGGAGCAGGAATTAGATTTGAATGTCTAACTGCTGTCCTTCTGTTATGATTTTGTTTTCCATTCAAATAAAAACATTTTTTGAAACTGATGCGAGGAACACACACAGTTTCTATTTGTCTAACATGTGAACTCTTTTGCTGTGTAAGTCCCGGATTCAGGACGGCATTGCTTCGTTGTTTAGAGCAGGAGGCAGCACGGTTCAGAGGCGAGACTGTTATTTCACTGCCAGACGGACAGGGGTCAGTGTTTGCACCACAGTACTCACCCGGTGCTGGTGAGCAGGAGAAGAAGGAGGAGGGTGGTGGTGGTGGGGGCTCCGATGTAAACAGTCACGCCCCCCTCGGGGAACACTGAATAACGTGGCGTAAGTAATCCGTCAACAAGCTGGTGCCATATCTATTTGGGTGCAGACCGTCTGGACGATAAGCCACGTGACGCTTCCAGAAAAGGCCAAAGTTATTCACAAAAATAAAGTTAAACGAGCTACATGCAGACTGGAGCCACATGTTCAACGCCACTACGCGACTGTACAAGCAGTCTCCCCGGTTTACAGTCGGGACTGGACCAGAGATAAAAACACACAACCCGGAGGACTGGAGGAGGCGGAATAGATCCATAAAATGCTTCTTTGTGACCTCGGACTGCTGCAGCTTCATGTCGTTGATCCCCACATGCACGATTACCACTAGTCCAGTGGTGAGAAAAGCTGCAGCGTTATCAGAGCAGCAAAGATTAAAAATAATAATAAAATGAACAAAAAAAGCGCTTGTGGCCTGTTTTCCTCATGATTCCGATCACAAAGAGCGGTTTGCAATTCCATTTTTCCACAGAATGAACAAGATTCTTTACAGCTTTTTAGGTTCTTCTAATAAGACAATTAAAGCAAAAAAAGCTAGTACTGCTTAAATACCTGCTTTTTGCTTTAATTGTCTTATTATAAGAACCTAAAAAGTCGTAAACATAAGAAGACAGAATTCATTTTCTACATTTAAGATTCTTTACAGTTCTGACGCAGTATTCCATCACTACACAGACAGCAGCACTTTAATGGGCTTGTTCAAACTGAAACGCACTGATTTTAATAATTACAAGATATATAATGTTTTTCATTTGTCTGAATACCTTTTCTGTCCATTAGAAGTTGCCAGAGGAAAACTGTTTTATGCATGAGTCACATTTTCTAAACTAAATGTTTCTCCGAGTCTCGGACCTGATCCTTTCAATGAGCTGAAGTTTGTCACATTATTTTCAGATCCACATTTGATTCAGAGATTATTGTTTTTACACAGAGGAGAAACAAAGGGATTATTTTCATCAGTGGCTCAGTTGGTAGAGCATTGGCCTTTGAGCCTGAAGGTTGTAGGTTCGAGTCCACCACAAGACCTACTATACTTCAAGACTCCTGTGTCCTTAGACAAGACACTCAACCCCACTTTGACTGAAGCCCCCCCCCTGACAGATCAGGCTCCTGTGGACTCAGCACCTGCAGGAGGCTCAGGGAGGGGCTGATAATCTGTGACTTCCACCCCCAACTCAGAAATGGATTAAGCGGAAGAAAATGAATGATTAGAATAGTCCAGACCACATTAGTCCTAGTCTCAGGTCCCTGCTTCCTGTGGCTGCACTAGCCCCATGGCCTCCAAGTACATTGGTGACATGTTAGTCTGAGGAGCACAGGGACTGGCCTCCTGCTGGGACTCTGAGGAGCACAGGGACTGGACTCCTGCTGGGACTCTGAGGAGCACAGGGACTGGCCTCCTGCTGGGACTCAGAGGAGCACAGGGACTGGCCTCCTGCTGGGACTCAGAGGAGCACAGGGACTGACCTCCTGCTGGGACTCTGAGGAGCACAGGGACTGGACTCCTGCTGGGACTCAGAGGAGCACAGGGACTGGCTTTCTGCTGGGACTCTGAGGAGCACAGGGACTGGCTTCCTGCTGGGGCTGAGAGGAGCACAGGGACTGGCCTCCTGCTGGGACTCGAGGAGCACAGGGACTGGCCTCCTGCTGGGACTCGAGGAGCACAGGGACTGGCCTCCTGCTGGGACTCTGAGGAGCACAGGGACTGACCTCCTGCTGGGACTCTGAGGAGCACAGGGACTGGCTTCCTGCTGGGACTCAGAGGAGCACAGGGACTGGCCTCCTGCTGGGACTCTGAGGAGCACAGGGACTGGCCTCCTGCTGGAACTCTGAGGACCACAGGGACTGGCCTCCTGCTGGGACTCTGAGGAGCACAGGGACTGGCTTCCTGCTGGGACTCTGAGGAGCACAGGGACTGGCTTCCTGCTGGGACTCTGAGGAGCACAGGGACTGGCCTCCTGCTGGGACTCTGAGGAGCACAGGGACTGGCTTCCTGCTGGGACTCTGAAGAGCAAAGGGACTGGCCTCCTGCTGGGACTCTGAGGAGCACAGGGACTGGCTTCCTGCTGGGACTCAGAGGAGCAGAGGGACTGGCTTCCTGCTGGGGCTCAGAGGAGCACAGGGACTGACCTCCTGCTGGGACTCTGAGGAGCACAGGGACTGGCCTCCTGCTGGGGCTCAGAGGAGCACAGGGACTGGCTTCCTGCTGGGGCTCAGAGGAGCACAGGGACTGGCCTCCTGCTGGGACTCAGAGGAGCACAGGGACTGACCTCCTGCTGGGACTCTGAGGAGCACAGGGACTGGCTTCCTGCTGGGACTCAGAGGAGCACAGGGACTGGCTTTCTGCTGGGACTCTGAGGAGCACAGGGACTGGCTTCCTGCTGGGACTCAGAGGAGCAGAGGGACTGGGCTCCTGCTGGGACTCAGAGGAGCACAGGGACTGGCTTCCTGCTGGGGCTCAGAGGAGCACAGGGACTGGCCTCCTGCTGGGACTCGAGGAGCACAGGGACTGGCCTCCTGCTGGGACTCTGAGGAGCAGAGGGACTGGCCTCCTGCTGGGACTCAGAGGAGCACAGGGACTGGCTCCTGCTGGGGCTCAGAGGAGCACAGGGACTGGCCTCCTGCTGGGACTCGAGGAGCACAGGGACTGACCTCCTGCTGGGACTCTGAGGAGCACAGGGACTGGCTTCCTGCTGGGACTCAGAGGAGCACAGGGACTGGCTTCCAGCTGGGACTCTAAGGAGCACAGGGACTGGCCTCCTGCTGGGACTCTGAGGAGCACAGGGACTGACCTCCTGCTGGGACTCTAAGGAGCACAGGGACTGGCCTCCTGCTGGGGCTCAGAGGAGCACAGGGACTGGCTTCCTGCTGGGACTCAGAGGAGCACAGGGACTGGCTTCCTGCTGGGACTCAGAGGAGCAGAGGGACTGGCCTCCTGCTGGGACTCAGAGGAGCACAGGGACTGGCTTCCTGCTGGGGCTCAGAGGAGCACAGGGACTGGCCTCCTGCTGGGACTCGAGGAGCACAGGGACTGACCTCCTGCTGGGACTCTGAGGAGCACAGGGACTGGCTTCCTGCTGGGACTCAGAGGAGCACAGGGACTGGCTTCCTGCTGGGACTCAGAGGAGCACAGGGACTGGCCTCCTGCTGGGACTCTGAGCAGCACAGGGACTGGCCTCCTGCTGGGACTCTGAGGAGCACATGGACTGGACTCCTGCTGGGACTCTGAGGAGCACAGGGACTGGCCTCCTGCTGGGACTCTGAGGAGCACAGGGGACTGGACTCCTGCTGGGACTCTGAGGAGCACAGGGACTGGCTTCCTGCTGGGACTCTGAGGAGCACAGGGACTGGCCTCCTGCTGGGACTCTGAGGAGCACAGGGACTGGCTTCCTGCTGGGGCTCAGAGGAGCACAGGGACTGGCCTCCTGCTGGGACTTGAGGAGCTAAGGGACTGGCCTCCTGCTGGGACTCTGAGGAGCACAGGGACTGGCCTCCTGCTGGGACTCTGAGGAGCACAGGGACTGGCTTCCTGCTGGGGCTCAGAGGAGCACAGGGACTGGCCTCCTGCTGGGACTCAAGGAGCACAGGGACTGGCCTCCTGCTGGGACTCGAGGAGCACAGGGACTGGCTTCCTGCTGGGACTCTGAGGAGCACAGGGACTGGCCTCCTGCTGGGACTCTGAGGAGCACAGGGACTGGCTTCCTGCTGGGACTCTGAGGAGCACAGGGACTGGCCTCCTGCTGGGACTCTGAGGAGCACAGGGACTGGCTTCCTGCTGGGGCTCAGAGGAGCACAGGGACTGGCCTCCTGCTGGGACTTGAGGAGCTAAGGGACTGGCCTCCTGCTGGGACTCTGAGGAGCATAGGGACTGGCCTCCTGCTGGGACTCTGAGGAGCACAGGGACTGGCTTCCTGCTGGGACTCTGAGGAGCACAGGGACTGGCTTCCTGCTGGGACTCTGAGGAGCACAGGGACTGGCCTCCTGCTGGGACTCTGAGGAGCACAGGGACTGGCTTCCTGCTGGGACTCTGAGGAGCACAGGGACTGGCCTCCTGCTGGGACTCTGAGGAGCACAGGGACTGGCTTCCTGCTGGGGCTCAGAGGAGCACAGGGACTGGCCTCCTGCTGGGACTTGAGGAGCTAAGGGACTGGCCTCCTGCTGGGACTCTGAGGAGCACAGGGACTGGCCTCCTGCTGGGACTCTGAGGAGCACAGGGACTGGCTTCCTGCTGGGGCTCAGAGGAGCACAGGGACTGGCCTCCTGCTGGGACTCAAGGAGCACAGGGACTGGCCTCCTGCTGGGACTCGAGGAGCACAGGGATTGGCTTCCTGCTGGGGCTCAGAGGAGCACAGGGACTGGCCTCCTGCTGGGACTCAAGGAGCACAGGGACTGGCCTCCTGCTGGGACTCTGAGGAGCACAGGGACTGGCCTCCTGCTGGGACTCTGAGGAGCACAGGGACTGGCTTCCTGCTGGGACTCTGAGGAGCACAGGGACTGGCCTCCTGCTGGGACTCTGAGGAGCACAGGGACTGGCTTCCTGCTGGGGCTCAGAGGAGCACAGGGACTGGCCTCCTGCTGGGACTCTGAGGAGCACAGGGACTGGCCTCCTGCTGGGACTCTGAGGAGCACAGGGACTGGTCTCCTGCTGGGACTCTGAGGAGCACAGGGACTGGCTTCCTGCTGTGACTCTGAGGAGCACAGGGACTGGCCTCCTGCTGGGACTCTGAGGAGCACAGGGACTGGCTTCCTGCTGGGGCTCAGAGGAGCACAGGGACTGGCCTCCTGCTGGGACTCTGAGGAGCACAGGGACTGGCCTCCTGCTGGGACTCTGAGGAGCACAGGGACTGGCCTCCTGCTGGGACTCTGAGGAGCACAGGGACTGGCCTCCTGCTGGGACTCTGAGGAGCACAGGGACTGGCCTCCTGCTGGTGTGCAGAGATTATTACTTTGAGTTGCCCTGTGTATGAACTGTGCTATACAACTAACCTTGCATTGCCTTTCTTTTGGAGCCCTCTTGTCTAAACGGTTCAATCAATAATAGCGAGACATGCTATTATCACTGATACCAACCCAGAATTCAGAAAAGACACATTTGCAGTACAGTCAGGGCCTCTCTCTCTCTCTCTGTCTATCTCTCTCTCTCTGTCTCCTCCCTCGCTCTCTCTCTCTCTCCATCTGTCTGTCTCTCCCCTCTCTCTCACTCTCTCTCTCTTTCTCTCTGTCTCTCTCTCTCTGTCACTCTGTCCTGCTCTCTCAGTCTTTCTCTCTCTCTCTGTCTCTGTCTCTCTCTGTCTCTCCCCCTCTCTCCTTCTCTCTCCTTCTCAGTCTGAGTTAGGCCTCTCCCTGTCTCTCTGTCTCTCTCTGTCTGTCTCCTCCCTCGCTCTCTGTCTGTCTCGCTCTGACTGTCTATCTCTCTCTCTCTGTCTCTCTCTCTCCATCTTTCTGTTTGTCTCTCCCCTCACTTTTTCTCTCTCTCTTTCTTTCTCTCTCCGTCACTCTGTCCTGCTCTCTCTGTCGCTTTCTCTGTCTCTCCCCCCTCTCTCCATCTCTCTCTCTCTCTCTCTGTCTCTCTCTCTCCATCTTTCTGTTTGTCTCTCCCCTCACTTTTTCTCTCTCTCTCTTTCTTTCTCTCTCCGTCACTCTGTCCTGCTCTCTCTGTCGCTTTCTCTGTCTCTCCCCCCTCTCTCCATCTCTCTCTCTCTCTCTGTCTCTCTCTCTCCATCTTTCTGTTTGTCTCTCCCCTCACTTTTTCTCTCTCTCTCTTTCTTTCTCTCTCCGTCACTCTGTCCTGCTCTCTCTGTCGCTTTCTCTGTCTCTCCCCCCTCTCTCCATCTCTCTCTCTCTCTCTCTGTCTCTCTCTCTCCATCTTTCTGTTTGTCTCTCCCCTCACTTTTTCTCTCTCTCTCTTTCTTTCTCTCTCCGTCACTCTGTCCTGCTCTCTCTGTCGCTTTCTCTGTCTCTCCCCCCTCTCTCCATCTCTCTCTCTCTCTCTCTGTCTCTCTCTCTCCATCTTTCTGTTTGTCTCTCCCCTCACTTTTTCTCTCTCTCTCTTTCTTTCTCTCTCCGTCACTCTGTCCTGCTCTCTCTGTCGCTTTCTCTGTCTCTCCCCCTCTCTCCATCTCTCTCTCTCTCTCTGTCTCTCTCTCTCCATCTTTCTGTTTGTCTCTCCCCTCACTTTTTCTCTCTCTCTCTTTCTTTCTCTCTCCGTCACTCTGTCCTGCTCTCTCTGTCGCTTTCTCTGTCTCTCCCCCCTCTCTCCATCTCTCTCTCTCTCTCTGTCTCTCTCTCTCCATCTTTCTGTTTGTCTCTCCCCTCACTTTTTCTCTCTCTCTCTTTCTTTCTCTCTCCGTCACTCTGTCCTGCTCTCTCTGTCGCTTTCTCTGTCTCTCCCCCCTCTCTCCATCTCTCTCTCTCTCTCTGTCTCTCTCTCTCCATCTTTCTGTTTGTCTCTCCCCTCACTTTTTCTCTCTCTCTCTTTCTTTCTCTCTCCGTCACTCTGTCCTGCTCTCTCTGTCGCTTTCTCTGTCTCTCCCCCCTCTCTCCATCTCTCTCTCTCTCTCTGTCTCTCTCTCTCCATCTTTCTGTTTGTCTCTCCCCTCACTTTTTCTCTCTCTCTCTTTCTTTCTCTCTCCGTCACTCTGTCCTGCTCTCTCTGTCGCTTTCTCTGTCTCTCCCCCCTCTCTCCATCTCTCTCTCTCTCTCTCTGTCTCTCTCTCTCCATCTTTCTGTTTGTCTCTCCCCTCACTTTTTCTCTCTCTCTCTTTCTTTCTCTCTCCGTCACTCTGTCCTGCTCTCTCTGTCGCTTTCTCTGTCTCTCCCCCTCTCTCCATCTCTCTCTCTCTCTCTGTCTCTCTCTCTCCATCTTTCTGTTTGTCTCTCCCCTCACTTTTTCTCTCTCTCTCTTTCTTTCTCTCTCCGTCACTCTGTCCTGCTCTCTCTGTCCTGCTCTCTCTGTCGCTCTCTCTGTCTCTCCCCCCTCTCTCCATCTCTCTCTCTCTCTCTCTGTCTCTCTCTCTCCATCTTTCTGTTTGTCTCTCCCCTCACTTTTTCTCTCTCTCTCTTTCTTTCTCTCTCCGTCACTCTGTCCTGCTCTCTCTGTCGCTTTCTCTGTCTCTCCCCCCTCTCTCCATCTCTCTCTCTCTCTCTGTCTCTCTCTCTCCATCTTTCTGTTTGTCTCTCCCCTCACTTTTTCTCTCTCTCTCTTTCTTTCTCTCTCCGTCACTCTGTCCTGCTCTCTCTGTCGCTTTCTCTGTCTCTCCCCCCTCTCTCCATCTCTCTCTCTCTCTCTGTCTCTCTCTCTCCATCTTTCTGTTTGTCTCTCCCCTCACTTTTTCTCTCTCTCTCTTTCTTTCTCTCTCCGTCACTCTGTCCTGCTCTCTCTGTCGCTCTCTCTGTCTCTCCCCCCTCTCTCCATCTCTCTCTCTCTCTCTCTGTCTCTCTCTCTCCATCTTTCTGTTTGTCTCTCCCCTCACTTTTTCTCTCTCTCTCTTTCTTTCTCTCTCCGTCACTCTGTCCTGCTCTCTCTGTCGCTTTCTCTGTCTCTCCCCCCTCTCTCCATCTCTCTCTCTCTCTCTCTGTCTCTCTCTCTCCATCTTTCTGTTTGTCTCTCCCCTCACTTTTTCTCTCTCTCTCTTTCTTTCTCTCTCCGTCACTCTGTCCTGCTCTCTCTGTCGCTTTCTCTGTCTCTCCCCCCTCTCTCCATCTCTCTCTCTCTCTCTCTGTCTCTCTCTCTCCATCTTTCTGTTTGTCTCTCCCCTCACTTTTTCTCTCTCTCTCTTTCTTTCTCTCTCCGTCACTCTGTCCTGCTCTCTCTGTCCTGCTCTCTCTGTCGCTCTCTCTGTCTCTCCCCCCTCTCTCCATCTCTCTCTCTCTCTCTCTGTCTCTCTCTCTCCATCTTTCTGTTTGTCTCTCCCCTCACTTTTTCTCTCTCTCTCTTTCTTTCTCTCTCCGTCACTCTGTCCTGCTCTCTCTGTCGCTTTCTCTGTCTCTCCCCCCTCTCTCCATCTCTCTCTCTCTCTCTGTCTCTCTCTCTCCATCTTTCTGTTTGTCTCTCCCCTCACTTTTTCTCTCTCTCTCTTTCTTTCTCTCTCCGTCACTCTGTCCTGCTCTCTCTGTCGCTCTCTCTGTCTCTCCCCCCTCTCTCCATCTCTCTCTCTCTCTCTCTGTCTCTCTCTCTCCATCTTTCTGTTTGTCTCTCCCCTCACTTTTTCTCTCTCTCTCTTTCTTTCTCTCTCCGTCACTCTGTCCTGCTCTCTCTGTCGCTCTCTCTGTCTCTCCCCCCTCTCTCCATCTCTCTCTCTCTCTCTCTGTCTCTCTCTCTCCATCTTTCTGTTTGTCTCTCCCCTCACTTTTTCTCTCTCTCTCTTTCTTTCTCTCTCCGTCACTCTGTCCTGCTCTCTCTGTCGCTCTCTCTGTCTCTCCCCCCTCTCTCCATCTCTCTCTCTCTCTCTCTGTCCTTCTCAGTCTGAGTGAGGCCAAGCTTTTCGTTCCTTATCACAGCCTCATGAATAATGAAGGTGCTCCGTCCGGCGGCCCCGGCCTGGACTCCGCCGCTGCCTTCTCCTTCTCCACCCGAGCGCCTCGCACACAACAGACTGACTACAGCTCACACCTTGTACCGCAGACCCCAACCATGAATTATTTAACACATTGTGGTCACGTTCCTCTACCTATTCCCCCCGAACAAAAAAAAAACGAAATCCATAACACACCACCAGCCGCCTGCCGAGAACCTCAAACGCCGAAGGATCACAAGCGCAGCCACAGCAAAGACCCTGTCAAAGAGAAGCAAAGGCAGTTCGCTCACTCCAGGGCAAGGTTTGACCCAATAAATCCAGGGGAGAAAAGGAATATACCAAAGGATATTCATATATAGTAGAGTACCTGCCATTTCTGACGCTTTGCAAATTCGGATGCATTGAATATTAATGATGTATTGAATATTAAAATGTTTCATAAAATATAAGGAGGGATATGACTGTGTTGAGATTCCAAGTTAAAGCTGCACAGTTACAGACATCTGACTTTGACACCGTAAAAACGAGGTCATACAATCCAGGTCACTAGTTCCTTTCTCTACAAACAGGTTGGGTCTTTAGTGTAGTATTGTGTGTCTTTGTCAGATGCTCTGGTGTCTTCTTGTGTTGGAGATGTTGAGAGTGTGTTGTATGTTTGGGTCCAGCAGCTGTGAGACAAACAGATCATTTCCACAGTAGGCGTTGACTGAGCGCATGTGCGCGTAACATTACTCAGCTGTACGTCCACTGACCGTGCGCAGGTCCACGGCTTCTGATGCTGTCCCTGTGTAGTCTATGGAGCAGTGCAGAGGACAGTACAGAGACTGATGCTGTCCCTGTGTAGTCTATGGAGCAGTGTAGAGGACAGTACAGAGACTGATGCTGTCCCTGTGTAGTCTATGGAGCAGTGTAGAGGACAGTACAGAGACTGATGCTGTCCCTGTGTAGTCTATGGAGCAGTGTAGAGGACAGTACAGAGACTGATGCTGTCCCTGTGTAGTCTATGGAGCAGTGTAGAGGACAGTACAGAGACTGATGCTGTCCCTGTGTAGTCTATGGAGCAGTGTAGAGGACAGTACAGAGACTGATGCTGTCCCTGTGTAGTCTATGGAGCAGTGTAGAGGACAGTACAGAGACTGATGCTGTCCCTGTGTAGTCTATGGAGCAGTGTAGAGGACAGTACAGAGACTGATGCTGTCCCTGTGTAGTCTATGGAGCAGTGCAGAGGACAGTACAGAGACTGATGCTGTCCCTGTGTAGTCTATGGAGCAGTGTAGAGGACAGTACAGAGACTGATGCTGTCCCTGTGTAGTCTATGGAGCAGTGTAGAGGACAGTACAGAGACTGATGCTGTCCCTGTGTAGTCTATGGAGCAGTGTAGAGGACAGTACAGAGACTGATGCTGTCCCTGTGTAGTCTGTGGAGCAGTGTAGAGGACAGTACAGAGACTGATGCTGTCCCTGTGTAGTCTGTGGAGCAGTGCAGAGGACAGTACAGAGACTGATGCTGTCCCTGTGTAGTCTATGGAGCAGTGTAGAGGACAGTACAGAGACTGATGCTGTCCCTGTGTAGTCTATGGAGCAGTGTAGAGGACAGTACAGAGACTGATGCTGTCCCTGTGTAGTCTATGGAGCAGTGCAGAGGACAGTACAGAGACTGATGCTGTCCCTGTGTAGTCTATGGAGCAGTGTAGAGGACAGTACAGAGACTGATGCTGTCCCTGTGTAGTCCATGGAGCAGTGTAGAGGACAGTACAGAGACTGATGCTGTCCCTGTGTAGTCTATGGAGCAGTGTAGAGGACAGTACAGAGACTGATGCTGTCCCTGTGTAGTCTATGGAGCAGTGTAGAGGACAGTACAGAGACTGATGCTGTCCCTGTGTAGTCTATGGAGCAGTGTAGAGGACAGTACAGAGACTGATGCTGTCCCTGTGTAGTCTATGGAGCAGTGTAGAGGACAGTACAGAGACTGATGCTGTCCCTGTGTAGTCTATGGAGCAGTGTAGAGGACAGTACAGAGACTGATGCTGTCCCTGTGTAGTCTATGGCAGTGTTTTTCAACCACTGTGCCGCGGCACACTAGTGTGCCGTATGATATTGTCTGGTGTGCCGTGAGAAATTCGTCTACTTTGTCTAAAAATAACTGCATTCGCTGTTGACGAGCGGTGACTTGTTTTGAACTGTGAGTAACCATGTATTACTTTTTCAAATCAGTAGATGGCAGCAGATAGCTAAGTACTTTGAAACTGAAAAATTGGATGCGACCACTGGCTGTAACAGGTCAGCATTGTGGCGAGAAAGGTAAAATTGGATGCGACCAACAAATGTGTGAGGGAGCGAGACAAGAGCTTTGTGGCGAGTGAGAAGTGAAAGTGATAGAGACGTTTTTGAAAATGAATTATGCCGTTTCTGAACAGGATTAACATCCTCCGCTCTGCCCCGGGGCAGCTGTGGCCGCGTTGTAGTGGTTTAACTATGAAATGTACAATTTTTGTACAACAGCTCTCGCGAACGCACTTCTGAACTGGGTGCCGAGCGCAGACCATAGTCGAGTGGACAGAACCACAGACATGCGGACCGGACAGAACCATGGACTCGCGTTCAGGACCTCCCGTGTCCCTCATCCAAAACTCCTGAATTTAAAGCTCGGATACCAAAATGTTTCCCATACACTAACAATGCATGTTCTTTGTGTGAGTTATTATTTGACTATTTGGGCAGAGAGTGGATTTTCTTAGTTTTTTTCCACACAGTTAGTACCACTTTATTCCCAAACTCTTGTTAATTGTATTGAGAAATATTAAATAAAGCTTAATGTCAAGGCCTGGACTTAAGCATTTTGATGAGAATAACTGTATATTGTGAATATAGGCTACAGAGTATACTGTATACATTATAAGATAAGATATACTTTATATATCACACAGAGTATGTACAGTATATATTTTTTTACATTAGTACTGTATACATTTTTACATTTTCTCCTGGAGGTGTGCCGCAAGATTTTTTCAGTGAAAAAAGTGTGCCTTGGCTCAAAAAAGGTTGAAAAACACTGGTCTATGGAGCAGTACAGAGACTGATGTAGAGCAACACAAACCACATGTGTTTGTCTTCATGGTCTCTGTGCTGGTTTAGCCAGACGCCAGACTTTATGAAAGAAAAAAAAAGACAATGACCAGGATCAGTGTAAAACCTGCTGCTCTTGCATGTTTGTGTGCGTGTTTGTGTGCGTGTGCGTGTGTGCGTGTGTGCGTGTGTGTGTGTGTGTGTGTGTGTGGATGCGGTCTAAAGCCAAGGACCGCTAGAATCATGTTTCCGTGTGTTTTCAATGGGAGACGCGTTGCTGCTCGCACAAAATTAGAAATCCATCCTAAATTAGGCGCAGCCTCGTGTCATACGTCCGTCATACTCGTGTATAACACTAGTGTAAATATCATCGTTGGTTCACATGTCACATGTTCACATGACACACGTCTGCTGCGTGTATAACGCGTACGTGCTGTAACGCCTCCTGAGTAAATTAGCAGTGACGGACATTTCCTTGGGTGAAGTTGAACCTTGATCCTTCATAGCTACTTTCTTTGTCATTTTTCGGCCACAGTCACATGATTAGATCATTTTTTTCTGACCAAAAGAGTAGAGGTTTTACGATTAATGTCTTTAATTACAGTTTATTCTTGATTTGTGATTGCAATTTGTGCTCTATAAAAAAGGAAAGGTCTTGTCACCAGTTTGGCAGCGACATGAGTCGGAGCGATGCAGTCTGCAAACTTTTCAATAATCTCATGTCAGGAACACGATTTCTTTGACCAGTAGCAGCGATAAATACATAAAATAAAGTCTTGTCTTTTTGAAACGCTGACACTGTGATGTCGTTTTCAGCCGAATCGCACAGGTCTGTGATATTTTAGACCGGTCTGTAATATTTTAGATCGGTCTGTGATATTTTAGACCGGTCTGTGATATTCAAGATCGGTCTGTAATATTTTAGATCGGTCTGTGATATTCAAGATCGGTCTGTAATATTTTAGATCGGTCTGTGATATTCAAGATCGGTCTGTAATATTTTAGATCGGTCTGTGATATTTTAGATCGGTCTGTGATATTTTAGACCGGTCTGTGATATTTTAGACAGGTCTGTGATATTTTAGATCGGTCTGTGATATTTTAGACCGGTCTGTGATATTCAAGATCGGTCTGTGATATTTTAGATCGGTCTGTGATATTCAAGATCGGTCTGTAATATTTTAGATCGGTCTGTGATATTCAAGATCGGTCTGTAATATTTTAGATCGGTCTGTGATATTTTAGATCGGTCTGTGATATTTTAGACCGGTCTGTGATATTTTAGATCGGTCTGTGATATTTTAGATCGGTCTGTGATATTTTAGATCGGTCTGTGATATTTTAGACCGGTCTGTGATATTTTAGATCGGTCTGTGATATTTTAGACAGGTCTGTGATATTTTAGATCGGTCTGTAATATTTTAGATCGGTCTGTGATATTTTAGATCGGTCTGTGATATTTTAGATCGGTCTGTGATATTTTAGATCGGTCTGTAATATTTTAGATCGGTCTGTGATATTTTAGATCGGTCTGTGATATTTTAGATCGGTCTGTGATATTTTAGATCGGTCTGTGATATTTTAGATCGGTCTGTGATATTTTAGATCGGTCTGTGATATTTTAGACCGGTCTGTGATATTTTAGATCGGTCTGTAATATTTTAGATCGGTCTGTGATATTTTAGATCGGTCTGTGATATTCAAGACCGGTCTGTGATATTTTAGATCGGTCTGTGATATTTTAGATCGGTCTGTGATATTTTAGATCGGTCTGTGATATTTTAGATCGGTCTGTGATATTTTAGATCGGTCTGTGATATTCTAGATCGGTCTGTGATATTTTAGATCGGTCTGTGATATTTTAGACCGGTCTGTGATATTTTAGATCGGTCTGTGATATTTTAGATCGGTCTGTGATATTTTAGATCGGTCTGTGATATTTTAGATCGGTCTGTGATATTTTAGATCGGTCTGTGATATTTTAGATCGGTCTGTTATATTTTAGATCGGTCTGTGATATTTTAGATCGGTCTGTGATATTTTAGATCGGTCTGTGATATTCTAGATCGGTCTGTGATATTTTAGACCGGTCTGTGATATTTTAGATCGGTCTGTAATATTTTAGATCGGTCTGTGATATTTTAGATCGGTCTGTGATATTCAAGACCGGTCTGTGATATTTTAGATCGGTCTGTAATATTTTAGATCGGTCTGTGATATTTTAGACCGGTCTGTGATATTTTAGATCGGTCTGTAATATTTTAGATCGGTCTGTGATATTTTAGATCGGTCTGTGATATTCAAGACCGGTCTGTGATATTTTAGATCGGTCTGTGATATTTTAGACCGGTCTGTGATATTTTAGATCGGTCTGTGATATTTTAGATCGGTCTGTGATATTTTAGACCGGTCTGTAATATTTTAGATCGGTCTGTGATATTTTAGATCGGTCTGTGATATTTTAGACCGGTCTGTGATATTTTAGATCGGTCTGTAATATTTTAGATCGGTCTGTGATATTTTAGATCGGTCTGTGATATTTTAGACCGGTCTGTAATATTTTAGACCGGTCTGTGATATTTTAGATCGGTCTGTGATATTCAAGACCGGTCTGTGATATTTTAGATCGGTCTGTGATATTTTAGATCGGTCTGTAATATTTTAGATCGGTCTGTAATATTTTAGATCGGTCTGTGATATTTTAGATCGGTCTGTGATATTTTAGATCGGTCTGTGATATTTTAGATCGGTCTGTAATATTTTAGATCGGTCTGTGATATTTTAGATCGGTCTGTGATATTTTAGACCGGTCTGTGATATTTTAGATCGGTCTGTGATATTCAAGACCGGTCTGTGATATTTTAGATCGGTCTGTAATATTTTAGATCGGTCTGTAATATTTTAGACCGGTCTGTGATATTCTAGATCGGTCTGTGATATTTTAGATCGGTCTGTGATATTCAAGACCGGTCTGTGATATTTTAGATCGGTCTGTAATATTTTAGATCGGTCTGTGATATTTTAGATCGGTCTGTGATATTCTAGATCGGTCTGTGATATTTTAGATCGGTCTGTAATATTTTAGATCGGTCTGTGATATTTTAGATCGGTCTGTAATATTTTAGATCGGTCTGTGATATTCAAGACCGGTCTGTGATATTCTAGATCGGTCTGTGATATTTTAGATCGGTCTGTGATATTTTAGATCGGTCTGTGATATTTTAGATCGGTCTGTAATATTTTAGATCGGTCTGTAATATTTTAGATCGGTCTGTGATATTTTAGATCGGTCTGTAATATTTTAGATCGGTCTGTGATATTTTAGATCGGTCTGTGATATTTTAGACCGGTCTGTGATATTTTAGATCGGTCTGTGATATTTTAGATCGGTCTGTAATATTTTAGATCGGTCTGTGATATTTTAGATCGGTCTGTGATATTTTAGATCGGTCTGTGATATTTTAGATCGGTCTGTAATATTTTAGATCGGTCTGTGATATTTTAGATCGGTCTGTGATATTTTAGACCGGTCTGTGATATTTTAGATCGGTCTGTGATATTTTAGATCGGTCTGTGATATTTTAGATCGGTCTGTAATATTTTAGATCGGTCTGTAATATTTTAGATCGGTCTGTGATATTCTAGATCGGTCTGTGATATTTTAGATCGGTCTGTAATATTTTAGATCGGTCTGTGATATTTTAGATCGGTCTGTGATATTTTAGATCGGTCTGTGATATTTTAGATCGGTCTGTAATATTTTAGATCGGTCTGTGATATTTTAGATCGGTCTGTGATATTTTAGATCGGTCTGTGATATTTTAGATCGGTCTGTGATATTTTAGATCGGTCTGTGATATTTTAGATCGGTCTGTGATATTTTAGACCGGTCTGTGATATTTTAGATCGGTCTGTAATATTTTAGATCGGTCTGTGATATTTTAGATCGGTCTGTGATATTCAAGACCGGTCTGTGATATTTTAGATCGGTCTGTGATATTTTAGATCGGTCTGTGATATTTTAGATCGGTCTGTGATATTTTTAGATCGGTCTGTGATATTCTAGATCGGTCTGTGATATTTTAGATCGGTCTGTGATATTTTAGACCGGTCTGTGATATTTTAGATCGGTCTGTGATATTTTAGATCGGTCTGTGATATTTTAGATCGGTCTGTGATATTTTAGATCGGTCTGTGATATTTTAGATCGGTCTGTGATATTTTAGATCGGTCTGTAATATTTTAGATCGGTCTGTGATATTTTAGATCGGTCTGTGATATTTTAGATCGGTCTGTGATATTCTAGATCGGTCTGTGATATTTTAGACCGGTCTGTGATATTTTAGATCGGTCTGTAATATTTTAGATCGGTCTGTGATATTTTAGATCGGTCTGTGATATTCAAGACCGGTCTGTGATATTTTAGATCGGTCTGTAATATTTTAGATCGGTCTGTGATATTTTAGACCGGTCTGTGATATTTTAGATCGGTCTGTAATATTTTAGATCGGTCTGTGATATTTTAGATCGGTCTGTGATATTCAAGACCGGTCTGTGATATTTTAGATCGGTCTGTGATATTTTAGACCGGTCTGTGATATTTTAGATCGGTCTGTGATATTTTAGATCGGTCTGTGATATTTTAGACCGGTCTGTAATATTTTAGATCGGTCTGTGATATTTTAGATCGGTCTGTGATATTTTAGACCGGTCTGTGATATTTTAGATCGGTCTGTAATATTTTAGATCGGTCTGTGATATTTTAGATCGGTCTGTGATATTTTAGATCGGTCTGTGATATTTTAGATCGGTCTGTAATATTTTAGATCGGTCTGTGATATTTTAGATCGGTCTGTGATATTTTAGACCGGTCTGTGATATTTTAGATCGGTCTGTGATATTCAAGACCGGTCTGTGATATTTTAGATCGGTCTGTAATATTTTAGATCGGTCTGTAATATTTTAGACCGGTCTGTGATATTCTAGATCGGTCTGTGATATTTTAGATCGGTCTGTGATATTCAAGACCGGTCTGTGATATTTTAGATCGGTCTGTAATATTTTAGATCGGTCTGTGATATTTTAGATCGGTCTGTGATATTCTAGATCGGTCTGTGATATTTTAGATCGGTCTGTAATATTTTAGATCGGTCTGTGATATTTTAGATCGGTCTGTAATATTTTAGATCGGTCTGTGATATTCAAGACCGGTCTGTGATATTCTAGATCGGTCTGTGATATTTTAGATCGGTCTGTGATATTTTAGATCGGTCTGTGATATTTTAGATCGGTCTGTAATATTTTAGATCGGTCTGTAATATTTTAGATCGGTCTGTGATATTTTAGATCGGTCTGTAATATTTTAGATCGGTCTGTGATATTTTAGATCGGTCTGTGATATTTTAGACCGGTCTGTGATATTTTAGATCGGTCTGTGATATTTTAGATCGGTCTGTAATATTTTAGATCGGTCTGTGATATTTTAGATCGGTCTGTGATATTTTAGATCGGTCTGTGATATTTTAGATCGGTCTGTAATATTTTAGATCGGTCTGTGATATTTTAGATCGGTCTGTGATATTTTAGACCGGTCTGTGATATTTTAGATCGGTCTGTGATATTTTAGATCGGTCTGTGATATTTTAGATCGGTCTGTAATATTTTAGATCGGTCTGTAATATTTTAGATCGGTCTGTGATATTCTAGATCGGTCTGTGATATTTTAGATCGGTCTGTAATATTTTAGATCGGTCTGTGATATTTTAGATCGGTCTGTGATATTTTAGATCGGTCTGTGATATTTTAGACCGGTCTGTGATATTTTAGATCGGTCTGTAATATTTTAGATCGGTCTGTGATATTTTAGATCGGTCTGTGATATTCTAGATCGGTCTGTGATATTTTAGATCGGTCTGTGATATTTTAGACCGGTCTGTGATATTTTAGATCGGTCTGTGATATTTTAGACCGGTCTGTGATATTTTAGATCGGTCTGTGATATTTTAGATCGGTCTGTAATATTTTAGACCGGTCTGTGATATTTTAGATCGGTCTGTGATATTTTAGATCGGTCTGTGATATTTTAGATCGGTCTGTAATATTTTAGATCGGTCTGTGATATTTTAGATCGGTCTGTGATATTTTAGATCGGTCTGTGATATTTTAGACCGGTCTGTGATATTTTAGATCGGTCTGTAATATTTTAGATCGGTCTGTGATATTTTAGATCGGTCTGTGATATTCTAGATCGGTCTGTGATATTTTAGATCGGTCTGTGATATTTTAGACCGGTCTGTGATATTTTAGATCGGTCTGTAATATTTTAGATCGGTCTGTGATATTTTAGATCGGTCTGTGATATTCTAGATCGGTCTGTGATATTTTAGATCGGTCTGTAATATTTTAGATCGGTCTGTGATATTCTAGATCGGTCTGTGATATTTTAGACCGGTCTGTGATATTTTAGACCGGTCTGTGATATTTTAGATCGGTCTGTAATATTTTAGACCGGTCTGTGATATTTTAGATCGGTCTGTGATATTTTAGATCGGTCTGTAATATTTTAGATCGGTCTGTGATATTTTAGATCGGTCTGTGATATTTTAGATCGGTCTGTGATATTTTAGACCGGTCTGTGATATTTTAGATCGGTCTGTAATATTTTAGATCGGTCTGTGATATTTTAGATCGGTCTGTGATATTCTAGATCGGTCTGTGATATTTTAGATCGGTCTGTGATATTTTAGATCGGTCTGTGATATTCTAGATCGGTCTGTGATATTTTAGATCGGTCTGTAATATTTTAGATCGGTCTGTGATATTTTAGATCGGTCTGTGATATTCAAGACCGGTCTGTGATATTTTAGATCGGTCTGTAATATTTTAGATCGGTCTGTGATATTTTAGATCGGTCTGTGATATTCAAGACCGGTCTGTGATATTTTAGATCGGTCTGTGATATTTTAGATCGGTCTGTAATATTTTAGATCGGTCTGTAATATTTTAGACCGGTCTGTGATATTTTAGATCGGTCTGTGATATTTTAGATCGGTCTGTGATATTTTAGATCGGTCTGTGATATTCAAGACCGGTCTGTGATATTTTAGATCGGTCTGTGATATTCTAGATCGGTCTGTGATATTTTAGATCGGTCTGTGATATTTTAGATCGGTCTGTAATATTTTAGATCGGTCTGTGATATTTTAGATTGGTCTGTGATATTTTAGATCGGTCTGTGATATTTTAGATCGGTCTGTAATATTTTAGATCGGTCTGTGATATTTTAGATCGGTCTGTAATATTTTAGATCGGTCTGTAATATTTTAGACCGGTCTGTGATATTTTAGATCGGTCTGTGATATTTTAGATCGGTCTGTGATATTTTAGATCGGTCTGTGATATTCTAGATCGGTCTGTGATATTTTAGATCGGTCTGTGATATTTTAGATCGGTCTGTGATATTTTAGATCGGTCTGTAATATTTTAGACCGGTCTGTGATATTCTAGATCGGTCTGTGATATTTTAGATCGGTCTGTGATATTTTAGATCGGTCTGTGATATTCAAGACCGGTCTGTGATATTCTAGATCGGTCTGTGATATTTTAGATCGGTCTGTGATATTTTAGATCGGTCTGTAATATTTTAGATCGGTCTGTGATATTTTAGACCGGTCTGTGATATTTTAGACCGGTCTGTGATATTTTAGATCGGTCTGTGATATTTTAGATCGGTCTGTGATATTTTAGATAGGTCTGTAATATTTTAGATCGGTCTGTGATATTTTAGATCGGTCTGTGATATTTTAGATCGGTCTGTAATATTTTAGATCGGTCTGTGATATTTTAGATCGGTCTGTGATATTCAAGATCGGTCTGTGATATTTTAGATCGGTCTGTGATATTTTAGATCGGTCTGTGATATTTTAGATCGGTCTGTGATATTTTAGATCGGTCTGTGATATTTTAGATCGGTCTGTAATATTTTAGATCGGTCTGTGATATTTTAGATCGGTCTGTAATATTTTAGATCGGTCTGTAATATTTTAGACCGGTCTGTGATATTTTAGATCGGTCTGTGATATTTTAGATCGGTCTGTGATATTTTAGATCGGTCTGTGATATTTTAGATCGGTCTGTAATATTTTAGATCGGTCTGTAATATTTTAGACCGGTCTGTGATATTTTAGATCGGTCTGTGATATTTTAGACCGGTCTGTGATATGCACTCGTCCCTCATGTTTTGACATTTTAAGACCCTTTGGAGAGTTTGCATAAAGTCTGATCTCCATTTAAATGACAACAGTAGAAGAAAACACTTATTTCTTGAATCAGGAACTTGCAAAACATTAAAGGTCTTCATATGTTGTTGGAGATGGATGAATCAGGAGTCCCAATACTAAGACAAGACCTGTTTTTTGCCCGTCAGACGGTCATCATTTGTCAGAGATTTCTGAATTTACCTCCTTAAACATTCTAAAATCTTTTTTGCCCTTAGTTTAGGCTACTCCTGCTCCCCATCCATCCATGTTCTTCCCCTTAATCCACTTCTGGATCGGGGGGGGTGGTATTCAGTGATGCCACCCAGTGCACATAGCACCATCTCCTGCTCCCCCTGGAGGTAAAATACAGCATGAGCTCTTTAGTTTCACATGCCCCGTCTTTGCCCATGGATAACTGGAAGTCTGAGGTGCCAAGCCTGATGTCTCTCTGAATGAAATGAGATCCTAGTCTGTGGTTTAAGGTAAAGGCCAGGAACAGCAGGAGTAGCTGTCCGTGGTCCTGATGTACATCGGCAAACACAGCTAATCAGTGGAGCAACCAGAAATGCAATATTAGTTACTTAAACTATTGATCAATCATTCTGGTGATACGTGCTCATCAAATATGATCAGACAGTTTTGTTAGAAAAGTGGAGAGGGTGGGTTTTTAATTTAAATTTGGGGAAGTCCTCTTAGTATCCAACATTCACCCAATAAAAAGTAATACAATGAAATTACAACGAAAAGAATGTACATGTCCAGCTCCAGACCTTTCTGTGTGGAGTTTGCATGTTCTCCTCGTGTCTGTATAGGTTACATGTACAAAAGTCACATGTAACACCCCTCACTGACCCCACTCCCCCCCCCTCTCTCTCTCTCTGGGCCCAGAACTCCCATGAAAGAGATTAAAACACAATCTGTATTTTCATAGTTGGAGAGGCACTGTATAGAATGTAATCTTTGTGTTTTGGGCTTGGGGGATTCTTCTCAGATTCACAATTTAAGGAAAAAAGCAAACACACACACACAGACACACACACACACACAGGGATTTTGATTTGTATTCAGTTCAGGCCAATTGTGTCATATTTCTCAAACAGCCACCGGAGACTGACGCTGATGCTGGTGTGAATAACTATCGGTGCTCACCCGTGATCACATTTTAATCCAAGGTCTAAACAAGCGCCATTTGTTTTTGGGAGAGTGACTTGTAGCCTCTTCACTGCAAAGTCATTTACATGCTTTTTTGCAACCGCTGTCATTTCATTACTGCTCCGCTGCTCCGTCGCTAATGTCTAATCCGCCGTCTCGTCTGGTGGCTCATTGCACATTCCAATTCTGTTTTTTAGTTTTTTCTTCACCTCCATCTCAACGTTACCTGCATTAGAAAATACCGGCGTGTTGACTGTGCTGTGATACCTGTGGCTGCGGCGGAAGGAGACTGCAGTAATTACATCAGAGCAGGCTGATGGGGATGCACCGCAGGCAGAGAATGTTAATGTCGTCTGCTTGATTTGAGATACAGCCAGAGAGCAGAGCCGAGTTTCAGACGGGACCGCGGAGAAGCCACAGCCGGAGCGCGGGGCTTACGTTTCAAATACACTTTGGTGGAAGTCAGAGGACGTGTCCCGGGACGAGTTCTGAGTCATCAAAATGCGACGTGAAAAATAGAGATATTGAATGCAGCAATCTCTTCTTAACCCTTGTATTATGTTGGAAAAAAATGACATTGATTATGTTGCGGGTCATTTTGACCCGTACTGTGTAAATGCACTCTCAACAGTCAAGAAAACAGGTTAAACCAATAACAACCTTATTTTAGGTTATATAAATATTTAGAAAAGTGACATACAATACATTTTTAATTCCAACGCTATATTTAAGAATTATTTAGTCTAATCTTCTTGTCCTCCTTTCGGGTCAAAATGACAATTCTTCCCTCCTTCTTTCCTCCTGCCATGCTTTCTCCTTCCTTTTTCTCATCCTGTTTTCCTTCTCTCTGTTCATCCTTCTATATTCCCTTCTTTTCTCTTCCTTCCTTCCTGTCTCCCTTCTTTCCTTCCTACCTTCCTCTTCTTTGACCAAAGATTCGTCCTCTGAAACCTCCTTATCGTAGGAAAATTGACAATCTGGATCAGCAATAACATTGTCCTCTGTCTCTGAAAAATCCTCTTTTTCTGAAATCTCTTCCTCTACATCATTATCCCAGTTAAAAATCTGTGATAAAGCCTCCTCAGATGTCATCCTTCTGGAGCTCATTTTTGGTGAGTTTGTCTAAAGCCTAGCGTGTACATCTACAGAGTAACTGGAGACAACTAGTTGAAGGCGGCTTTTGGCAACTGAGAGTAGATGATGGGAGATGATCAGTTGCTGAAATCGGTCGATGTGAGCGCTCTTACAACTGGAGATAAACAGTCGATCTCCGGATTCAGTCAGTTTCCCGTGTTCTACTTTTCGGCAACTAGTTTTACTCAGATCCGGAGATATCACCCGATGTGCGCGCTCCAACAACATTTGTGTATATAAATGTTGTATTGCGCCCTCTACAGTTTATGTCAGAAAACACACTGTAGTTGACGGCCAGTTGCTGTCGATGTACACGCTGTTATTCCCGAGACTGGCCTGCTACTAGGAGATGCCCGTTTTCGCCACATTGTCAATGTGTGCGGGGCAGGAACTCAAAGGCAACGGATATAATCAGTTGCCAGTCCGATGTACGCTAAGCAAAAGAGATGACATGAGAACAGTGACAAGAAAAAGTGTGAAAAAGTTCCCTCTCTTCACACACCTGGCTCTGGGTCTCAGAGGCAATCAAAATACAATGTCAAAGAGACATGTTTTTTTGGATCTGAACAACTATTTACCCACATTAAAGCGTCTGGGTCAAAATGACCCGCAACATCATCTTTGTATACAAACTCTGCACAGACATTCCACTACACATCAAAGTGTCCAGATTTTACACACCAGTTCATGACCCTAGATGTGGAAAAGTCACCAAATTTCAGCAAGAAAAAGAAAGGATAACCAGTACTTTGATCAACACAAAAACTGAAATGGGTCAAATTGACCCTTAACATAATACAAGGGTTAAAAAGGAGGATTAGTTGTGTAGTAGTGTAGCTGTTTGTTGTTAGCGTCAATGACCAACCCTGTGCTGTGTCACTCATTCAGTTATTATTATCCAGCTTTTCTTAAAGGATCAGTCTGTAAAAATGTGGCCAAAAGTGGTACTGCAGCCTCTCCCACTCTCCCTGACTCAGGTTGCCAGATATGCAGACGAATCCAGCTGGGACCATAACAGCTGAATAGACAAGAGTTTAGTCAACAACAAATCTATAACCAACACCTTTTTCACAAAGATAGAAATCCTGGTTTTATTCCTTGTTTTGTTTTTGATGATTTGAGATCTTTTTTAGTTGTAGGGTCAGAGAGTGTTTGGGCCTGTGTCTGTGAGGTGTTGTGTGTGTCAGTGGTGTGTTGTCTGTGTGTGTGTGTTGTCTTGTTTGTCCTGTCTCTGTAGTCATGTCATGTAATGTAATAGTTCACTCTATGTACTGTATACGTTTACAGCTGTTTACAAATGATCCTGTATACGGTTCTTGTACTGCACTTTGTGTGGAATGTGTGAGGGGGTTGGAATTCTATAAGCGTTGGCTTCATCCACCTCCTTTTCAAACCATGCACCTGTATATCTGTCTGTTATGTTGATCCTTGCGATGATGATGTTTGTGCAGGTTTTGAAATGAATAATATCTATGTATATATCTAGTTCTGCGCCACATGGTACTTTACCAGTGAGATTAGCTCCACGCGGCGAGTTCTGGCGTCCGGATCACAGACTTTCTGATTGGTGAAACGGTGGAGGGCGGGACATCGAAATGAAAACAATAACAAGATTTAGGGTCTGGAAAAGTAATTTATAAATTCAAATATCTCTGAACTACTGTTATCAGTTAAAGAAGGATTGGAAAAGAGCAGTTTATTATTATGACAGATTAGGGCCCTTTAATGATGACAGATTAGGGCCCTTTAATGATGACAGATTAGGGCCCTTTAAAAATGACTTGAGTTTTGGATCAGTCCTCCAGGATAATTCTTAAATTTACAACATGGAATGGTTTGATTCTTTAATCTGTTGTTGGTGAATTGACGCCTTTATAAAGTCCTCAGGGACGACTTTTATGTTTTATGGCTATATACAGTATGGTTCACTCCAAACTAAACTGTACCAATGTGTTAGATTTGAGTCAATGATGTGAAAAAGTTCTGAAACGTCCGTAGCGGTTTCTGCTGAATGTTCACAGACTCTTGTTCAGTTCCTTGTTTGTCCAGTGGGGGCGCTGTACTTAAACACAGAGTCGTTCACACCATATATTTTGTGAATTGTGTGTGCTTCCTGTGTCTCTTTCTACTGTCCTGTCTGTGCGCTGCAACACTGAAATGTCTCCACTGTGCCACGATTAAAGAATCTCTCTCATCTCATATGAAAGTTATTCCTTTCACACTTAAAAATTATTATTATTTTTATTTTCAAGATAGAGATTTTATACTTTTATTGATGCTAGAGTTAGACATTTTGTTTTATTTTAAAGAGTAAAGCTATTGTTCACTTCTCTTGTGCCGTGTGTTAATCTTTCCTACTGTTCTATAACTTGTGATGCAACTCTGAAATTTCCCCGCTGTGGGACTAATAAAGGATCTCTTAATCTTAATCTTAATCTTAAAAACACAGTGCGCTAATTCAAAGTTACCAAACCCCTTTGTTAGCGTCACGAGGCTACATCTCCTCTGCTTGGACCGAATACCATTTTTCGTACTCTTTGCTCTGTACAGACATTGTCCATTTCTCCCTTTTCTGCCAAATCCAATCAAAACATAAATCTTGAAACGACATCCATAGGTTTCTTCTGGTTTATTTGTATTCTCCTCCTTAAAGATCAAACTCGCTCCTCCGCTGGCTTCCTCTCTGACGTCCTGCTTTGATAAATCGATACTTCACATCCACATCTCAGCCGTCTCCACGTTTAATCTTGGCTAATTGTGCATGTCATAAAGAATCTTTGATCACTGCCTCCTCCACAGTCACTAGAGGCGGTCGATAGTATTGCACGGCCCGAGCGTAACCTGTTTTTGATGTCCCTCTAGAGGTTTAATCATATTTTCATATTATTTGAAAGTGAGAGATGGAGCTAATGGAAAATAAATTGGACTTGGTTTGATTTAATGAAATGTGGGGAAATGATGACTTCCTTTAAACAGTTTTGCTTTTATGACTTTGTCTGGACTTTGGGAGGCTCCACAGAGAAGATATTAGTATTTTACAAAATGAGATATTGGGTAAAAATTTAAAAATACAAAATCCTGGAATAACACTCTGGAGCGTGTATCTTTGCCAAGGTATATGTTCCTTTAAAAGATTTCATGTAATCCCAAATGTGTTCTTTGTTTCATTTCTGCTGTTTCTAGAAAATTCAGTAAAATATATATATAAAAAATTACCCATTTTCACCTTCAGATCTATAGCCTCACCACAAACTGACTTCGTTTTTCTAGATTAAGAGGAGACCTTATACAAATATTATCATTTGTATAATGGCTATTTTTACAAGTTTTACATTGAGTCTCCTGATAAATAACAACTCTACTCAAAAATAGCAAATATCACTTTACCATTATCACTATATTTGACCCTTAACACTATATTTGACCATTATCACTTTATTTGACCATTATCACTTTATTTGACCATTATCACTATATTTGACCATTATCACTATATTTTACCATTATCACTATGCAGGTAAAGGTGCACTTTCTTGATCCCTTAGGGCAATTGAATCTTCTGCATTTGACCCATCCTGATGCCACTAAGGCTTACTTCAGGAGCAGTGGTCGCCGTAGTAACAGCGCCCTGTTGATGCTCGGCTTGGTCAGGACCGAAGCTGGAGGAATGTTACTTAGTGTGCATGTTTTTAGTGGTAGGGGAAACCGGAGTACCCGGAGGAAACCTACACAGGCATGGGGAGAACATGCAAACTCCACTCTGAAAGGCCCTGTTCCGACCGGGATTCGAATCTGGGACCTTCTTGCTGAGAGGTGAGAGTGCTAACTACTCAGCCACCGTGCCGTGATTATATTTTACCATAATAACTGTACTTTACCAAGTCTGATACTTTACCACCGTAAAAGTCCTTTAAAACAGGATTATTTTGATCCTGGTTAATGGCAGTTTCATAATCATTAATTGTAAAGTTTCTGTGAATGTAGATCCTACTAATGTTTAACCCTGAAACAAACACAGAATCACAAGTTATTTTTTTACTTCCGAAAGCAAGAAGTAAGTAATGTTTATGTATATAGTGCATTTTCACAGACCGAGGTCGCCCGAAGCTGTTTACATTGTTCAGAATGCAGATATTTTTCCACTTTCTCCACATGGTTATGATGGAATCGAGACCAGAACACACTGCTCCATCAAAGCCTCTGACCAAACACCCTCCATTCACTCATTCATTACATTCAGACATGTTTTTAGAGGTAGGGGAAATCGGAGCACCCGGAGGAAACCTACGCAGACACAGTGATAACATACAAACTCCACTCAGAAAGGCCCTGCTCCGACCGGGATTAAAACTTTGCTGAGAAGCGAAAGTGCTAACCACTCAGCCACTGTGTAGCCCAAAATTTGTCTCCTCGTGAGATACTCAGGCAGGTTGAATTTTAATCCAAAACAGATGGAATAACCCCAAAATAAAACATTAACTAGCAACATACTACCATGCTAACCAACCGTGGCTGCGAATGAAGACGTGGGCGGTGTGTTGTTGTCAGGTGTGATCACTCCGCATTATTCATGTTCATTAAGGACACTAATTGAATGGCTGTGTGTGGAACAAAATCCCCTAACAATCCAAATCGCATTGAGAGCTAAGCAACAGGTCACTCTGATAAACTTCTTCCTCGCTGCTAATTAAAAGCACAAAAACCAGGCGCCGTAATTAGCCAATCACACTAAATACACTGGGGTCCCTCGCGGCGACAGGGAGGCAGAAGGATGTGGACGGAGAGAAGGGGAAGCCGTCAAAGATGAGAAGAATAGCAGAAATAACACTGAAACTAGCTAATTATTGTATCGTTTTGATTTCAAGTGAATCTTTTGTTTTTTTTTTTTTTTTTTTTTATTGGCGTATACAATATATTACAGCAGACATTATAGACCCATTTGTACATTTAGACATGAACCTACATAAACATATAAGCATTTACATAGGGTCAGAAGGGGGGACAGGGGGGGGGGATTCAGCGTGCGCGAGCGTGTGTGTGTGTGTGTGTGTGTGTGTGTGTGTGTGTGTGTGTGTGTGTGTGTGTGTGAATCTTAATGAAAACATTTACACAGTTTCTTTATGAACATAGTTATATTGGTGTACCACAGGGACTATTACAATCTTCAAAACTACAGCCAAGCAATTTACAGTGTATAATATGGTCTGTAGTACAATGTAAATACATCCATTTTCTTCCCCTTAATCCATTTCTGGGTCGGGAGGGTGGCAGTCGGAGCTACACCCAGTACACTTAGCACCAGCTCCTCACTGATCCTCCTGCAGGTGCTGAGTCCACAGGAGCTGAGATCTTTCAGTGGGAGCTTCAGGCAAAGTGGGGTTAAGTGTCTTGCCCAAGGACACAACGGCAGCAGTCATCAGTGGGAGTCATGAAGTAGGTCATATGGTGGGCTCAAACCCACGATCTTCAGGCTCAAAGACCACTGCTACCAACTGAGCCACTGTCGCCCCAGTGGCTCAATTTTGCATTTAGGACAGACGAGATTTGTTTGTACCATCGACTGTAAATATTAACAGACGCAGTCACTTCTATCTCCACAGCTGACATTTGCCTTCTTTTGGCTTTTTCAAAATGGCAGCAGGGCAGGAAAATGTGAAAAAACACATTTGCACATGCGTTAGCTGCACTAGCCTTATTCATTTCACGAGTGCATTCAATTCATTCCCACCTCTGCACCTTCTCCACCGACTCCCACTGATGACTGCTGTCGTTGTGTCCTTGGGCAAGACACTTAACCCCACTTTGCCCAGAGCCCCCACTGAAAGATCAAGGCTATGCTCACACTCAGAGAGCAGCCGTCCTCCTGTGGACTCACCACCTGCAGAGGGTCAGTGAGGGGCTGGTGCTATGAGACTTGGGTGGCATCTCTGACTGCCACCCCCCTGACCCAGAAATGGATTAAAGGGTAGAAAATGGATGGATGGATGGAGTGCATTCAAAAGTCCACAGCGGCTAAACTAGACTGGTCCAAATAAGAAAATCCTCCCCTCAACATCGAGAGCATCTCGAACGTAGCTTTGGACCAAGAACCACTTTTGGACCAAGAACCACTTTTGGACCAAGAACCACTTTCAGACCAAGAGCCTCTTTTGGACCAAGAGCCACTTTTGGACCAAGAGTCACTCTTGGACCAAGAGTCACTTTTGGACCAAGAACCACTTTTGGACCATCCTGTAAAGACGTTTTTGAGAGGAAAGAAGACCCTGTACAAAAGCATTGGGTGAATCTCTTTCCAGGTACACCCCCACAGGCAAAGAGTGAGATTGCAGCCTGTCAGCGCACACGCTCATGGACCTTTTGGAGCCAGAACTCTGGTTGCACCTTCAACGAGACAGGCAGGTTTTTAAATGATTCATGAACTACATTTCCAAATACACCTCATTAAAATACTAACTGGTCTGATTAATGCCTCCTGAGAAACCGCGGACCGCTCAAAGCACTTTATTTTACATCGCTGCAAATAACATCCTCTCCCAACTTGTCTGTTCGGAGGCGATGCATCCAAGAATCCTCCTTCATTACACAGTTGTGCGTCTGCCCTGAATGTGTGTGTTATTCCATTACAGCACAGTTTTCATGAGGACATCACTTTCTCTGCTCGACCAATCCCCGAACGCCTCAGGACTGGACTGATCTGCTGTTGCTGCAGTTCAGTGTTCATGGTTTTACACTGGTCCAGACCAGAGCAGAGAGGATTCATGGTTTTACACTGGTCCAGACCAGAGCAGAGAGGATTCATGGTTTTACACTGGTCCAGACCAGAGCAGAGAGGATTCATGGTTTTACACTGGTCCAGACCAGAGCAGAGAGGATTCATGGTTTTACACTGGTCCAGACCAGAGCAGAGAGGATTCATGGTTTTACACTGGTCCAGACCAGAGCAGAGAGGATTCATGGTTTTACACTGGTCCAGACCAGAGCAGAGAGGATTCATGGTTTTACACTGGTCCACACCAGAGCAGAGAGGATTCATGGTCCGAATCAAGCGTATCAGCCAATAATCCACTGGAGGAATGTTGACATTTTGAGAAATGCTAATGAAGCGTTTAGCATTTTACTTTGGACTAGTGCCGAGAAAACCGTCCGAACCAAGTGGCTGCTCCACCTTTTGACCCGTCCTACTCCACCCAGAGGCTACTCCACCTCTGCTGCTGTGACCCGTCCTGCTCCACCCAGAGGCTACTCCACCTCTGCTGCAGTGACCCGTCCTGCTCCACCAAGAGGCTACTCGACCTATGCTGCTGTGACCCGTCCTGCTCCACCCAGAGGCTACTCCACCTCTGCTGCTGTGACCCGTCCTGCTCCACCCAGAGGCTACTCCACCTCTGCTGCTGTGACCCGTCCTGCTCCACCCAGAGGCTACTCCACCTCTGCTGCAGTGACCCGTCCTGCTCCACCAAGAGGCTACTCCACCTCTGCTGCTGTGACCCGTCCTGCTCCACCCAGAGGCTACTCCACCTCTGCTGCTGTGACCCGTCCTGCTCCACCCAGAGGCTACTCCACCTCTGCTGCTGTGACCCGTCCTGCTCCACCCAGAGGCTACTCCACCTCTGCTGCAGTGACCCGTCCTGCTCCACCCAGAGGCTACTCCACCTATGCTGCAGTGACCCGTCCTGCTCCATCCAGAGGCTACTCCACCTCTGCTGCTGTAACCTGTCCTGCTCCACCCAGAGACTACTCCACCTCTGCTGCTGTGACCTGTCCTGCTCCATCCAGAGGCAACTCCACCTCTGCTGCTGTGACCTGTCCTGCTCCACCCAGAGACTACTCCACCTCTGCTGCTGTGACCTGTCCTGCTCCACCCAGAGGCTACTCCACCTCTGCTGCTGTGACCCGTCCTGCTCCACCCAGAGGCTACTCCACCTCTGCTGCTGTGACCCATCCTGCTCCACCCAGAGGCTACTCCACCTCTGCTGCAGTGACCCGTCCTGCTCCACCCAGAGGCTACTCCACCTCTGCTGCTGTGACCCGTCCTGCTCCACCCAGAGGCTACTCCACCTCTGCTGCTGTGACCCGTCCTGCTCCACCCAGAGACTACTCCACCTCTGCTGCTGTGACCCATCCTGCTCCACCCAGAGGCTACTCCACCTCTGCTGCAGTGACCCGTCCTGCTCCACCCAGAGGCTACTCCACCTCTGCTGCTGTGACGTGTCCTGCTCCACCCAGAGGCTATTCCACCTCTGCTGCTGTGACCCGTCCTGCTCCACCCAGAGGCTACTCCACCTCTGCTGCTGTGACGTGTCCTGCTCCACCCAGAGGCTACTCCACCTCTGCTGCAGTGACCCGTCCTGCTCCACCCAGAGGCTACTCCACCTCTGCTGCTGTGACGTGTCCTGCTCCACCCAGAGGCTACTCCACCTCTGCTGCAGTGACCCGTCCTGCTCCACCCAGAGGCTACTCCACCTCTGCTGCTGTGACCCGTCCTGCTCCACCCAGAGGCTACTCCACCTCTGCTGCTGTGACCCGTCCTGCTCCACCCAGAGGCTACTCCACCTCTGCTGCTGTGACCCGTCCTGCTCCACCCAGAGGCTACTCCACCTCTGCTGCCGTGACCTGAAGCTGTTGCTGATTATTACTATTGTTAGCTTTTTTAGAATGAGCGATTTAATTTTTTTATTTTTGTTGCTACTGGACACTTGAATTTATCTGACCGGGATCAATAAAGTATCTATCTAACCCTCTATCTATCTATGTTTATTAATATTGCATTTATTCTTGTCCGTTAATATTTACAGTCTATGGATGCAACATGTAACTCTTCTCTTTTTACCCTGGGTCAAAAGTAGATCTGTCGCTGAAAAATGGGAGACCAAGAATATCTCACTAAAGTCTGTCTTCGAAATGAGACCGAAGCAGCGGTAGAAAAGCTGAGCACAATTGATCTGCCATTTTATTTCAGTTTTTCAGGATAAATACAGACATTTTAACAACGTACGTCATTTCAAGACGCACAAACGGAGTCAGGAAAAAGGTATGAACAAGAATCAGATACGACAGAGGCTCACTGTGACCTTAAAGACTTAATCCTCCAGATTTTGCGTCTCTCCTTTGTCCCAAGTTTTTTTAAGTTTGGTGCAATCTCGGGTTTGGCACATGTGGAGGTCGAGGTTGCCAATCGTGTGGAAGATTAAAAAAAAACATTTATCTGTGTTTTCGTTAGCAACTATGGCAAACAAATGTATGTCAACATTTGAAACTAAAAACACTATCATCTGTCTTTTTTGTAAAACATTCATATTGCGACTCTGTAATTGAGAATAATTGCGTGCTTCTCTCAATTACAACATTTACACAAACAAATATTCAGGATTACAAGTCTTCCCAAAGTTATGAGCCAAGGAAACGCATGCAGCACTTTCTTCACCCGAGGGCCCATTTCCAGAGGTTGCTTCTCAGCTTGTTCAGCACCATTGGAAAGATTAAACTATGCCGGATGTTTTGGTTTATAGGAGAAATCGGAGCACCCGGAGGAAACCCACCCGGACATGAAAAGAAACATACAAGCAAACTCCACACGGAAAGAACAAGCAGATCAAACTGACCACCGCTCTAGGCTCCACCCACTCAGCCGCTGTGCCACCAACTTCACAGATTTTCTACTTCCGTGTGGATCATCAAGACTATTGGTTCTCCTGATCTGTCAATCATTCTGGTGCTATGTGCTCAACAATTAAGACCAGCGAGTTTTGTTCAAAAAGTGAAGACGGCGGTGCTTTCCGAAAATTTGGGAAAATCCTCCAATAGACTTTTGTTACAGTATGTTATGCAATCCAATGTAATGCTGTAATGTATTAATATAATGTAATGTATAGCACTGTATGAATTGTCCCTGTGGCCATGTCGTCAAGATTGAACTCCATCGCTTCCTCGTGCAACCTCTGTTAGCAACGACCTGCTCCCAGAAAAGCAGACATATATAAATCTAAATCAAATCCATCAGTTGGTATCATTCTGCAGTAAAAGTGTGAAGTGCAAACTCTACTCAAGACACAATCCAGGACATTTGAAGCAGTTAACTTTTATGCTCTGGCAGAAAACGCTCAGCCCTCCACTGATATGCAGATTATTTATTTGCGCCTTGAAGCCCGGAGCGAATTTGCCACATTTTAAGTCACAATTACTCTGCGTCCAGCGGCTTGAAGCAGCTCATAAACTGGGCACGGGATTCAGGAAGCTGTCACGGCGCCACATAAGAAATCAAAACCTCATTTCAGGCCGCGTAACTTTGATCCATAATTGTGATGGATTAAGCCGGCCTATCATCTTCCGCTTGTAACAAAAGGCCTTTTTACACGCCACTAATGATGCAGCAATCTAAACATGCCATTTCTGCAGATTTTTATCGGGTTCAAGAGCAAATAGTGCCGCTTCTACAGCACTCTTACTAATAACTCTAAACATGGCCGATCATGTTGGTGGTGCAAAGTTGGAAAAATGCAAATCACCAATTAGAGCTGTAATTTTGGTTATTAATTCAAAGCCATGAATGCATTTTCATTTAGAGGAAAAATGCTCAGTCCATATCGTAAAGCAATTGTCTTTAATTAGTTCATATAATTGTCCAAATAGAAATTATATGAACCCTTTAATGTTCACTCCTCAGAGAAAGCAATGTTATTTGTTTGGGTTTTTAAATGTTCGACAAATGTAGTAGCAACATTTTTGTATGTCTCTTTGTCTTTTTTGAACCCCTAGTATTTTAATGTTAGGCCTTTACCAAACGGTTGAGGTGCAGTTTGATGGAAAAGTGACTAAAACCAAGTGATAGAGATGAAGGAATGAGGTAGATCTCAATCCAAGTAAAAAAGTGATCCACCAAATGGTTCAGGAAACTATTAAAGGGTTAAAGGTACATAGGAGGATTTTCTACTTCCGGGTGGATCATCAAGACTATTGGTTCTCCTAACTGTCAATCAATCTGTGTTTATCAAATAAGATCAAAGAGTTTTGTTCAAAAACTGGAGAAGGCGGTTCTTTCCTAAAATTTGGGAAAATCCTCCTCCATCCATTTTTTTCCCCTTAATCCATTTCTGGGTCGGTGGCAGCCTTGATCTTTCAGCTGGGGCTTCAGGCAAAGTGGGGTTAAGTGTCTTGGTCAAGGACACAGCAGTAAGAGTCAAGTAAGTCCGGTGGTGAGCTCGAACCCCCGTAAAATCCTCCTGTATACGTTTAATCAATGGGCTGCACTTTCAGAAGAATGGAAGTCCAGTTTTAAGGAAGTAAGTAAACTTTATCCATACAAGAAGTAGAAGTAGTGGTATCCCAAAATCTACCCGAAATCTTAAAAGCTACCACACAATGTCACGTTAAACTGACCACCATAAGTCTGTGCCACATACAGTAATTAAATGCAGCTCGTCATGAAGCACACAACAGACTCAGGCCCTGTCCTAGCATCACATAATACCGCCACAGAACCGGCTCTGTAAATGTATGCGTCCACAGAAAGCTGAAATTCACCTCAGAGCAGTGGAATGATATGTAATGTTAGTGTTATGTATAGTCAGGGAACTGGGAAAATCAATTTAGACAAAGAAAGGAACTCTTGGCTTGCAGTCACGCGACGCTTCAACTCCCGGTTAATGAAGTGGTGTCAGGCGAACACAATTTGCTGCTGATATGCAAAAAAAAGCGACTCTTCTTCCGAGTATCTTTGTGCTTTTTGGATGTTTCATGACACTTTGAAGCTACTGTGGTTAAAGTTCTAACTCATCATTCTAACATTATGCACAAGGCAGTATTTTTCCACTGCATGCTTTGGTAATATCAAGGTTGAAGTTACGAGCACGTCTCCATCCCTCCATTCCTTCAATATTATCACTTACATTCTGTAACGACTTTGTACGTGCTGTGTCTACAATCCACAATAAACATGTTTCTGTCTGAATTAAAGACACGATCCTGGACTGCCATTTTCTACACTTTAGATTCTAATTCTCCAGATCGATACATCAAAAAAGTCAAATTGTGTAACGGTTTAGATCCTAGTGCGTTATCCAAGAATGATTTGGTTTGCGAGTTAGAAAAAAATACCCCCCAGTTCCCGGATATCTCAAACTATCCAGTGCTACAATCAAGCTTTTGCACTTTAAACAAATGAAAGCTGGAAAAAACATGGATTCTACAACTGTCTGTGGTTAAGGAACTCAGAGTTAAAGTGCAAATCCTGCATTTTTAGAGCCGTGTAAGTAACGATTGATGAATGAACTTGTCATTCTCGACAAAACAATGAACATGTGGCTGTGTTCTTTTCAGGTCAAACATTCACAGTGTTCATCTAAAACACAGACTCATACCTGAAATGTATAAAATAATTAATAACTGACTGCATGGCTCGGTAAATAAATAATCCTTCCATGTAAACGCGTTTGCTCGTGAAATGTTAGCGAGCCACTTTTCTCGCCGTCTTTTCGTAAAGTCCTGAGCGCGAGGCCCTTTTTTAATCTCTTCACGAGGAATCCTGAAGTAACCTTTATCGGTTTCGCGATTCGATTGCTTAGAACAGCCATTCCCAAACTCAGTAACACCGAGGCCCCCTTAAAAATCTGACGGGTCTGCGTGGCCCCCAAAAATAATAACCAAGAAGACAACATTAAGAATAGGCTCTTCTGGTTATTTTATTTTGGGGAAATAGCCTCTGCTACAAACATTGTAATACAAAAATGATTACAGTGGATTATTCAAGTCAAATAATGAACACAAATATTTTAATATTACAAACAAAACATTATAAATTTAACATTAAATAATTATATTATTTTTTTATTTTTTTTATGACCTCCCGCGGCCCCCCTGCAGTACCCTCGCGGCCCACCAGGGGGCCGCGGACCCCACTTTGGGAGACACTGGCTTAGAACAACCTAAACCAAAACACGCAAAAGGCAGATTCAACACGCTGCTCGAGTGAACAACTAGCTCAGCGACCACCACTTCATGATACGCATAAGTAATGAGGCGGACGTGAAGTCAATTGCAAGTAAAGAATAACCAACAAATGCTCATTAATGTCCCGAATCATCACTGTCCGTAGATCCTCCTACGACGGCAAGAAAAAAAAATGGCATGAGACCCACACTGAGAGAGCGACCCACGAACACGGGACTCAGCTGTGGTTTTTCTCAATCCTCTCCTTTGTGACTTATTTTTGTCATTTCTGCAAGAACATAACAAACCATTAGTATCGACAACAGCGATACATTTCATAACGTGTGCTCATTTGGCTTTTCTTTAATTGTTTTCTTTCCAATCCCTCAATGTTTTCATCTTCTAAGGACTTCCAGCCCGTTTTGGAAGTGGATCAATAAAAGGCACTCGGCACGCATTTGCACAAAATCTGCCTGAGTTTGAGTGGGACTGCATCCAATTTCCTTGATATGATCACGCTGTTAACAACACAGAATCGCCCAAATGAAAGAGGGACAAATCGTTTGGGCAGAAACACGGCTAAACCTTGAGCACACACAAATTGTCTGAAGCGCTCTCTCTCTTTCTCTCTTTCTCGGAAATAAGCGGCTTATATTGTTTCTGTAAATCCAAAATTATGGACGCGGCGTAGGGGGGAACTCTGAAGTGCCGAGCCAAATTTACAGCCATTCGCGGCACAGAAACAGATACAGTGGGAGGGGGGAGAGCTGCCATTTCCAGTTGAGGAATAAGAATAATTAGAGGGGAATCTTGCGAGCGAGAGGCAGTCGTATCCTTCTTTCGGGGGAGAGGAGCTGTCACGCTATAATTATAAGTCATGGAAATCTAGCGTCGTCCGATTCTCATCTGAACAAATACCAGCGTGAAGCAGGAGAGAAGGGAAGAAAAGGCAGCGGGAAAAAAAAGCATTGATCTACGAATCTAATTGAGGAAAAGCTCCACAGATGGTGCTACATGCCAACGAAGCAATTAAAAGAAAGTCCCCATCTCCCTTTTCACAGGAATGAGAAGAGATTAGGTAAAACTGCACATTTGGAGAGTATCCGATTCCTCCATTTTCAAAACCAAATACAACTAAAAACCTGTTTTAATTATTTTTCATTAGCATTTCAGGCTTATAAAGTTGGTTGATAATTTAAAAGGCAATCAAGATACAACAAAAACATGGGGGTTGGTTAAAGTTCTGAGAGAAATGGTGTTTTTAGAGAAAACTGCATAAATCTATATATTGAGTAATGAACTTCATACCTGGTCCATTTGATTCTGAAAAATATTGCCCAATTTAAACACTTTGATTATATAGATTATGGAAATGTAAAGTATTTTCAGACTTGGCGTGTACAGTTGCCCAACCCCAATAGAGATTTTTTTTTCGTTTTTTCTGGCATTTGACCCATCCCTCCAATGCCTCAAGGGAAACTTCTTCTCTCTCTCATCTCATGTAGATCCCTGGAGGAAACCCAACCAAACACAGGGACAAACATGGAGAAAAAGCATACAGTAGTGCAAATATTTTAGTCGGTGTGTACGTGTAAAAACCATCAATGTGAGCGTCCACTTGTCTCGGTCGAATGGACTCACTTCGGAAGCAAATACAAAAGTCTCCAAAAGTAGTGAACCATAATTAGTCCAATTGAAGTGAACTGTGAATTATCTAAATTATCTGAGCAAAGCATCACCAAACTTATGACATCATGAACCTGTTATTACCGTTACTTATTCGCCGATGACTTTTGTGATGGGCCATAACTATCCCTTTCCAATGTGCTATAGCTGAAAACTGTAGATCATGTGGAGTCAGTGGATCATGGTGAACAAAAGCAGTCTGTAATAAGCTTGTTTGTACGGACAGAGAAAGCTAGTTCCATATCTACAGCAGAAACCAACCAGCACCAAAGAAAAACCTATCGTGCACAATGTATGTACAATTTGTTCCCTCAAAGGAGCCAGAAGGAGTGAAAAACTAGGACGACAACCTGGATTGAAAAACGGAATACAGCTTTAATCAAGTTAATTCATTAATTTATTTTCTACCTCTTTATTAGTACATTTCTGGGTCGGGAAGGTGGCAATGAGAGCTGCCAACCAATCAAAGCACCAGTCCCTCGCTGGTCCTCTGCAGGGGGTGGGTCCACAGGAAGATGGCTGCTCCGTCAGTGGTGAAACAGCCTTGGCCTTTCAGCGGGGGCTTCAGGCAACATGGGGTTAAGTGTCTTGCCCAAGGACACAACGACAGCAGACATTAGTGGGGGCAGTTGGAGTAGGTCCCATGGTGGGCTCGAACCCACGACCTCCAGGCTCAAAGACCAATGCTCTACCAACTGATCTACTGCCATCTCACTATCTACAATAGCAACTCCATTTTGTGCCACAATAAAACAAAACGTGTAACGTATAAATAAGTAAAACGAGCTTTACACAAGATATGTACTGCATGTCTATCTCAAAGACTACTGTGTGTTAGCGAAGCCAAGGGCCACATAGCGTGACACAGAGGGCCGCACTTGGTCCACAGACCTGAGTTCGGAAATGCCTGATCTACAGTGAGTGGCTCCCCCAGTCAGAGGAGCTGAGAATGCTGAGAAAGCAGAAGCATCGACGCCGTTCCCTCAAGAGCAAATCACATAAGCTTAACAAGTCTGTACATTCTGCAAAACATACATCCACAGACTTTACAGGGATTTATCTGTGCATCTCCAGTGACAGACTCCGGCCTATTATTAAACAACAAACACCGGAACATACACTAGTGCCTGCTGCCGAACTGAGATCTATAGACTTAACTCCGGTGGGTTGGGTTTCTATAGCACATAATGATATTCTATACATACATGCAAACAGAGAATGCCAAATACTAAGCTGTCTCATGTGTCCACTCCAGCACTAGAGTATAACTTAAAGCTGAGGGACCTAACGTTCAGGACCTGTCTTGTGGCATCAAATAGCCACAAATTTAAAGTTTTTTCACTACACTTTTAGATGACTCTTTCTGAAAGTCGAAACATCCTGTTCCATCATGTAGGTCATGTTAATTAAGACAAAAGGGATTCTGCAGTGTTACAGGGGGTGACAGTGGTTCAGTTGGTCTTTGAACCTAATCAAGCTAATAGTCTGCTATCGTTGTGAGACACTAAACCCCACTTTGCCTGAAGCCCCAGCAGAAAGATCCTTCCCTGGACCTACCACCGCCCGGGGGCTGGTGGGATGAGGATTTCCCAACCCAAGAATGGACTAAGGGACGAAAATGAATGAAAGCGTATTACATCTTTCCAAATATAACTTTTTATGTATAAAGAAACCAGGCTTTTTAAATAACAACAAAATCACCTGAATTCCCAATGCTTTTCACTCAAAATAAAGGCGACCTGTTTCACTTCCTTTTCAGAGATGCCACAATCTGGAGGAGCCAACAAACTTTACCTGCCATTTGTCGCGCTACAGTCTAAACATTGTGTCCTTGTCAGAAGAGTATCCTGTTTCAAAGTTTCAATGACAACCAGACATCTGCTGGCTCCTCCACAGATGTGCCGTTTCTCAAGCAGCGTTTTATTCCAATCACCACCTCGGCCTCCACTCGGGGATCTCTGTAAGAAGACTGTCTGTGTCTGTGTCGGTACAACAGCTTCAATAGCATCTGTCAGGAGACTGTGATGTAATATATGAGATACATGACAGAATATTCAAGAAAGAAAGGAACGAAAAAACCGAAAAGACAGCCATTATCCATGTGTGTGTGTTATCTGGTGTGTCTACAATATGTTTTCAACCATATTCATAGAGATTTACCCTCATAGTCACATAAATAAAGACATAAATGAGAGAACGTCTACAAACCATCTTTAGTAGCTGAAATACTGCTTGAAATAATGCCTGTAAATAGAAACAGGTAAAACCCCTCATATTCACAGTCTTCCAGAAAACGTGAGACAGGTCTTCATTTTGACGAGGTTGAAATCCAAGCTATTAACTATAAGCTGTGCATGCCTCAAACAGTTAACCTGCAACCGACTTATTGTAGGCCATGGATCTCCAAATATGCTGGTGTGGCTCTCATGCACGTGCACAGAGGGTCTGGGCCGTGCTTTGACCAATCAGAGGACAGCGTTCTGACCAATCAGTGGTGCTGATCAGAGCAGAGTCTGAGCCGGAGTCAAATGAGCAGAGTTTGTTGCAGTAAAGTGTGGGGTTAAAGAAAACAGGAGGATTTAAGAAGAAATAAGTTCAGGATGACAAGAATCACTAAAATCCCCACAAAATCCGACCTTTGTGAAAGCTGTAGGTTCTCTGTCAGGTTCTCTGTCAGCTGAGGTCGAGCTGTTTTAGTTTACATTGAGTTCTATGGGGAAAATGTCTGTGTAGCCCACGTGAATTTAATCTAGTTTAGTCTGCAGTACCGCGAGAATCCCCCAGGCACATGGTCCTTCAGCTCCAGACTCGTAACACCATATCCAGATATCATCATAGATCCATGCTTGTCCTTCACACCATGGAGGAATTCCGAGTCTCTTGTGAGGGAAGGTTAGGGTGTTGGATCGCAGCAGTATCGGTCTGTTTAGTTCGAGTCTCTATTAATCCGTCAATCTTCATTCTCCCTTTGCCTCCGGTCATTGACTTTGGGTTTAAAGATTACAGATTCAAGCAGTCAGAATGCATTTCCTCCAAAGAGAGCCTCACCTAAATGCTTCCTTCGTTCTACCGTGTTCAGACCAGACCAAGTCAATGTGGGCCTAAGAGCTCAGTCACATGGGAGGAGGAGCTCAGAGTAGAGTCACTGTTCCTCCATGTGTCTGATGCCTTCTGGAAGCCAACAGAATCAGAATCAGAATCATTTTTATTGCCACGTAAGTAACAGGAGGTCACAGACTTGGAAATTGCTTTGGCTCAGTGCAACAGTCAGAAAGACATAATAAAAATAAGAATAAAAAACACTTCTAAAGAATAAATAGGGGAAGGTGTTTGAGGTCTGTCCGACTGAAGAGGGCCCAGGACAAGCTGAGACGGCAAAGGCATGAGCATGGATAGTGGACTTCATATTTTTGTTATAGTTTTTATTATTATTACAGTGCCTTGCGAAAGTATTCGGCCCCCTTGAACCTTTCAACATTTCGCCACATTTCAGGCTTCAAACATAAAGATATAAAATTTGATTTTTTTGTCATGAATCAACAACAAGTGGGACACAATCGTGAAGTGGAATGAAATTCATTGGATAATTTAAACTTTTTTAACAAATAACAAACTGAAAAGTGGGGCGTGCAATATTATTCGGCCCCTTTACTTTCAGTGCAGCAAACTCACTCCAGAAGTTCAGTGAGGATCTTTGAATGATCCGATGTCCTAAATGACTGATGATGATAAATAGAATGTACCTGTGTGTAATCAAGTCTCTGTATAAATGCACCTGCTCTTTGATAGTCTCAGGTATGGCGCCAGATTTACGCCAAAAGTCCACACGCTCAAATAACACATACACGCGCAGCTTTATTTAATTCACACGCGCGCAAACTACTCTCCACGCGCACATTTCACACCACACGCGCGCAGACTCAGTACCACGAGCCACAATACGCGCGTGTGTGCGCTCGTGACCTGCCCTCTTCCTTCTCGTGGTCTGTGTTCTGCGCGCGTTGAACACTTTTGCCATCTCTTCTACGCGCGCGTGAAATACTTTTGTCGCTTGGGGGCGGGGCCAGTGAAAGGTAAACAGGCAGCTAAACACTGGGTTTCTTTCTGGGCGACGTTACAGGCAAGTTGTGTGCATAGCTGAGTGGCTAAAGAAGGAAGAACACTGGAGCAGACTTTGTGTTTGTGTCCTACATTATCTAATAATCAAAAAGTCCAATCCATAAGTAATCACTAGGTTACATGATGTCACTAGATGTAGTTCAAGTTAGTTCAGTCAAGTTAAAGCAAGCTCAAACAGCTAAAATGCTAACCGGCAGTTAGCATTTTAGCTGTTTTTGCTAAGTTAGCTAAGGAGGCTCCTTCGTTTTAGTCTGAGGAGAAACAGCTGTTCATGATTTAGCCTGTGTAGCCTTCTAGTCACAACAAAAGCACATAAATACTTTAGTGCTAAAGTATTCAGCTCTAAAACCACAAAGTGTGTGGTGTTTTTCCTTGATTACAACAACTGGAGAACAAAAGTGATCAACCTGTATACCACTAAAAAGGCAATAATAACTTGAGCTAATGTTGCTTTTTTCCTTTATCAGGAGAACCATAGTCTGTGCCTTGCATCTGTGGAGAGGACTGCTGAGCTGAATGCATGGAGAGACGTGATGTGTATTTGTGTTTTCTTTTATTTTGTGCATAACTACTAGTAAAAGTCATCCAGTGATCCTCCTTGTGTCGTGGTCCTTCTTCAGACAGCGCAGAACATGGAACACAACGCAGATTATACTAATAAAGGGGTTAACAGGTGTGCACCAGGTCAAGACTGTAATTGAACAATAAAAACAAGTTACAACGGTGCCCACACCCGTTACAAGTCCATTTCCTGCCATACAAGAACAGTTTGGGGTAAGGATGTACCCCAAGTCTTTGTGGCCATAGTTACTCCCAGGCATCATGAGGCTTTGACTTAATGCCCACTCTCTGACTGGGGAGCACATCTGCCTCAAAACACGGAACTCAGTACCAGAGTCAAAGTATTTCACATTCTTTACATAACACATAATTGTCTGCATCTATAGATTTATATGATTTAGGTTCTCTTTTGTATAGACACTGGGGGCCTGAGTGAGGTAATTATAGATATTAGGCCAGGTAACTGATGGCCTCTACTCCTATCTACAACCCACTGTTCTGTGAGAATAGTATTATTATTACATGTTTATTTGACAGGCACAGAACAAAAAGTATTGTTACAGGTAACCAATGCCATGTTCATAGGCCGTATAGCAAACAGATAATTGGCAGTCGCTAAGGCATAAAAATATTAGAGATTTCAGTTCAGCAGGTAAAATGTTCCAGAGCTGTGGCTCTTCGACTGCAAACGAAGTCTGACCAAATGATGTTTTACATCTTGCCGGTCTGCAGTGTGTGTGGATCAGGAACTGGTGCCCATCGCAGAGGAACAATTTATGAAGATAACCTGCACCATCAGAACTATTCAGGGGTTCTGTGTAGTGTGTAGAGATGATAGCCATCCTAAACTAGCAAACACAATACAGGTACAGAAGCCAATTATGACAGGTTGAAACAGCTTAGCCCCAATTTTAAACTCATTTAATAAAAATACATGAAATCAAATGAAGTTTACTACTATTTAGCAATGTTAACAATTCAGATAGCTCATTTGTTTCAAAACTTTGTATACACATTTTTGATATTTGGGTTTATGGACTCACAGATTTATTGCTAGTTAGCATAGACTCATTAGGTCAACCCCCTATAATTATGCAAATAAAAAGCAAACAAATAACTCAGAGACAGTTTTATTAAACTTTGATAACGGTCCTGACATGATCCTGACAAAGCATTCAGTGTAAACAACGTACAGCGATCACAAAGGTCCCGGGATGTACCTGGCTAGCCTTGCGGCAACATAGGCTGATGAGAGAGAATATTAAACATTTACGAACTAAACATGTCCTGGTGTAAGCCTATAGGGTGTCCACAACAGTGTACATACCACGTTAAAGACTACAATAGCCCAGTTAGGGTTAGAAAAAAGATATACAGTCTATGGATTAATCATATGCTTTCCATGCATAAGCATTTCATCTCCAAGCTGCAGTGGGCTGTTTACCTTTCACTGGCCCCGCCCCCAAGCGACAAAAGTATTTCACGCGCGCGTAGAAGAGATGGCAAAAGTGTTCAACGCGCGCAGAACACAGACCACGAGAAGGGAGAGGGCAGGTCACGAGCGCACACACGCGCGTATTGTTGCTCGTGGTACTGAGTCTGCGCGCGTGTGGTGTGAAATGTGCGCGTGGAGAGTAGTTTGCGCGCGTGTGAATTAAATAAAGCTGCGCGTGTATGTGTTATTTGAGCGTGTGGACTTTTGGCGTAAATCTGGCGCCATACTCAGGGTTCTGTTTAAAGCGCAGAGAGAACCATGAAGACAAAGGAACACACCAGGCAGGTCCGAGATACTGTTGTGGAGAAGTTTAAAGCCGGATTTGGATACAAAAAGACTTCCCAAGCTTTAAACATCTCAAGGAGCACTGTGCAAGCAATTATATTGAAATGGAAGGAGTATCAGACCACTGCAAATCTACCAAGACCCGGCCGTCCCTCCAAACTTTCATCTCAAACAAGGAGAAGGCTGATCAGAGATGCAGCCAAGAGGCCCATGATCACTCTGGATGAACTGCAGATAACTACAGCTGAGGTGTGGATGGTGTGTTCAGGGTGATGAGCTGTGTTGCTTTTACGCCAAACATATCGTTTTGCATTGTGGCCAAAAAGTTCGATTTTGGTTTCATCTGACCAGAGCACCTTCTTCCACATGTTTGGTGAGTCTCCCAGGTGGCTTGTGGCAAACTTTAAACGAGACTTTTTATGGATATCTTTGAGAAATGGCCACTCTTCCATAAAGGCCAGATTTGTGCAGTGCACGACTGATTGTTGTCCTATGGACAGACTCTCCCACCTCAGCTGTAGTTATCTGCAGTTCATCCAGAGTGATCATGGGCCTCTTGGCTGCATCTCTGATCAGTCTTCTCCTTGTTTGAGATGAAAGTTTGGAGGGACGGCCGGGTCTTGGTAGATTTGCAGTGGTCTGATACTCCTTCCATTTCAATATAATTGCTTGCACAGTGCTCCTTGAGACGTTTAAAGCTTGGAAAATCTTTTTGTATCCAAATCCGGCTTTAAACTTCTCCACAACAGTATCTCGGACCTGCCTGGTGTGTTGTCTTCATGGTTCTCTCTGTGCTTTAAACAGAACCCTGAGACTATCAAAGAGCAGGTGCATTTATACGGAGACTTGATTACACACGGGTGCATTCTATTTATCATCATCAGTCATTTAGGACAACATTGGATCATTCAAAGATCCTCACTGAACTTCTGGAGTGAGTTTGCTGCACTGAAAGTAAAGGGGCCGAATAATATTGCACGCCCCACTTTTCAGTTTTTTATTTGTTAAAAAAGTTAAAATTATCCAATAAATTTCGTTCCACTTCACGATTGTGTCCCACTTGTTGTTGATTCATGACAAAAAAATAAAATTTTATATCTTTATGTTTGAAGCCTGAAATGTGGCGAAATGGTGAAAGGTTCAAGGGGACCGAATACTTTCGCAAGGCACTGTATTTACATTATTTAACAACAAAAGTCACAGTGAGTTTTCAAAATCTTTTTTCCGGGCGGTTTCTTGCGGTGTTGGAAATTGGAGCACACGGAGGAAACTTGGTGAGAACATAAAAACGTGTCTGGATGTGGAATCAAACCCCAGAGCTTGTTGCTGAGACATGAGAGGGCTAACCACTCAGCCACTGTTCCTATTTGCTCGTAGTGTTCGCTAAAGATACGTATAAAGAAATAGGAAATGGATGGATGCCTGTTTTTAGACCAATTTGAATATTTTCTTTGTTAAAACACTTTCAATAACCTTGTGTGAATACAGCATTGCTTTAGCTTTTCTGCTCTGACTGGTGTGCACTGGGGTATTCTTGCACAGTTACTCCAATGTGGTATTACTGCCCAAAAAAAAAAAAAACTTAACTTGGAATCTTGTTTGTGTGCATTTTGAAGCTAAAATGTGGTAGGAAAAAAAAAAAAATCACAAACCGTTTTTTTGCTGAAATAAATGGTAGTGTTTTTAAAATCGGTTAAATCTAAGTGTCATGGAAGACTTCCCCGCGGCTCGTATCTCTCTCTGCTGCGCTGCACAAACAGACGCTCTGACGTTTATTTACAGACCTCTTCCTCTTCCACACGTTGCTAACCTCGACCTTGGGCTCTCTGCTGCTGCTGTTTAATGCCATATTCATTTTGTGATAATTGCCCCACGTAGAGAAGCAGCGGGAGGGAAGATCGCAGCTCGCGGTGGAGAAATGAGAGGACGCTCCGTGAGTTTAGACAAAGAGGAGGACAGAGGCTGAAAACATACAGAATAATAACTACTCTGTGTTATTTCTAGAGTGTAAAATGTTACCAGATACACAGTCACCTCGTCTGGTCTTACCACACCATCGTACTAATTTCATTTGGTTCTAAGGTCTGGATTTGCTCCATTGACTCCGTTAACAGGTGGGAGGGGCTAACTCCTTTTGCAGATTGAAACCATTGGATCTGAGTTAACTGTGACGTATGTAATGAGCCCGAGTGAGTGAGGCATTTAGCATTTAGCCTAGCTTTAGTATGTAGCCTAGCTTTAGCATGTAGCCTAGCTTTAGCATGTAGCCTAGCTTTAGCCATCTCCTTTGCCGCCAACGAAGCCCGTGGGGAGTAGAGCCACAACATCTTTGCAGCAATGACATTTACTAAACATTCCTCTTGCTCCGGCTTCAGTTTCTTGATATTTGGATTGAACCAGAACAGATTATTTTACAGATTCTCCGCCAAACTAAAACCAGCACAAACTGTGGAAACATGTTGTATACATTCATAATAACTAGACTAGCTATTATTTAGTTTTATTCTCTATATTCTTGTTTCCTGTGTATGTACTGTATGAGCAGTGCTATACAGATAAACCTGCCTAGCCTTTCCTGTAACATTCATCCACAAAGAATGAACTGCTTAGTCCCAGCAGCAGAGTGGACTTTGTTAATAACTGTCAGATTAAAACTCATACAAATCGAGGATCAAACTCAAGAGTCTCCGCGCAAAGTAACGTTCCAGAGAAAGTCACGCTTTTACTGCACAGGGTCAAACTTGTTGAGTTGATTCAAAGCATTTCATGATGATAATGAAAAGAGAAACATCTTCATGGTGACCCTAAAAGTAAGTAAGTAATATTTATTTATATAGCGCCACAAAGCACTTTACAGTTGTTTTTTTGTTTAGTTTTTTGGGGAATTTGTGACTCCACCACACCAACAGGAGGCACATACCACACATTTTATACATGTTTAAAGCCTAGCGTACATGGACAGAGAAACTGGAGACGACAGTCTCAAGGCGGCTTTTGGCGACAGAGAGTAGATGATGGAGATGATCAGATGAAATCGGTCAAAGTGAGCGCTCTTACAACTGGAGATAAACAGTCGATCTCCGGATTCAGTCAGTTGCCCGTGTTCTATTTTCGGATCCGGAGATATCACCCGATGTGCTCCAACAACATGTGTGTATTGCGTGTATTGCGCCCTCTACAGTTTATGTCAGAAAACACTGTAGTTGAGGCCAGTTGCTGTCGATGAACGCGCTGTTATTCCCCAGACTGGCCTGATACAGGAGTTGCCTGTTATTCCTCAGACTGGTCTGATACAGGAGTTACCTGTTATTCCCCAGACTGGCCTGATACAGGAGTTACCTGTTATTCCCCAGACTGGCCTGATACAGGAGTTACCTGTTATTCCTCAGACTGGTCTGATACAGGAGTTACCTGTTATTCCCCAGACTGGCCTGATACAGGAGTTACCTGTTATTCCCCAGACTGGCCTGATACAGGAGTTACCTGTTATTCCCCAGACTGGTCTGATACAGGAGTTACCTGTTATTCCCCAGACTGGTCTGATACAGGAGTTACCTGTTATTCCCCAGACTGGCCTGATACAGGAGTTACCTGTTATTCCCCAGACTGGTCTGATACAGGAGTTACCTGTTATTCCCCAGACTGGCCTGATACAGGAGTTACCTGTTATTCCCCAGACTGGCCTGATACAGGAGTTACCTGTTATTCCCCAGACTGGCCTGATACAGGAGTTACCTGTTATTCCCCAGACTGGCCTGATACAGGAGTTACCTGTTATTCCCCAGACTGGCCTGATACAGGAGTTACCTGTTATTCCCCAGACTGACCTGATACAGGAGTTGCCCGTTTTCGCCAGATTGTCCATATGTGCGGGGCAGCAACTCATATGCCACGGATATAATCAGTCGCCAGTCCGATGTACGCTAGGCATTAGAGGTAGGGAAAACTGGAGCACCCGGAGGAAACCTACGCAGTCACAAGGAGAACATGCAAACTCCACTCAATAAAGCCCTGTTCTGTTCAAATCCGCTTATTCCAGCTTTTTGTTTCAGTGGTTTTGACTCATAGACTGTTTATGGAATCGAATAGTGAAGTGCTTTTGGGGGAAGTTTTGCTCCTACTCGCTTTGGCTTCAATCACGTACATATTATACTGTGTCTGTTTGTCACACTCAGAGTTCAAACATGATCGTGTCTTTGTAAATCCAGACACAAACCTTTACAACATCAACCAGTGCCTTCTTTCCTCGCATTTGGATTTGTCGAAAGCAAGTTGCAAGAGCAGGGACAGGCAAGCGCAGCTCCTGATTGGTTCTTTTGGTTGCCAGGTTGTTGCTAACCAGGTCGTTAAAGCAAACCCTAACTCATCCATTGTAAATAGAGGTTCATTTGTAAATGCATGATATTGTAGAGCTACTTTCTTGGGACGATAAAGGCAGAGAGCTACTCCTTTAATTAAAGCGGCCTTGAGAAAAATGTGGTGATATATTGGTGTGAAGGAGCCTGATATCGGGTATAGCCATTATTTATCATCACATATTTGTTACGATAGCACAAAGTCTTTGTGAATAACTAGTCACATTTCAACAACATCATCTCTTTAATACATGTTGTCAGCCGCTGGTTCAAAACTACAGGTTATCTGGACATCAGCACAAACAGACAAGTTACAGACTACAGTCTAGTCTGGGTCTCTGCTGGATGGAAATCAGCAGAGTGACCAAGAATGGACCAAGTGCTCTGGTCTTATACCCTGATAATTTGAAACACATGTGACAATATGTCCCACCTTCCTCTCCCTCAGAGAAGACGTGGCTTCCCTCTAAATAAACATGAGATTTTTTATGAGATTTAAATCAAGAAAAAATCAATATGTGTGACAATATCCCTGAGTTAGCCCAATCCTTCTTCAGTCTATGCAGTATATTAGCCGCGTAGCAACATCGGATCATTAATCGTTAGCTATGGTTACACAATTGAAAACTAGGTTCCTCGATGACATTCAATGACAATGGTCGATAAAAGCTGAGTCTAAACTTTAAAATCCTAAAGAATGCATCACTATTACAGAGAAACACTGTGTACATTCTCGTGTGCAAGCGCAAAATGCAGAATAATTAGATTCACCTTGCCATCTGTTTTTCCATTGACTTTGATCAATCTTTACTCACATGTGTACGTGTGTGTGTGTGTGTGTGTGTGTCTGTCTGTTTATATATGTGTGTGTGTGGCTTCTAATTAAAGCAAAAGGCCCCCCACTGTGGCACCCTACTTTTGGTGGGAGAAGCTGTAAACGGTGGAGAGGAGAGCGGTCGGCAGGTTGTGATTTTCTGGTCCAGGACCCAGAGCCAGGGGGATGGGGGGGTTGGGGGGGATGGGAGGGTTGGGGGGGGGTGTAGTTGGCTCGGACCAGGCTTCTTTTAGCCACAATGAGAGACGAGCTGGAGCAAGCGGTCGAACCAAAGGATTATATTCCCACAGCAGAGAGAGAGTTTGGTCCGTGGCCACTTGGTCCGACCTGCTCCAAGTCCAGATAGCAGTAAAACGACGGGTGAATCTTTGATGTGGGATCAAAAAGGCAGAAGTCATGTTTACTCTCCATGATCGAAATTAAGTTTTTTTTATTTTAAATATCATACAAAAAATAATTAACTCTGACTGCCAAGCCCCCGACCCAGAAATGGATTAAGGGGAAGAAGATGGATGGATGGCTGTATTTTGGTGAAAAGCTGCAAAAAAAATATAAAGAGAAACTTACACTTTTCTGAGTTTGGAACTTTTAATAATTGTTTTCTTTTGTACATATTTTTGTCTTTTTTTAGATCAATACTTTTTGCGTGATAAATATTCAGTGTAATTTATTATACAACAGGCATCATGTTTTCTCCTGAAAGTGGTCTGAACATGTCTCAGGTTTTCACTCCAATGGCTTCCTGAAATGTAGGAAGCCATTGGAGTGACAAGCAGATCCCGTCAGACCTCTGAAGCTAAGCAGGACAGGGCCTGGTTAGTACTGTGATGGGAGACTTCTAAGAACAGGGCGGCTGTAAAGTGTCAAAGGGTTGTTGTGTCCTTAGGCAAGACACTTCACCCACTTCATCCACTGTAGAATGAATCTGGTGAGTAAATGGTAGGTGGTGGTCAGAGGGGCGAATGTGGTTGCCTCGGTTCTGTCAGTGTGTCCCAGGGCAACTGTGGCCACAATGGTAGTTTATCACCACCGTGTATGTAGTAAATGAGTAATGGCTTTAATTTGTTACTATTAAAAGTGTGGATGAGTGGTTAGCCCTTTTATTTCTCTGCAAAAAGGTCCTCCAAATCCAGGTCAGACTACAGGGCCTTTCTGAGCAGAGTTTGCATGTTCTCCCTGTGTCTGCCTCTGTGAACTCACTTTTCCCGAACACTAAAACAATGTAGAACAGCTCCCCTCTCTGGTCGTCTGCGGCGAAACAGAGGTCCTTGTGGCATTTCAGGACGGGTCAAATGCATGTTATGTAATCTACATAAGGGGACAATACAGTACAACTATATTATCGTTATATGTATGCACTAAAAGCATGTTTAAGGCTTGTAATTTAGCATTTGTTTGAGAAATACAGCAGATAATATTGTGTATTTTGGCTTTCAGTGATTTATGATTTGCTTTGGAACCAATTTTTTAATCAATATCTGTTCATATTTAATGGAACAATAAACACAACTGAAAAAAAGTGTCATGTGAAAAACCTGAAATGGAGTCTAATACAGTATGTTCAACGTTCACCTGGTCCGTCACAGTTCAATGCATTTCAAAGCACAACAGTGAGTTCATGGTAGTCGGGTCTTACTATACCAGCCATTCCCAAAGTCAGTAACACCGCGGCCCCCCTAAAAATCTGACGGGTCTCTGCGGCCCCCCGAAATACTAACCAAGAAGACAACATTAAAAATAGACTCTTCTCATTATTTTATTTGGGGGAAATAGCCTCTGCTATAAACAGAGGCTATTTATTTTTGTAATACAAAAATGATTACAATTTGATTATTCAAGTCAATAAATGAACCAAAATATTTTAATTTTACAAACGAAATGTTATTAATTTAACATACAATAATTATTTAAAACTTTTTTTTTTTTTATGACCTCTCGCGGCTCCCTTGCAATACCCTCGCGGCCCACTAGGGGGCCGCGGACCCCACTTTGGGAGACACTGTACTATACCATTGTACAAATTTTAGTTCATCTCCATTGACAGGTGGGAGGGGTTAACTCCTTTTGTCGATTGAAACGATTGGATCTGAGTTTACCTTGACACATGTAATGAGCCCGAGTGAATTGCTAGAATTTTGTCTACCTTTAGCTTTTACCCTAGCTTTAGCATCTCCTTTGCCGCTAACAGAGCCCGTGGGGAGTAGAGCCACAACATCTTTGCTTCAATGACATTTACTAAACATTCCTCTTGCTCCGGCTTCAGTTTCTTGATATTTGGATTGAACCAGAACAGATTATTTTACGATCGCATTCTCCGACAAACTACAACCAGCAAATTCAGCACAAACTCTTGACGTCACCGACACCGACCTACAACACCTGCCTCCCCCGCTCTCTGATTGGTCGGAGGGGATTCAACCGAGGAAACTCCATTTCCATTTATTTATTTATTTAATATGGACATAGCAATTAACATTGGACGAACCAGATGCATTGTTTAAAGTGTTATAGCACAAGTGCTAATTTTCAACACCTGTCCATAGGGGGCTTTTAGGTTACAAAGATAAAACACATTAGGAAACAAGGTTACAATAAAACACATTATTAAACAAGATAAGACATGTTTTAAACATGGGAACAAGTTTGGCCCGATTTGAGCCACTGTTTAAGCTCTCTGGTAAAGATGTTGATATTATTCTGCAGTTTCAGTGCAGTGGGGAGAGAGTTCCACAGTGTAGCCCCTCTAAAGGAGAAGCTAGACTGTCCAAAAGATTTTCTAAACTTTGGGAGCACACAATCCCCGCTAACTGAGGTTCTGGTGGAGGGTCTGAGAGAGCCCTGAAACCTCACCATGAGGCCAGAGAACAGTGGTGACACACAGTTGTTCAGACATTTAAAAGTCAATTTCATTATACTAAAATTTATAAAGTTTTCAAAAGTAAAAAGCTTGTGCTTTTGTATGATATCACAATGATGCCATCTCAAAGGTTTCTTGTCGAATATCTTAATTGCCTGTTTATACAGAGAGGTGACTGGTTTCAGAGTGGATGCCGATGTTTGTGACCATGCTGTAATGCAGTATGACAGATGTGAAAAAACCATTGCGTGCATATACAATAAAGCCGCGTGATGTGATAACTCTCTTCTTATAAAACGAAAACAGTTCAGATTTGATTTGACTTTCCTGCAGACGTTATTTGCTTGACTTTGGAACTTCAGGTGTTTATCTAAGATAATGCCCAAGTATTTTGTTTCATGAACCTCCTGAATGGGTTCATGTTCTAATTGAACCTCAAAGGTGCTATCAGGGGACCTCCGGCTGATAGAGAAACATATTGAGAATGTTTTCTTTACATTTAAAGTTAAATGGGACAGTTGAAGCCATCTTGAGATGTTATGTGAAGCCTGTGTTAACAGCTGCCCAGCCAGTGCAGATGTTTTTGCTGACACATAAATAACTGTGTCGTCAGCATAAAGCTGGCAGTTTACACCCTGACAGCAATCTGGGAGATCATTTATATACATTGAAAATAGCAACGGTCCTAGGACTGACCCTTGAGGCACTCCTAAGTCATTTGGACTCAGGGTGGATTTAACGCTTCCTACTTTCACACATTGTTCTCTACCCTCCAGGTAGGACTCAAACCATGACAGAGCTGTAGCTGAAAATTGAAATTGCTGTAATTTCTGCAATAAGATGCAATGGTCCACTGTGTCGAAGGCCTTCTTCAGATCTAAAAACACAGCGCCTACGACATTCCCTTTATCCAGTGAACCTTTGATCTGTTCCAACAAAAAGCAGTTGGCTGTTTCTGTGCTGTATTTTTGTCTGAACCCAAACTGCTGGGGATGCAACAGTTGGTTATTATCAAGATGTTCTATTAATTGCCCAGCTACAATTTTTTCCAGCACTTTGGAAACTACAGGAAGAATGGAAATAGGCCTGTAGTTGCAGGCTTGGTCTTTGTCGCCTGACTTATAAATTGGAGTGATTACAGCAATCTTCCAGCTCTGTGGGAAAGTGTTTGTTTGTATTGACAAGTTTACAAGGTAAGTTATAGGATCAAGTAAGCTGCTTAGATGTTTTTTAATTAGAGCTACATTGAGATTATGTATGTCTCTTGATGTAGAATTTTTCATATTGACTATAATTTTCCTTACTTCATCATGCAAAACTTCTCTGATTTTAAAATGATCTGTACTGCTACGCTGAGCTTTGCTCTCAGAAGGCAATTTGCCCTTGAATGGTTTGGCAAGATCGTGGACTGATTCAACAAAGAATTTGTTGAACTCGTTTGCAATTGACTGATTGTCATTAACATAATTATCATCAATTTTAAGGCAATCTGTCATTTGAAGATTTTTCCGATTAGAATTTGTCAATTTGTTTATATGTTGCCATAGTTTGGAGCTGCTTCCATTTGCTTCTTCTATCATTTTTATAAAATATTTAGTTTTAGCTTTGCGCAGCTCACTTGTGACTTTATTCCTGAGGCCAGTGAAAATGAGATGGTCGGTATTATACCTAGATTTGAAGAACTTTTTGAGTGCAAGGTCACGATTTTTAGCCATTCGCCAAATGTCACTATTGAACCACGGAAGAGAATACCTTCTTGGTTTACTTGTCCAGCTTTGTGTGTGTTTATTTATTACATAATTTAATTTAGTGACAAAATTGGATGCACTCAAATTTAAATCAGACTCCGCAGTAACACTGTTCCAATTAATTTGGTTTAACTCATTTTCAAAATCATTTATTTTTGCTTTGGGAATTCCTGTTGTTTTCATTTTGTTCTCTGCTTTGTTATGATTAATGAGACGCTTTTTAGTTAACTTTCTGACAACTAATGTCATATTATGATCGGTAAGCCCTGTTATCAGGTTATATGTTTTAGTTATTCTTTCTGGTCTATTTACAAAAATCAAGTCAATCAATGTTTCGCTGTGTCTGGTGATTCTAGTAGGTTTGTTTATCATTTGCTTATATTTGAATTTATCCATCAAAGATTTCAGCTTTGTTCTGCTTTTTTTCTCCTGCCAATTTATATTGAAATCACCCATAATTATACATTCAGTACATTTATCAACATTCAATAGGAGACTCTCAAAATCATCATAGAAAGTGGCTCCATGTGAGGGTGGATTGTAGATAACGATTAATTTAAATTTCATTGTTGTAGACAGAATTACATTTAGCCCCAGGCATTCCAGTTTCACATCAATGTAAACTTTCTCACATTTAAATATTTCTTTAATGTATAATAGCACACCCCCACCCCGTCCTTGGTCCCTGTCTCTCCTGTAACACTTGTAACCAGGTATGTTGATCAGGTTTGTTGGAGTGGATGAATTCAGCCAACTCTCAGTCACACATAGGTAATCCAAGTTAGAGTCAGTTAACAGTCTATTAATTTGATCTATTTTTGGTAGAATACTCCTTATATTAATGTGTCCTCCTAACATCCCCTTTGGTTTTGTTTGGGGATTCCAAATAATCTGGGCATGATTTACAGTTTGGAAGATCTTCAGCTCTTTCTGCTTGAGCGCTGCGCGATTTGGATTTTTGGTCCTTATGAGTTGCCGTCGTTGTTTGCATTCTGCATCTATTGTAATGTATGCTCCTTGTAGATCAAAACTTACCGCCCTGTGCAATTCCGAGCTACAGACGCCGTTGTTTTGTGATTCTGTTGCTGGTACTGGATGGCACACTCCGAAGCTCCGCTCTTCGTTGGAGTTAGGGCCCCGTATCTGCTGCGGTTCCAGCATGGCAGTGTTCGCAACTGCTTCGTCCAGCCCGCAGATGGATGTACTCAGATGTCCAGATGCCCCAGCGGATTCAGCAACAGCAACAGGAAAAAACACGTCTACTGCAGTGTCCACTTGCGAGACGTGATGACCCGTCTCACCCACATTGGTCAAAACGACGTCGCTATGCGAGTTGATCTTATCTTGCAGAGGCGTGAATATTTGTGATACACATGTTTTATTGTTAGTCAGAAAGAGTGTATTTATTGTCTCATTAACTTCCGGAATCGAATCGTTAGCTTGGTGCTGTTGTTCCAAGGTGTGTTTGAGTTCATCATCTTTATGTAGAGGCCCGGGATTTAGGTGTACATCTCCCGACAGAAGTAGCATCAACAGTAGAGTTTTCATTACTCTTGGAGGAGCGTTCTTTTGCTTGCTCATGCAGTTGCGTTGGTTTGGTCTTTTGGCTGCCTGTACTTCATTTGCAGCAGAGGTGTGGGAGAAGATGGTAGCATAGCCAAATCCAAAAAAAATTTGTTTGGCTTTCTCACCCAAAATGCCAAGTGGATCTTGATCAGCGGCAGCACGGTTGTTCGTATTTTCACCCGCTTTAGTTGGTACATCGCAGATGAACAGTACAGGCATAAGCGCCAGGGCGCAACAGGTAGCAAAAGCTGCAACGTGGTAGTTGTCATGCTCGTGTTTGCGGTTTCTCTTTTGTTTGAGAAAGCATTTGAAAATATCATACAAAGCTTTGTGCCACAACTTTAAAATACCAATTGTAAGCTGGTAGGGGACTGTAAAAGCGGCAATATGTGCCGATTTGTGCTCGTGAGTGGAGCCTCCCAAACCACTCACAGCAGCCGACGCCATGCCAATCCTAATCCTAATAAACAGGACTGATCGACTCAAGACCAGACGTACATGTAGGAAATGATCATGGACCAGAGTTTACACATGGTAAGACCAGACGTACATGTAGGAAATGATCATGGACCAGAGTTTACACATGGTAAGACCAGACGTACATGTAGGAAATGATCATGGACCAGAGTTTACACATGGTAAGACCAGACGTACATGTAGGAAATAACCATGGACCAGAGTTTACACATGGTAAGACCCAGACGTACATGTAGGAAATAACCATGGACCAGAGTTTACACATGGTAAGACCAGGCTAAGTGGCTGGTGCTTTGGCTAATGACTTTGATTCTGTGGGAAGTGCATGAAGAAGCACGTTTGTCCGTTCCCGGAGGTCAGATGTAGCATTAGGAGCGTGTTTGACAGTGATGAATGCTATCTGACTGCTGCAGCTCGGTGTTAACGTCTGCTGTCATGTCCAAACGCACCTTTAGCAGCTGCACTAATGAGCCCTCATCTGCACTAATAGCTCTGCTGCAGACAGTCCATAAGAGAGCAACGATAAAGCAATGGTTTTAGAGGGAAAAGGATCAATGCTTCATCTTGTTTTGGAAAGTTTTGATTGAGTTCAACACATTATGAAGACAGCTTTTCAGTTCTGATAACAGTAGCAAAATATATGAATACAGAGTGCGCAAACAAAGACTTTTTATTCAGCTTTGCTCCCAAACCGGTCCGACCACGTTGGTCTTAGTCTACATGCTTTAACATTCGTTTTTTATTTGTTGCACATGTTTTTTTGTTTTGTTTGTGTGTTTGCCTGAAATAAATACACACTGTATATTTATCTGATTTAACTTTGGATTATATTACTATAACTGGATACTTGGAGATTAAATTGTAAATATGACTGCTACTATACATTACACATGAGCACATTTTTGCCAAACGTAATCTCTCACAAATACATTTGAGATATTTTATTTTCTGTTTGTATCTTTACTGGTTAATTGTTTTTATATATGTGGTACTACACCTTTTTTCCATAATTATGTTAACTGTAAGATTCTGTCATCAACTCATAAAAAACATTTCATATTTTGGTTAATACTTGTAAGAACGAGCTTTGTGAATTACTGTTCAATGGTTTGAGCTGATGGACCGAGTGAGGGTGGCCTACTCTTTTTCTAGGTTATTCAAAGCTTATTTGAATAAGTGACAGAGGCCAAAACTAAAGTATACAAGTTAATCTAGAGATAGAACCAGAGCGAGAATCAGTTTGATGGATTTTATTACACGGTTATCATTGTTGAGGTGTGAAAGGTAAAGGCGCATCAGTTTCATACAGCGCGTTTCAGGCCATTCACAGACGCCTCACATCCTTCTTATTTCACTGCATACACAGCGGTGGTGATAAACTACTACTGTAGCCATAGCTGCCCTGGGGCACACTGACAGAAGCGAGGCAACCAGTCTGTGCCATCGGCTCCTCCCACCACCACCAACCATTTACACACACACCAGACTCATTCTAGGGCAATGGGGGTGATAAGAAAAGATTTGATAAAGTTCCTTCAGTCGTCCCACAGTGGGAGAAATTTCAGTGTTGCAGCGCACAGACAGGACAGAGGTAAGAGACCCAGGGAGCACACAAAATATATAAAATAATTTCTTAGCTAGCTGTAAATGCTTCAATATCAGTCTTTCAAAATATATCTATATATAGTGCAGAATTACAGACAGACAGACAGACAGATACTTTATTGATCCCTGTAGGAGAATCTTCCTCATATATTTTTAGATACAGTAAAGGCACAATAACCCTCCATAAGGTCCATGTAGATTCCGCAGACAGCTGATTGTCCTGAACCGGCGCTGACCCGTTATTAACTGTCTCTAATAGCAGTCGTATGAGGTATTTATCCTCCACTTGCCGTCGGCTTGTCTCCTATCGCTGTTTTGTCGCCGACACCTGGCAGCCTCCCAGAGAAGCCGCTCGAAGGGCCGACTACTCTGCCACTGCTGCTGCCTTCATGAGTTATTCAGGGACCAAAGATGTTGCTCGTTCACTCCCGCTGCTACTGTGGGACGCGAACCATATTGCTCTCTTTGGCTCCGCTTCAGGATCAACAATGGCGAGTATTGCCAGAAAAACAAACTTCATTTTAGCACGAGAGCCTTTCAATTGGAAGGGGATTTAAGGACAGCGTGGGGCGGGGAGTGAGTGGGTGGACAGAAGGGAAGAAATCTTGAACCGGTCGGTAAGTTTGTGCATTTTATATGAGTAAGAAATAAGGGGATAATGTCATTTCCTGAAATCATTTAACGACAGAACGAACAAAACAGTAGTTATGAAGCAGTGAGCAGTCAAAATGACGTGAGAATGAAGTCATATGTTTTTTATAGTTAGAGTAAAAAAAAAATATTACTGCAATTAGTGTCAAGCTCTCTCTCTGTGTTTGGTCAAATCAAAAGAAAGTGGCGGCGCTCGCATGGGAAACCCAGATTCCTGTCAGACATCGGAAGCTAATTAGAGCAGGGTCTGGTTAGTGCGGTGATGGGAGACCTCTGGGAACGCCAGGTGCCACAGTGGGGCGGCTGCGGCTGTAAAGTGCCAAACTGTAGTGACCTTCGGCAAGATAAGACAGACTTATGTGGCACTGATATAACTACTCAGATTGTGCAAAAGACAGAAGTGTGAAACATGTTAAAAGTTAAAATTATAGTCTGTTCAGGATATAATTATGTACAATAAGAAGAGTAGGAGTGGCAATAGCGGTGCAGGTGTTATCAGTCCAAGTGCATTGGTGACTCAAAGTAACATATTACTCACATTGCTCAGAATGGTTGGTGGTGGTCGGGGCTGATGTTAGGATTAAATGTTAAGTAGGTCTTGCGAAACTCTCGGATCTACCTAACATTTAAAACAACTGTGATTTCTATGTATTTGAACTGATTCTGTCCTAAAAGTGAATTTCATGCAGCAAACCAGTAGTAACGCTTAAAGAAGTCCTGAAACATTGGTTGGAATCAAAATAGTCATGCTCCAATACATGAAGATCTGCTCTTCCTTGGACTATCTCTTTCTCTTTCTCTTGGTTATGTTGTGATTGTCGACTTATGGTTTGTATTTACCTAACTGTGTGTGTGTGTGTTTATTACCTGCCTTAGGACAATGGATGCTATGAAGCTATTGTGCTAGTTCGCGCATATTAATGTTGACACTGTTTGCAGACTCACTGATTGACTGTCCTAAATTCATATACATAAATAATTGAACTATCTGTTTGTGTCCCAGGGCAGCTGCGGTTACAGTCCTGGGTCTACAGCCTTGGTCCTGGATCTACAGCCTCAGTCCTGGGTCTACAGCCTCAGTCCTGGGTCTACAGCCTCAGCCCTGGGTCTACAGCCTCAGTCCTGGGTCTACAGCCTCAGTCCTTTGTCTACAGCCTCGGTCCTAGGTCTACAGCCTCAGTCCTGGGTCTACAGCCTCGGTCCTAGGTCTACAGCCTCAGCCCTGGGTCTATAGCCTCAGCCCTGGGTCTACAGCCTCAGTCCTGGGTCTACAGCCTCAGTCCTTTGTCTACAGCCTCGGTCCTAGGTCTACAGCCTCAGTCCTGGGTCTACAGCCTCAGTCCTGGGTCTACAGCCTCAGTCCTGGGTCTACAGCCTCGGTCCTGGGTCTACAGTCTCAGGTATAACCCACCGTGCATGGAGTGAAAGAATAATAATGTGAAGCGTCTTTGAGCGTCCAAAAAGTTACAGCTCACAAAGTAAAAGCAAAGAGTGGAGCTGTCACCGCAGTCAAAAGCTCATACTCATAAGTTTTAAAGCACATTGCTCTCGTTAATTTCTTTGATATTCTGGCTTCAAACACTCAACATATGATCGTCTTCATTAGCACTTTGTATCTCTTCAACTCCACCTCCAGTGTCTCTAGGTAACAGGGGATGGAGATTGCACATCCTGGTCATGTTCTGTAATCCGCGCTGCAAGACTCGACATCTGTATAGCTCCTCCTCTCTGCTGCCCTCAGGAAGGAGATACAGAACCTACTGTATAGCTCCTCCTCTCTGCTGCCCTCAGGAGATACAGAACCTACTGTATAGCTCCTCCTCTCTGCTGCCCTCAGGAGATACAGAACCTACTGTATAGCTCCTCCTCTCTGCTGCCCTCAGGAAGGAGATACAGAACCTACTGTATAGCTCCTCCTCTCTGCTGCCCTCAGGAGATACAGAACCTACTGTATAGCTCCTCCTCTCTGCTGCCCTCAGGAAGGAGATACAGAACCTACTGTATGGCTCCTCCTCTCTGCTGCCCTCAGGAAGGAGATACAGAACCTACTGTATGGCTCCTCCTCTCTGCTGCCCTCAGGAGATACAGAACCTACTGTATAGCTCCTCCTCTCTGCTGCCCTCAGGAGATACAGAACCTACTGTATAGCTCCTCCTCTCTGCTGCCCTCAGGAAGGAGATACAGAACCTACTGTATAGCTCCTCCTCTCTGCTGCCCTCAGGAAGGAGATACAGAACCTATTGTATGGCTCCTCCTCTCTGCTGCCCTCAGGAGATACAGAACCTACTGTATGGCTCCTCCTCTCTGCTGCCCTCAGGAGATACAGAACCTACTGTATAGCTCCTCCTCTCTGCTGCTCTCAGGAGATACAGAACCTACTGTATGGCTCCTCCTCTCTGCTGCCCTCAGGAGATACAGAACCTACTGTATGGCTCCTCCTCTCTGCTGCCCTCAGGAGATACAGAACCTACTGTATGGCTCCTCCTCTCTGCTGCCCTCAGGAGATACAGAACCTACTGTATGGCTCCTCCTCTCTGCTGCCCTCAGGAGATACAGAACCTACTGTATAGCTCCTCCTCTCTGCTGCCCTCAGGAGATACAGAACCTACTGTATGGCTCCTCCTCTCTGCTGCCCTCAGGAAGGAGATACAGAACCTACTGTATGGCTCCTCCTCTCTGCTGCCCTCAGGAAGGAGATACAGAACCTACTGTATAGCTCCTCCTCTCTGCTGCCCTCAGGAAGGAGATACAGAACCTACTGTATAGCTCCTCCTCTCTGCTGCCCTCAGGAAGGATATACAGAACCTACTGTATGGCTCCTCCTCTCTGCTGCCCTCAGGAGATACAGAACCTACTGTATGGCTCCTCCTCTCTGCTGCCCTCAGGAAGGAGATACAGAACCTACTGTATGGCTCCTCCTTTCTGCTGCCCTCAGGAGATTAAGAACCTACTGTATGGCTCCTCCTCTCTGCTGCCCTCAGGAAGGCGATACAGAACCTACTGTATGGCTCCTCCTCTCTGCTGCTCTCAGGAAGGAGATACAGAACCTACTGTATGGCTCCTCCTCTCTGCTGCCCTCAGGAAGGCGATACAGAACCTACTGTATGGCTCCTCCTCTCTGCTGCCCTCAGGAAGGAGATACAGAACCTACTGTATGGCTCCTCCTCTCTGCTGCCCTCAGGAAGGAGATACAGAACCTACTGTATAGCTCCTCCTCTCTGCTGCCCTCAGGAAGGAGATACAGAACCTACTGTATGGCTCCTCCTCTCTGCTGCCCTCAGGAGATACAGAACCTACTGTATGGCTCCTCCTCTCTGCTGCTCTCAGGAGATACAGAACCTACTGTATGGCTCCTCCTCTCTGCTGCCCTCAGGAGATACAGAACCTACTGTATAGCTCCTCCTCTCTGCTGCTCTCAGGAGATACAGAACCTACTGTATGGCTCCTCCTCTCTGCTGCCCTCAGGAAGGAGATACAGAACCTACTGTATGGCTCCTCCTCTCTGCTGCCCTCAGGAAGGAGATACAGAACCTACTGTATAGCTCCTCCTCTCTGCTGCCCTCAGGAGATACAGAACCTACTGTATGGCTCCTCCTCTCTGCTGCCCTCAGGAGATACAGAACCTACTGTATAGCTCCTCCTCTCTGCTGCCCTCAGGAGATACAGAACCTACTGTATGGCTCCTCCTCTCTGCTGCCCTCAGGAAGGAGATACAGAACCTACTGTATAGCTCCTCCTCTCTGCTGCCCTCAGGAGATACAGAACCTACTGTATGGCTCCTCCTCTCTGCTGCCCTCAGGAAGGAGATACAGAACCTACTGTATAGCTCCTCCTCTCTGCTGCCCTCAGGAGATACAGAACCTACTGTATAGCTCCTCCTCTCTGCTGCTCTCAGGAGATACAGAACCTACTGTATAGCTCCTCCTCTCTGCTGCCCTCAGGAAGGAGATACAGAACCTATTGTATGGCTCCTCCTCTCTGCTGCTCTCAGGAGATACAGAACCTACTGTATGGCTCCTCCTCTCTGCTGCCCTCAGGAAGGAGATACAGAACCTACTGTATGGCTCCTCCTCTCTGCTGCCCTCAGGAAGGAGATACAGAACCTACTGTATAGCTCCTCCTCTCTGCTGCCCTCAGGAGATACAGAACCTACTGTATGGCTCCTCCTCTCTGCTGCCCTCAGGAAGGAGATACAGAACCTACTGTATAGCTCCTCCTCTCTGCTGCCCTCAGGAAGGAGATACAGAACCTATTGTATGGCTCCTCCTCTCTGCTGCTCTCAGGAGATACAGAACCTACTGTATGGCTCCTCCTCTCTGCTGCCCTCAGGAGATACAGAACCTACTGTATAGCTCCTCCTCTCTGCTGCTCTCAGGAGATACAGAACCTACTGTATAGCTCCTCCTCTCTGCTGCCCTCAGGAAGGAGATACAGAACCTACTGTATGGCTCCTCCTCTCTGCTGCCCTCAGGAGATACAGAACCTACTGTATAGCTCCTCCTCTCTGCTGCCCTCAGGAGATACAGAACCTACTGTATGGCTCCTCCTCTCTGCTGCCCTCAGGAAGGAGATACAGAACCTACTGTATGGCTCCTCCTCTCTGCTGCCCTCAGGAAGGAGATACAGAACCTACTGTATGGCTCCTCCTCTCTGCTGCCCTCAGGAAGGCGATACAGAACCTACTGTATGGCTCCTCCTCTCTGCTGCCCTCAGGAAGGATATACAGAACCTACTGTATGGCTCCTCCTCTCTGCTGCCCTCAGGAAGGAGATACAGAACCTACTGTATGGCTCCTCCTCTCTGCTGCCCTCAGGAGATACAAGAACCTACTGTATGGCTCCTCCTCTCTGCTGCCCTCAGGAAGGCGATACAGAACCTACTGTATGGCTCCTCCTCTCTGCTGCTCTCAGGAAGGGTAAGATTTATTACTAAAAATAAGTAGTATGTCATGTAAAATTATTTGCCTTGTTTTAAGATAATAATACTTCATAATCTTATGAGAAAAATAGTCGGAGCAGTGAGTTTTTGAAGCTTGTTTTAAGTATTTCCAGACTTTTTTGGTTTAGATAAAATAAGTTTGTTAAAAAGGTAAATCCTCTGCATTTGACCCATCCTGATGCCACTAAGGCTTACGTCAGGAGCAGTGGTCGCCGTAGTAACAGCGCTCGGGAACCCATCGCCAGATGTTGATGCTCGAGCTTGAGTCAGGACCAAGAGCTGGCGGATTATAATACTATGTGAGCATGTTTTTAGGTGGTAGGAGAAACCGGAGTTCCGGAGAAAAACCTACGCAAGCACAGGGAGAACATGCAAACTCCCACTCAGACCATGACCCCCCCCCCCTAATAATTTTTTTCCTTTGTTTTCCATCCGGGATTCGAACCCAGGACCTTCTTGCTGAGAGGCGAGAATGCTAACCACTCAGCTATGTTTTATGCTATGTTTTAAGAAATCTTTTATCAGGTAAATAAAAGCTGAAATGTGTGTTTTTAAACTAGAATCAAGTCTTTGGGGCCAGTATTATTTTATTATTTTTAGAGTAATATTTTCTTGTTCTTTTGGCAGATTTTTTTTTATTATTATTTAAAGCAGTTATATATTTCATGTATTGTTTCCTAGGGATTTGCACTGTCCATTTCATCAGCAGTCCAGAAAGAGCGAGTTTGGGGAAAATTCTTCTTATTTTGTTTGGAAAGAAATGAAAGAACAATATCAAGCTGCAGCAGTATCATCAGGTCAAGGCAAATCATTTGTATATACTGAAAAATAAACATAGCTTTGTACAACAGCGTGCATGCTTCGTAAATCAACGATCATGGAGAAGAAATGAAAATCCAACAGACTTCTGGTTCTTTAAAGGTAATAAGACACAGGCAGTTGTTCAGTAATGCTTCGCCCTTCAGCTGTCGTTCTGGTGTTTGCTTTGTGACGCAAGGACAGGGGAAAAAGAACTGTTTGGGAATTAAAACCTGGCTATCTGCTGCACAGTGTGACCAACTGAATAAATAACAACTCTTCATCCACAGACGCACTATTCCAAAACCACTGCTGCTGTTTTTACTCCTCGGAAACATCAGAAACATCAGCGGAGACATCAGACGCACGGTCAAGAGAAACCTGGATGCCTAATCTTTTCATGAGTGGGATTTTTTTCATACCTGGCATCCACACAGCTCTTTGCAAGCGACAGTATCTTTGTATAGTATTCGGAAAACAAAAAACAATCTAGGAGTTATTCACAGTTGCTTGACTGAATGACAAAAATACCCATGGAGTCTAAAATTGCTGGTTTAGTTTTCTAAAACGTGGTTGCCATCAGTTTGTCAAAGTACTGGAGGTGCACTGTCATCTCAGATTATTGTGGTCCGTAGAGTATAAAATCTTGCAGCGAGTTGCCTTGAGCACTAACACACAGATACAAACACACACCATTCATGTTCTTGAATATATAGATCTGTAGTAACATGGAGCAGAGATACCTTCAGGAACATGGGACACATGGATGGAAAAGATTCTGGTCCGTAGATGTAACAGCGCCCTCTAGTGGGCACTTATTTCATTACTGTACAGTAAAACGGCACACAGAAAAAAAACATGACGCCAAAAAAAAAGGAGAAAAAACCAAAAGAAAACATATCCCACACTGATTGTGATGAATCCACAGTTAAATCCTGTTCTCTGAGGAGGGGGATATTTGGGTAAATTCCGACTACACAGTAGTTTCGTTCTTCCAGGGTCCAGTGCGTATATTCCCCGTACTGTCGGACGAGTACAGCAGTCCTTCATGGAGCCCACCCTTGAGTATTCCGTTCTGATTGGGCGGGATCTGGGGAAAAGATTGTCTGCGCGGCGCGTGCATCTCCAGGTGGTGATGAGCGGCCTCCTCATCGGCCACTTTGCCGCAGCCGCACAGGAAAACGCCTGTGTCGGGCTCGGCGGGGCACAGCGAGGGGAACAGCTCTGCTTTGGCGCAGCACATGTGCCGGTGGCAGGGGTTGTGGCAGGGGTTGTGGCAGGCCGTGTGGCAGCTGTGGCGCTCCTGCAGGTGTGGGCAGACGTGGTGGCGCTCTTGTGTGCTGTGAGGGCTGTCAGTGTGGGAGCTGTGCACGCTGCCCGCGTCTCCACTGATGTGGAAGGCGTACTCCCGCTCTGCGCCACAGGGGGCAGCGGCGCTGCGGCGGCCCAGGCTGCGGATTTTAGTCCTGCTGCTCTTTAGACAGGGGTGCAGCTGAAGGCCCTCAGGGTCCGAGTGCAGCAGGACGTGTGTAGCCCCCGGCTCCTCGTCCAGCAGCTGCTGCGTGTGCAGCGCACCGCAGCAGGGCGTCGCGGGAGCCACACACGTCACATGGTTCTGGTGTTTACAGCGGCAGCTCAGCACCGCCTTACACGCAGTGTTGTCATGGTGACAGTGGTGACAGGTTGCGTGTCCCGTCGTGTCTCCGTTCACGTTCACTTTGGGCCGAGCCGGAGCCACGGGACCTTGGGGGGCGGGGCAAGGGTTACTGCGGCGACTGGGGCAGCAAGAGCACCAGCAGTGCCACACGTCGTCGCGCTTGGCGCAGTGATGGATGAGGACGAAGAGGCCGAGTGTCACGGAGAAGGCGCCGTACAAACAGCTGAAGATCATGTCCAGGAAGTGTCCCTGCGACACGGCCAGCGCCCCGAACGTCCAGGTGGCAAGGAACAAGAAGAGCGTGAAGGCCGCGGTGCGCAGCTGCGCCTTGAACGAGTGCTCATTGGCCAACAGCGCAGGGTTGATGGGGATTCCCGGACAGCCTGCAGGACAGTGGCTCCCAGGGGCCGGGGCCCCCGGCTCTGCCCCCTGGTGGCAGTGGGGGGGTACATCGATAGCAGCCAGACGCTGCTGCTCCTCACACAGCGTCTTCAGCTCGTACTTCTTCTCTGGATGCTTCCGCAGCTGGATGAAGGTGCAGGTGAAGTAGATACACGTGACCAGGAGGATGAGGGCCACGGGGCCAAAGAAGGCCCCCAGGCTGGGCTCCCAGGCCATCCAGCAGCTGAGCACAGAGACAGGAGAGATCAGTTTGACACAGTCACACAATGCATTGCACAGTTCAAATACTTCTCTGGATCCAGAAATACCTCTTTTAAATGCACATAACACATTGTATAAAGTGTTTTGTTAATGGAAGATCCTCCAGGAAAAGCATATGGAGCTGGAGCGTTTGAAATATGCTGAGATTTGACCTTGAGATCAGGAATAAACTCAGACTTACTATAGTGCTTGCTCCCCGCTGCCATAGTTGTCCATACTGACGGCTGCCGTGACCCCGCAGATGATGAGGGGCACCCCACCACTGATTAAATAAAATCTGTGGAGAGAGAGAGAGAGAGGGAGAGAGAGAGAGGGAGAGAGATGTGTTATACAATACTTGGACTCACCACTCTGTATATCTTACATCTGATTGCAACAGAGTCAGAAGTGATGGAGAAATAGCATTAGACCAAAGGAGACGGAGCGATAAAGTGACATTTGTAATTTAGGTTTTTGTGGCGAACGAGCCTGTGTTAGACCGACACATCTGTTCCTTTAAAGGCAAAGTAAATATTGATGACAGGAAAAACAGCAGGGCAAATCTGTCAACTGCCAAGACACAGACATCTGCAGGATTGAAATGGTGATTCGTCCGTTTGTTTGGAGTGGTTTGCAGGTGTGAAGTCACCCACAGTCTGTTTAATACAACACAAAATCTAAACAGGACAGGACTACAGCCTGCAGAGGAGGGAAGAACAATGAAATCAATTCAATTCAATGTATTTTTGAAAAGTCCTAAATCTCTGAGCACTTTACAAAGTTGTTGATTCGCCAACACAGATCAGAGAAAACAGTTCAAACACAGGAAATGCAACGATAAAAAGCACATAGAACCATTGGTCCATAAGGGCAGAGACCAATGTCCATAAATGTCCATAAATGTCCTGGATCGTCACGTCCTCCTGAAGCCTTTAAAGAACCCAGTGGGAAAAAGTGAGAAACATCATGGACAAAGGCAAGGCAAGTTTATTTGTATACACAGTTCATTGACAAGGAAACTCAAAGCGCATAAGACATAAGGCATTAAAGGTACTCTGTGTAGTTTTTACAGTTGATCCAAATGAAAACAAATCTTAACCAATAACAAATGTGACCTTTAAAAGAATATTTATCCACACCAAGTTTTTGAATTGTTGTCATAGACTTAGAATTTGACTTATAAATGTCCATGAGGCTGGAGGACTCTTCATGTCCGCCATCTTGATATACGGTGGTGGATAAGGGACAGAAAGGTGTTTCTATCTCAATACTAGATGGATGTAAAACTACACAGTGTACCTTTAATTAATCGTAAATATTGACGTTACATTGAAAAGAACAGGGAGAAGACCCCAGGGAAGACCCAGGACAGAGAGGGACTATGTCTCTCTTTGGTCTGGGAGCGACTTGGGGTCCCCCGGACGAGCTGGAGGAAGTGTGTGGATGGGGGAGTCTGTGCTTAGACTGCTGCCCCCGCGACCTGGCAACGGATGAAGCGGAAGCAAATGGATGGATTGACATTGAAAAAAGGGTAGACACAGAGGCACACATGAAGCAGAGGTCCAGACTTTGAACATATCTTTAACAAACAATTAAAAAAGCTTAGAAGGTTCTTTTAATGAGACCAATATTGATAGATATTAAGACTATACAAGAACCGTCTGAGCCTTAATTAAACATGAGACAAAATGAACTTTTTACAAACACATAATCAAAAAAACCAACACATGAAAAGCCAGTATTTCAACACCACTCAACTAAAATACACACTTATACTGTACATCTAACCCTAACCCACATTCTCTACAACTATACATCATTTTACATCCTAATATTTTCTGCTTGTGCTCAACTCACGAAGTCTTGAGGAACTGAACAAATCTTGCTTTTTGAGATTTTTGTGTTGAATGATTTTTGTCTGGTTTCTGCGACAGCTCCCATTGTTTGCAAGAATGGACTCGCTGTCGCCGTGTTCACCGGCACGCTTAGAAAAATAATAATTACTACCTGCCTGTGCTGTTCTACTGTATCATTTATCCGTCTGTCACTACTATTAAAACAGAGGATAAAAGAACATTTCCGCTACGTTTTTTTAGCTGGAGAGACGAGCTTTTAATCATAGTTCAACATTGTTCGTAATATTGGTCTTAGCTTCAGTTTTATGTTCTGAGAAAGCTGCAGGAGTTACAGATGAGAGCATGGAGGGAGGTAAAAACATCTCCAGGTGTGTTTTAGATGAAGGACAATGTTGTTTCATGGAGTAGATAAACGCAGGATGAGAATATGTCAGAACAAAATGAAATAAACATAGGGTCTTTCTGGGAGCATTACAGTCTGACCTCTCTGATCCCGGTCTACATAAGTCCAGCTGAAGTCCAACTCCGGAGCCTCGTGACATTCTCAAAGACGTCTCAGAAAGTATTTTGTATTTTCTGCATTTGAAAAAGCTGAAAGAAATGAGCGAATGTAAAAAAAAATATTTGTAAAGTTGGGGCGTCAGTGGCTCAGTTGGTAGATTGCTGGACGTTGGAATTAACGATCGTGGGTTCGATTCCCCCACGACCCATGTAACCTGCTCCCTCTAATGTCTGCTGTCATTGTGTCCTTGGGCAAGACACTGAACCCCGCATTGCCTGAAGCCCTCGCTGAAAGACCAAGGCCATCTCTTCGGTCAAAGAGAAGCCAACTTCCCGTGGACCCCTGCAGAGAATCAGAGGGACTGGTGCTAAGAGACTTGGGGCAGCTCTGATTGCCGCCACCCCTGACCCAGAAACTGATTAATACAGGGGTAGACAATGACTAACCTTGCCTGCAAGCTGAAATCTCGCTGTATTTGTGAGTTCACAAACACTCGAGAATACATCTTGTCCTGCTCCCGCCAACCCTTTTCGAGTAGAACATCTAGGTGTTCAAGCCAATCACGCGCCAGTCTGGGGGTTTAGGGCGGGATATCCGGGTTTGACAAAAGCAAGAAGTGCCGGGCCGAAGCAAAACAAACATGGCTACGCAGGAGGACGGACGCGTAGCTGAGGCTATCAAGTCAGTTTTAGCAGAATCTCCAATTTCTTTTTTGAAAGATGAACAGCGAGAGGCGCTTTGTGCATTTCTGGACGGCAACCTTGGTAGGCGGCCACACAGCGTCACTTCGCCCAATCAGCTTGAAGTATTCTGCTGCTTATCCCTCCTTTCCCCGAAAGGATTCTCCTGCAGAGGTCCCAGATTGATATTGTAGAGTTCTACACGATCATCAATCTGGCTCTTGCCAGGTTAGACAATGACATGACAATAATGTAAACTTGCATACAGTCTGTATTTGTATTTACTGTGACTACATTGTGAACTGCCATGTGACAAAATGCAGCACATACAGTCATACAAACAATAAAAGGACATTTCATAACTTTGTCTCAGCTGTCAAACTTTGGAAATGGTAAAAACAATCTCATCATTAATTTGAATTTCATTTCCATTGCTCTGTCCGAAACTGTGGAACTCACCGCTTAATTACCTGTTATTTGGTTCTTCTAAAATCTAAGATAGATTAGGAGAAAGTAAGTAAGTCATTTTTAATTATATAGCGCCTTTCACAGACCAGAGACACAAATGCTTTACTATTGTGGGCATTTGTCTGTCACTCCACACAGACAGCGAGGTTGCAGACTGGAGGTGCATGTCAGACCCTTTGTACATGTTTTTAGTGGTGGGGGAAACCGGAGCACTTGTCCCTGTGCTCTTAAGTGCATCTGCTGCCCTTTACGTGGCTACATATCAGCATAATCAGAGAAATGGTTTGATCCAGTTCTGCCAAACAGACTGGGATCTCACACCTCACTCCGCATGTGTGGCTTTACACGGTTAAAGTGGATTGGAAAAGTAAAGGATCAGGGATTTAAAGGAGCAATATTTAAAATCTGGCCAAAAGTGGTACTGCAGCCTCTCCCACTCTCCCTGACTCAGGTTGCCAGATATGCAGACGAATCCAGCTGGGACCATAACAGCTGAATAGACAAGAGTTTTGTCAACAACAAATCTATAACCAACACCTTTTTCACAAAGATAGAAATCCTGGTTTTATTGCTTCTTTTGTCGTTAATGATTTGAGAATCATAACGAGACCTTTTTTAGTTCTGCGCCACATGGTACTTTACCAGTGAGATTAGCTCCACGCGGTGAGTTCTGGCGCCCGGATCACAGACTTTCTGATTGGTGAAACGGTGGAGGGCGGGACATCGAAATGAAAACAATAACAAGATTTATGGGCTGGAAAAGTAATTTATAAATTCAAATATCTCTGAACTACTGTTATCAGTTAAAGAAGTATTGGAAAAGAGAAGTTTATTATTATGACAGATTAGGGCCCTTTAATGATGACAGATTAGGGCCCTTTAATGAAAATCCAAAACACTTTAAACTAGTGCTTTGTAAACGTACTCCTTACGAGTGGTTTAACACGAAGCGTCCGTCTCTTTGACATCCTGCAAACCGTGGATGCATGTGCGAGCTTTAAGCAGCCGTGTCAAACAAACAGGATGCATCATGGGTAATCCTGGGACCACCTCCATCACAGCAGCTGCTCCCTAAGCCTTTTAATGGGACTCTGCTGGGAGAGAGAAGCCTTGTTTTTAAGATGCTACAATGATTAGCCTGATACACACGTGATTAAGTGGTTACAAGAACTCAACAGGGAAATGCACACGCGGCGTTCGTCTTCGGCAGTTATGACGCGCTGTTGACGTTACCAAAGAAATACGAGATGTGCCGCTCGCTCTACTGAAAGGTTTCTTCAGCTGGAAATGTGTAATATCAGAAGAATCACAAATGCTGACAAAAATATTGACTTAATTAAACTTTGTAGAGACTGGGGTTGAATCTGGAGAGACTTCAAGAGACAAGATGGATTCAAAAAGAGTTATTGATTGTGAGTTTTGTTGTAGGCTGTGGCCGTGGCCTTGGTCTGTGAGGGTCTGGGCTTGATGTAGATCACAGGTGTCAAAGTCAAGGCCCGGGGGCCAGATCCGGCCCGCGAGACCATTTCCAGTGGCCCTTGAGATGAATTTAAATTATTATATTAAATAGCAGCATTGAAGAACCGCCTTCTCTACTTTTTGAACAAAACTCTCTGGTCTTATTTGACGAGCACGTATCACCAGAATGATTGACAGTTGGGAGGACCAATAGTCTTGATGATCCACCCGGAAGTAGAAAATCTTCTATAGCTTCAATATTTGGTCCAGTTTTGGTTCAGTCCACAGGAACTGAACTAAGTCTAATCAGAAAAGAGTATCCAATCTAGCTAATGTGAAACAAGTCATTTACATAGATACCTTCATATTATAAAAACGTATAATAAATGAAACCCACTTCTTCTTTCGGCCCCTGACCAGCCCTTTCATTTAGTATTCGGCCCTCAACCAAAATGAGTTTGACAGCCCTGATGTAGATCATACTGTAGTCCCCCCGGGGCCGAGGCACTGGTGGGAACAGGGTAAAAGTGGATGTGAGAGAGTGAGGACATGCTGAGGTGGAGGAGGTGGAGGAGGTGGAGGAGGTTGTTGTGGCTTGAAAGGCTGTTTGGTTTGTGATGTCCAGCTTTTCAGCGCTGGTTTGATTAGCGGCTGCAAGGAGTGGATGAATGTTGTCAACACTATAATGTTAGTCTTGATTGATGTTGTCTCTGTCTTGTATTTTTGTTATGTTGATGTATTTGAATGTATTTGAATGTATTTGAATGTATTTGAATGGCTTTTTAACATCACGGCCAGGGGACTACAGATGAAAAATAACCTCCTTGGCTAATTCTGCCTTTTTTAAATTGTGTATTTTATTAAATTGCATTGTCCCCTTTGAAATACACTATACTGAAGCTGATGTGAGGCTGAGGTGACGGAGGCAGACACCAATTTGAACCCCGCTTAAGTCAAGATAAGATAAGACAACTTTACTGATCTACATGTCACTTTGGCATAGATAGGATCACTCAGATTGTGCAAAAGACAGAAGTGTGCAAACATGTTAGAGGCAAAAAATATCTGTCTGTTCAGGATATATTATGTACAATAAAGCTTCATAATTCTTCTCAGCACATGAGCATGTTGTCACACCAGTAAAGCAACGTTGACAATTTATCAATCAATCTATATTTTTGTGTGTGTGCCTCATAGCCATCTGTACAATGCAAACGCAAATTCCTCATTGTGAATTTTTGTTTATCAGAAATGGCAGCAGAATGAGCTGTAGGTGATGACTGAGAAGACAAGATGGGGTTCAAAAGGGGTTTCCTCTATGAATTGGCTCCCTGAGAGTGTCATGGTGTGCATTTTATTTTTATACTTTAGTTTTAGTTTGACTTCCTGTTCCCCTTTGTTGAATGTCTGCCCCGCCCTTATGTTAATGTAAATAAATGTCCATAAATGTTGAATGTCGAAGGTCCTGGATGCTTCACCTCTGTTCCAAGACCCTCCTGCATCGACAAAGAACAACTCAAAAAAGCCCAGTGGGAGAAAAACCTTGCAGACTAGATTTGCAGAGGGTCCGGTCTCCCACAGACGGAAAGTGCAGTAGATCCAGGACTCTACAGCTTTTAGTTTCCTAAGAACCCGAGCAAACGAGAGGCTGCATGGGTGAGAGGACTGAACCCACACGGTCCACGGCTCGGTGCTGCAGACGTACAGACCGTTCTATTGTTGAGACTTGTCCGTTCAATAGTTTCATATTAGCATTCATTAACATTAGAAGCCTCTATTCAACAAATCCAAGTTTATCGAGCATGCCACAGTCCTCGAATTACAGTTCAATGTTGCATGAAATGATATTAATTTGACAGAAAATGGCTGCCCTCTTTACACAAAACACTCAAATGTGCACTCGGAGCCTCGATGGGGGAGTGAGGCTGTTTCTTATGTGGATGTCAAGTTGTTTCTGGTTAGAGCAATGATTTACGGTCAAAACTGCCACTCATGAATAGTGCTTGTACTTGTTACTCTGAAGTTTAACGTTTTGTCCACAGGCTGTAAATGTATGAGCTGAATTTAATGTATTACAAACTTGGGTGATTATTGGAGTCGAACACATTTACATCATAACATTTTTTGTGACGATTAAAGGGCTTCGAATGCTTCGTAATAACTTTGCATTCTTGAATCACTAAAATAAAAGTTTAGGAGATGTATGAAACCACAGCACGAGGTTAGACTGAATGTAGGGACAGAGACTGCTGCCTCCAACCAGGACAGACCAGGAGCACAGGGACTGGCCTCCTGCTGGGTCTCTGAGGAGCACAGGGACTGGCCTCCTGCTGGGACTCTGAGGAGCACAGGGACTGGCCTCCTGCTGGGACTCTGAGGAGCACAGGGACTGGCCTCCTGCTGGGACTCTGAGGAGCACAGGGACTGGCCTCCTGCTGGGACTCTGAGGAGCACAGGGACTGGCCTCCTGCTGGGACTCTGAGGAGCACAGGGACTGGCATCCTGCTGGGATTCTGAGGAGCACAGGGACTGGCCTCCTGCTGGGACTCTGAGGAGCACAGGGACTGGCCTCCTGCTGGGACTCTGAGGAGCACAGGGACTGGCCTCCTGCTGGGACTCTGAGGAGCACAGGGACTGGCCTCCTGCTGGGACTCTGAGGAGCACAGGGACTGGCCTCCTGCTGGGACTCTGAGGAGCACAGGGACTGGCATCCTGCTGGGACTCTGAGGAGCACAGGGACTGGCCTCCTGCTGGGACTCTGAGGAGCACAGGGACTGGCCTCTTGCTGGAACTCTGAGGAGCACAGGGACTGTTATAACTGAAGTTGTTTTCACTGCTGTAGAGAATATATCCGGCCTCTCCCATGTGTGGATTTACACGACCATTAATCTGTGATTCATTCAAACAGAGAATAAAGCTTTTTTGAATCCATTCAGCCAAACCATCGCCTCCTGCTTCTTTACGTTAATGCACCAACGAGACGGGAGCTCAAGCCGCCCGTTTCCATGACACCAACAACATCCAGTAATCGGTCCAATCATGGCTGATGCATTATTCCCTCTCTCTCTGTGTGTGTCTCTTTCTCTGTGTCTCTCTCTCTCTCTATCTCTCTCTGTGTGTGTCTCTTTCTCTGTGTCTCCCTCTCTCTCTATCTCTCTCTGTGTGTGTCTCTGCCTCTCTCTCTCTCTGAGTGTGTGTATCTCTCTCTGTGTGTGTGTGTGTCTCTCCCCCTGTGTGTGTGTGTTTCTCTCTCTCTGTGTCTCTCTGTGTGTGTGTCTCTCTCTGTCTCTCTCTGTGTGTGTGTCTATCTCTGTCTCTCTCTCTCTGTGTGTCTCTCTCTCTCTCTATGTATCTCTCTCTCTCTCTGTGTATCTCTCTCTATCTCTCTCTGTGTGGGTCTCTCTCTCTCTCTCTCTCTGTGTGTGTGTCTCTCTCTCTCTGTGTGTGTGTGTGTCTCTCCCTCTGTGTGTGTGTGTTTCTCTTTCTGTGTGTGTGTGTGTGTCTCTCTCTGTCTCTCTCTCTGTGTGTGTCTCTCTCTTTCTCTCTCTGTGTGTGTGTCTCTCTCTCTCTGTGTGTGTGTGTCTCTCTCTTTGTGTCTCTCTGTGTCTCTTTCTTTCTCTCTCTGTCTCTCTGTGTGTGTGGGTGTGTCTCTCTCTGTCTCTCTCTCTCTGTGTGTGTGTCTCTCTCTCTCTATGTGTCTCTCTCTTATTTGTTTTATTTATTAATCTGACAGGGACAATGTAGTGTACACACAGTCACAGTAGGACAGATGCAGCTGATGCGACACATATAGAGTGTGTCGTTAATGCTAATTTTCAACTCCCGTCTCTGCTTTTCCCTACAGTGCAACACACATTACAGAATGAATAATGTCCATCTCTCTCTCGCTCATTGTGCGTGTCTCTCCCTCTCAATGTGTCTCTGTCTCTCTCTCCATGTGTCTCTCTCTATGTGTGTCTTTCTATCTCTTTCTATGTGTCTGTGTCTCTCTCTCTCTCTCTGTGTGTGCGCATATCTCTCTGTCCCTTTTCTCTCTCGTCTTTTCTACTCTGTCTCTGCTTCTCTCTCTATCGCTCTCTCTATGTGTCTCTGTCTCTCTCTCTCTCTTTGTGTGCCTCTGTCTCTCTCTATCTCTTGGTGTGTGTCTCTCTCCCTCTCTCTTACCTCTCTGTCTCCTTCTCTTTCTCTCTCTGGTGTCTATATTTGGAGGCCCACAGACAGAGGAGAAGGAGGTGTGGTGTGTGCTTTTGCTTTTGACACGGATCAGGTCGGTCCCAGAGGCTTCGAGAAGGAGCCGTTTGGTTTGAGAGAAACAGACATGTAGAGAAAGTGCACCGTCACAAGAACTCTGTGTGTCAGCGTGTGTGTGTAAGTGTGTGTGTGTGCGTGCATGTGTGTGCGTGCGTGCGTGTGTGGCTTTTTTATGGCTTTTTTATTGCAAAGAAATTGTACAAATTATTAAGAACGTAGTTATACTTTGTAAATCTATCAACACAGGTTACATGCTGTTAAATCATTCAATAATCAATAATTCGGTTTTTTTTTAACTCATGTTTAATAATGTGTTTTATTAAATTGCATTGTCCTCTTTGAAACAAACTAATCTGAACTGAAATATTGCTTCCGTTAGATTTGGGTCAATGACAAAAAAAAGTCCTGAAACGTCCGCAGCCGTTTCTGCTGAATGTTCAGACTCTTGTTCAGTTCCTTGTTTGTCCAGTGGAGGGCGCTCTACTTAAACACACAGGCGTTCACACCGTAATATTAACATCTGCAGAGGTTTTGGACGAAACAAGTGGACAAAGTGTTACGTCCAAAACTCCCAGTTTGTCGCAGTTATTCATTCATAAAGTATAATCTATAATTGCAGATTGATTCTAGTTTTATCTCCAAACAATAACCATTAAAAAGTCTCTGTCAATACACATTTCTTTTAAGGCCTAATTTGTCTTGAAATGGTTTTGAGCCCTTCCACTACACTATATCCAGTGTATATTTATAAACTGCATAGTGTTAAAGAATTATGAGGCACACATATGTTTTGTTCATGCATTTATTTTACTTCCGCTTGAAGTAAGATTGACACATTGCACAGTTTAGAGTAAAGTGACCGGTGTGTATAAATATCTGGGCGAGTGAATGTGTAGAATGGACGTAGGATGTAGAACGTGAGCATGTATCTATTTCTGCTACAGCTCTGTTCCCTCAGTATGAATTATATATCACTCACTTTAGTTTTCTGGCTCCACATCGTTTTGGGAATCTGTCCAGTCAAAGTACCAGCTGGTTATTTAACAAACATCTGCGGAGAGTGGTCGTCCGGCTCCTGCTATGTCTGAACGGTTTGATTCTCTGATCTGTTGTTAGTGATGTAAGTAAGTAATGATTACTTATATAGCGCCGTTCTCAGACCAGAGTCACAAAACACTTTAGAATTTTTATTTTTGGGCATTTGTCTCTCACTCCCATGGATCTATTATAATAACTGGATAGGGTATTACAGCTTGTAGCTGAATAACTCATGTGCTCGGGGGATTCTCGTGGTACTGCAGACTGAACCAGACTAAATTCATGTGGGCTGACCAGAAATTTTCCCCATAGGACTCAATGTAAATTAAAACAGCTCGACCTCAGCTGACAGAGAACCTGACAGAGAACCTACAGCTTTAATAAAGGTCGGATTTTGTGGGGATTTTAGTGTCCCTTGTCATCCTGAACTTTTTTTCTTAAATCCTTGCTTGTCTGGCTCTCGCTCTAACTCCCGCTCTGATGAACTGCTCTGATTGGTCAGAGCGCGGCCGACCCCTCTGTGCACGTGCGTTTTTGGCGCAACGCATCATGGGAGATCATCCACTGCACAGAACCGGGAGGACCAGACGATGCCCAAATACAGGCGAGTTTCCCATAGATCTTTGCGAGTTTCCCATAGATCTTTGAGAGTTTCCCAAAGATCTTTGAGAGTTTCCCATAGATCTTTGAGAGTTTCCCATAGATCTTTGCGAGTTTCCCATAGATCTTTGAGAGTTTCCCAAAGATCTTTGAGAGTTTCCCATAGATCTTTGAGAGTTTCCCATAGATCTTTGAGAGTTTCCCATAGATCTTTGAGAGTTTCCCATAGATCTTTGAGAGTTTCCCATAGATCTTTGAGAGTTTCCCATAGATCTTTGAGAGTTTCCCATAGATCTTTGAGAGTTTCCCATAGATCTTTGCGAGTTTCCCATAGATCTTTGAGAGTTTCCCAAAGATCTTTGAGAGTTTCCCATAGATCTTTGAGAGTTTCCCATAGATCTTTGAGAGTTTCCCATAGATCTTTGAGAGTTTCCCATAGATCTTTGAGAGTTTCCCATAGATCTTTGCGAGTTTCCCATAGATCTTTGAGAGTTTCCCATAGATCTTTGAGAGTTCCAGGCGACTTCCGCTAATCTTTCAGCCCCCATGCCGTCACAAAGCGTCACTGAGCACGACCATTCATATGAATACGGCGCCATCTTGGATCGCCGGGGCTTGCTCACTCCACACAGAGATGGGAGCGAGGTCGCCAGTACAGGTACCGACCGGTTGTACATGTTTAGGTGATAGGGGAAACCGGAGCACCTGGAGGAAACCTACACAGGCACTGGGAGAACATGCAAACTCAACTCAGAAAGGTCCTGTTCCGACCAGGATTTGAACCCAGGACCATCTCGCTGGGAAGTGAGAGTGCTATCCAAAAGGCATCTGATTGGTCAATCCTTGTGGCTCATATCTGACTTTAGTAAGTAAGTAAGTTTTTATTTATATACCGCCTTTTCACTGCAGATCTGAGTCTCAAAGCGGTTTACAATTGTTAATTTTGGGCATTTGTCTCTCACTCCACACAGAGATGGGAGCGGGGTTACCAGTACAGGAGGCACATGCCAGAACTATTGGACATATTTTTAGTGGTAGGGGAAACCGGAGTACCCGGAGGAAACCTACGCAGACACGGGGAGAACATGCAAACTCCACTCAGAAAGGCCCTGGTCCGACTGGGATTCGAACCCAGGACCTTCTTGCTGAGAGGCGAGAGTGCTATCCACTCAGCCACCGTGCCGCCCACTTTACAAAGATAATAACAACATATGAACTCCAGGCCAACAGAGGGCGCTAAACCACACAGTTTTTCAAGCCCAATATGTGAGAATGACAAAATGCATTAATGAGCGAGAGGAATTTACTTTCAATGTCTTTAGTCAATCGGAGCCAGAGCGACTTGGAGCAAAACTGTGTCCCTGAGCACTTCCCTATTGGACTTCATTGAGCTCAGGGGTTAGAAATGTCCATCAGTAAACAGTCCAGCTTATCTTATAGCAATTCAACATTTTGGATTCAGCTTTAACATGGCAGGATAACAACACAACACTTCATCAACACACACTTTAATTCAGATTGAGTCCACATTTCTCCACGTTTTGACCAAAAACACGGTATTGATTTTAACTGTGCCCAGAACAAGGTCGGCTTTGGAAATGTTTTGTTGTGTAGGTGGTTCTGCCTCGATATTTCTTTGGAATATGAAAGTGCTATGACTCAAAAAAGGTTTAAAAACAATTATTTAAAAATGGGGATAACGCTTAAAGCAATAATTGTTTCAGTTTACAATCCTGGAAAATAATCTGGTATTGAAAAACAATTCAGCCCTGATACGTCTGCTGGAAAAATAAAAACAGAATAAAATGCTTTAAAGTACATCAACAAATTGTAATTTTTGACCATTTCAAAAAGTTATTACATGAAAGACAGTCCTGGTCTTTCACACTGGGGCTAAACAATTAATCACAAACCAATCAACATTTCATTTTCAGCAATTAGAAAATCAGTAAGAAAAGCTTTGTTCATAAGGTCATTTCTAGTAACACATCAATGCAAATGTGTTTGAAAGTTGGCAGTGATGAACACACACGCGCAACCGCACAAGCTAACACACACGCTAACACACGCAACCACACACGCTAATACACGCAACCACACACGCTAACACACACGCTAACACACACTCGTAAATATTAATTGGTTGCCATTGATGTATTTCTCTGAGACTGGTGATTTCTGACAAACTTCCCTGTATACAACTGGGGATTACAGAAGAACAAAACTTGCTAGAAACCAACTTATTTTTGCAGATGAAAGTAGACAATCCAATTTTTCAGAATCTGGTTTTATATTTCACATAGTCATAGCACACAATATTTTATGGGTCTTGAAAATCAGTGAAATCATCAAAAACGGCTGGCGGTCAATGAGCAGACGTAGTGCCGCCAATCTCCGCCATTGAAACTAATGTGACCTCACTTTTGCCGTCTGTGGCTTTTTCAAAATGGCCGAGTGGCAGAATTATCTGAAAAATCACATTCTGAATGCATTCAAAAGTCCACAGCGACTAAGCTAGAGTGGTCAAAAAAAAAAACTCAACATCGACAGCATCTGGAACGTAGCTTTGGGCCAAGAGCCACTTTTGGGTCTGTAAATACGTTTTTGCCATACAAAGCATTAGGTAATTCTCTTTCCGGGTACACCCCCACCCCATTGCAGCATATTAGCGCACATGCTCATTGACCTTTAGGAGCCGTGACCTGTACCTTATAGTTATTATTCCCAATCTCAGATATATGTGAACTGGCAAACCCAACTGTAAACGGTCAAACCTGCAGCCTGCACCTTGGATCCAAACCCATTAGAATGTACGGGGCAGTAATCTCCCGTTTTATCTGCGTCTCAGTCTCATGCTTTGCTCGTGACATTATTAAAAACCCATCTCCTGCTGTAATATATTCCACTCTTTTCTCTGGGAGCCAGCGGAAAGAATCAGGTCCCATCAGATAAGGATCCCCTTAACTTTTACAAGCAGCACTTTTCCCCCATCTCGGTGAAAATCCCCTCGAGATAAAGACAGAGAGACAGACGAGAGAGGGGTGGAGGGGGAAGTGAGGGGGGGGGGGGGGGGGGGGGGGGGGGGGGGGGGTCCTCTTCCCATCATGCCTTGCTCCTGAACAAAATAATGTGTCCCAAGATCGCCGCGGTGTTGATCTGCCCTGATTGACGGTATAATGCTCTCCCGTCAGACGAGGACCGAGCGCGGCGACTTAACGGCTGCAGAGACAAATCTATTTCCACCTGAGAGAGAAATGCACCTCCCTCCCTCCTTCCTCTCTCCCTCCTTCCTCCTCTCTCCCTCCTTCCTCCCTCCCCCTCCTTCCTCCCTCCCTCCTCCTCCCAGTCTCACCCATGACTCCTCCCACAGTTAAAGTGTCGGTAATGTCCATAGACTGTAAAATTCAACAAACTTTGAATTTGTAAAACCTTGAATCACAGGAGTTGCCGTCTCTGAGGACTTTGCAAAGTTTTCGACTGGCCAACACCTTACTTTGTGTTAAGCAGGGCAAGGCCTGATTAATACTGTGATGGGAGACCTCTGGGAACACCAGGTGCCACTGTGGGGTCCCTGTAAAGTGGTTGTGTCCTTAGGCAAGACACTTCACCCACATTGCCTAGAATGAGTCTGGTGTGTGTGTGAATGGTTGGTGGTGGTCAACCAGTCTGTGCCAACTTTTTCTTACCACTGGGTTTTTGTCAGTTTTTCCTTACCAATGCAGGAGGGTCTGTTGGGCTGTTAGTGTCCAACTAGAAGGACTGTGATGATCCAGGACACTTCAACATTCTACAACATGTATGACATTTATCAACATTCATGGACATTGGTCTCATGTGGACCAATACATACGTGTATATTTTGTGTCTAACTATTGATTCTCCGATCTGTGTTGGTGATTTCAATGGTTTTGTCAAGTCTCTGAGATGACTGCTGTTGTGATTTAGGGCTATATAAGAATAAGTTGTTGTTGTCTTTGAGTGTCCTGGAAAACGCTGTGAAAACTGACGCATTATTATTATCATTAACACAGATCAGAAAATCCATTATCATCCCCACTGCACTTAGTCCCTGTGTATAATACGAACGCACAAAGAGGACATTTAAGGTAAAGGGACGTGATGATGATGATGAAGAAGATAATGGACCTGATTCTTGATTTAACACTGGCTCTGGCTCCAGTTCACTTCGCTTAATAATAATAATGCATCGGTTTAATTCAGTGCTGTTTGGAATGCTCACAGGTTATTGCTCTATGCTACTGTAGCCACAGCTGCCCTCGGGCACACTGACAGAAGCAAGACAACCAGCATGTGATATCAGCCCCTCCCACCACCACCAACCATTCACACACACACCAGACTCATTCTAGGCAATGTGGGTGAAGTGTCTTTCCTAAGGGCAGTACGACAGCCGGCCCACCACTGTGGCAAATGGGGTTCCTAGAGGTCTCCCATCACAGTACTAACCATACCCTGCCATGCTTAGCTTCCGAGGTGTAACAGAATCTGCATTTCAAATTACAAATAAAAAAACAAGTCAAAACTCTTTCATCTATCTATTTGTACAATTCTCTATGTAGAAGCGCTCAATCATCAGACTTCAAACTCCAGTTTAAAGGCGTCAAAGCGTTCCTCAAAGGGCCGAAGTGGCTGCAGGTTTTCATTCCAACCAAGTAGGAGCACACCAGACTGTGAGTCCAGTCTTAATCTAAAGCCTCGAGGAGGAAATGGAGGGAGTCCGATTGGCTCATGGTTGGTTGGAATGAAAACCTGCAGCCCTTTCTGGAACCTCTTTAACAGCATTTCTCTCACTTGTTACAGACCAAGGTCACCCAAAGCGCTTCATAATGTTCAATGTAAACAATGAGTATGTCTAAATCTAAAAGTCCACAGGGCCTAAGACTACAAAAATGTCTCAATCTGTAGTTGTAACTTTCGCTTTCCCTGGAGCAATCTTTTCCATCTTTTCTTCTTGTTACTTCAATGTTTACGTCGGAATCTCTCTTTGCAAATGAAAGAGCGAGATGTGGCTTTAATGTAAAATGCAAACACTTCAATTTGCCGCTGCCAATCTTCTTTCTATTAGAACGGCCTTGTCAATTATTAACGCTGTTTCTGTTTGGTCGCTAAAAGCTTTCTCAGACCTACAGCTCCACAATTAAGTGTATTTCCAAATATGAGGTGTTTTTGGGGCTAATTTTAAACCAGAGGAAGTGGGGTGCAATGGTCCAACAGCTTTTGTTGTTTGTATTAGAGGTCGCTGGTGCATGGGCTCAGATACAAGCTTTAACTCTCTCAAATCCTCTGAATGGACTGGTTTAGAACGGGTGGAGCAGATATTAACAGTGAACAGCACCGAGACAAGTACGAAGTTTATGTAACGTACAATGTGTCTCCTTGATCTTTAGTCCAAACAGAAATATTCTTGTCAAAGTAAAATGTTAAGTAACTTAAAAAGATCAATCTTCATTTGTACAGCGCCTTTCCTACACAAAGCAGTTCACAGTCCACATCACACAAAGCACAAATCCTCACAGAAAACACCAGAATCATAAAACAAAAACACAATAACCCGCTCAGGGCCCAATTCAATTTGAATGACAGGAAAAAAGCTGAAGAATAATCATATGGGGTCGTAATATACAATCCTGACTTTTTCTTTTTGAGGGAGACAATCTGGGATGTTGTAGATTTGCAACATTGGCCCACTGTGATAATAAAAAGCCGATATAATTGTATAAGTGATATCTTCTGTAAATATATATTTTCATCTTTTATGCAGTTTTGGTTTCAAACATTAGAGGTTGGTCATGATACTGACTTGAAATGAATGCAAAGAAAATGTGTTTTGGTAAAAAAAAGGAGACAGACATTTTGGAAAGTAGACAGCTGCGTCCCCTGGTGAGCAGGTGGAAAAATGGGTTGCTAAAGAAGTCCAGCAGTGGTACTAAGTATGGATGTGAAGGAGTTAGGTAATAAAAAAATAAGTTGTTGCAAATCTGCAACGCCTTCGTGGAGAGGTTTAAAATCACAAAGGTAAATAGATTTATTTTGACTTAGTGAGGATGGTCGTCACTGTTTCATTTATCTGTCTGAAAAAGAAACAATGTAACAGTGAGAGTATTTTGTGAAAGCGACTGAGATGGATATTATTACCTGCTGCAGTTCAGTTTGTTTGTAGTCGTCCACCTTTAATGTCTGCATGGAGCAAACCTTTGATCACTTTCAGGTTTTCAGTCTCAGATCTATTTAATGCATCAGTGAAACACAGAACTCCTGTGTACGTTGTGACTCAAAGCAAACAAATGTCTCTTAAGTTGACAGAATATATGTAATGTGCTGTTTTTGCTTTTGTTTATTATCAAACAAACTCTGTCATATCTTTAGATTGGCTGAAAAAGAGAGGACCACCGTCACTCAGCCAATCAGCTGCAATGCATGAAATAAGCCCTGTTTCCACTTCCCACTTGCCCATACTCTACTCTACTCTACCCTACCCTACCCTACTCTGTGACATGTACATTATCCAGTGTTAGATCAAAAGAGTCTATCTTATCTAACATACCGTGTCCTATTAACCTGCCCACAGCAATGATAAAGTTCTGCATGACTCTGGTCTCTGAAAGGCGCTATAACAATAACAATTACTTACTTACTTAAACCAGTACCAAGGAGGAATTACTACAGGTAACCAAGGTTTGCCAGTTAGAACACTTTAGTACCAGAATGATGGCCACGCATGGAAACGCTTCCAATTGGGTAGAGTAGAGTAGAGAAGCATACAGTAGAGTGGAGTTGAGTAGGGTAGGACAGAGTGGAGTAGAGCAGAGTAGAGTAGGGCTGGTGTAAACAGGGTTCACTGGTCTCTTTCTCAGCGATCATGTCTGGACCACGTCTGGATCATGTCTGGATCATGTCTGGACCTCGTCTGGACCACGTCTGGATCATGTCTGGATCATGTCTGGATCACGTCTGGACCATGTCTGGATCACGTCTGGATCACGTCTGGATTATGTCTGGATCACGTCTGGACCAGGTCTGGATCACGTCTGGATCATGTTTGGATCACGTCTGGATCATGTCTTAATCATTTCTGGATCATGTCTGGATCACGTCTGGATCACGTCTGGATCACAACTGGATCACGTCTGGATCACAACTGGATCACGTCTGGATCACAAGTGGATCACGTCTGGATCACAACTGGATCACGTCTGGATCACGTCTGGATCATGTCTGCATCATGTCTGTATCACGTCTGGATCACGTCTGGATCACGTCTGGATTATGTTTGGATCCACCAGACTCTGTGACACAAACCCGCCTCAGATTGACTTTCGATCACTTTTGTTATCGGTATTTTTTCCAGTGTGACCTACTTCAGTTTCTTCTGATCTCCGGCGACTGTTTTGAGACGTGAGACAAACACTGAGTTTCTTTTTTGCGGCTCGCTCTCTTTTAGGGGCCGTAGCAAATCCTTTTAACGGCACTTCATACCTGATTATTTTGTTCATGTAAAAGCAGCTTTCAGGCTCAGAAAAGGTCTAGAGCAGACCCAGAAACCCACCAACAGTTGCAACTCATCACATGCATAATGGGAACGGAGGAAAGTGAGAATAAATATGAATAAACACATACTCTGTTCATTTGGCCTAAAACCTAATCATCAAAATATTAATACGTGTTTTTTTCATGTATACAGTGATGTATGGGACGCTCAGAGACGCTTCACTTGCCTTTATGCTTTCACTCCATACACAGTGGTGATAAACTACTACTGTAGCCACAGCTGCCCTGGGGCACACTGACGGAAGTGAGTCAACGTGTCTGTGCCATCAGCCCCTCCCACCAACCATTCACACACACACCAGACTCATTCTAATATGGGTGAAGTGTCTTGCCTAAGGACACAACGACAATTTGCCGCCCCACTGTGGCACCTGGTGTTCCCAGAGGTCTCCCATCACAGTTCTAACCAATCCCTGCCCTGCTTAGCCTTAAAGATGTAACATTTGTGTCTCCCAGGTCTCAAACATCGGGCTACAGCTGCTTTAGGCTTCACTGTTACACTAGTAGAACCCATACAACCCAACACTGTGTCTATACGTACCTGTGTGTATATGTACCTGTGTCTCTGTGTCTATATGTACCTGTGTCTCTGTGTCTATATGTACCTGTGTCTCTCTGTGTGTATATGTACCTGTGTCTCTCTGTGTCTATATGTACCTGTGTCTCTGTGTCTATATGTACCTGTGTCTCTGTGTCTATATGTACCTGTGTCTCTCTGTGTGTATATGTACCTGTGTCTCTCTGTGTCTATATGTACCTGTGTCTCTGTGTCTATATGTACCGGTGTCTCTCTGTGTGTATATGTACCTGTGTCTCTCTGTGTGTATATGTACCTGTGTCTCTCTGTGTCTATATGTACCTGTGTCTCTGTGTCTATACTGTATGTACCTGTGTCTCTGTGTGTCTATACGTACCTGTGTCTATACTGTGTATGTACCTTTGTCTCTGTCCAGCGGCGTGCATTATACCTGTGTCTCTGTGTCTTCATGTACCTGTGCTCCACTCCCCTTGTTGCAAATAGTTAAGTTAGTCATGAGCAGAGTGACAAAACCAGTCCATAACTTTGAACTGGACATGTCTCCGCACAGACAGAAGGTACACTGAGTATCTCGCTCTGATGGTGTATTTATGGACTGCTTGATTTGATTTTGTGCACTGTAGTTTTCTTAACCCAACCCCATTCGTCGCCTCCACCACCACTGGTCATTAAGTCCAGCTGCGTGCATTATTCATAAACCCCTTGAGCCGCAGTGATCTGTTGTTCAAAGCTGCTGACACGGACAGCCCTTTGTCTACTCACGCCGTATCCATTCTACTTATGCATAAACGCAGCCTACAGCTCGCCATGACCATGAACCGTCCCGGGTCTCTGGCTCTGCTCTGGCCGGGATCCAAAACATCAGTGTTCAGTGTGGGGAAGGAGAGGGAGAAGCCTGCACACCCCTGCACCAGAAGAAAAAAAAACAACACTCCAGTCTATTTATATCCCGTGATTACTGCTCCCGACTCACTTAAAACAGCCGCTCACATCGCCACCGTGTTTATTTTCTAGAGACTATTAAATAAAGGGCAAAATGAGCACACTGGGAAGACGCTTAGCTGAAGATTTTTGCGGGAAGAGATGGGAAGGTTTAGCGGCTGTGACAATACCAGCAACGAATATTTCCCATTGTTATGATTCACTGTCGCACTGTTTCAATTCTTTGCTTGTTTTTGGTTGGATTTCTGGTCTGAACAATTCTACAAACATCGAGAGACACCTCATATTTCTCCTCAATATTTATGAATTAATGTTTCTACTGTATGTGTAGTTAATTTCAATGCCAATATTTGTTTTATGAAATGATTCTGATTATTTGGTTCGGACTTGGAGAAAATGCTCGTTACCATTAGCAACACAATGTTTACATGTAGCCGTTAGCATTCAATTCAGCTATATCTCATTTATGTTAAGCATTTTTTTCAAGCATTTAAGATGAAAAATGTAGTGGGGGGACTGGCAAGTTTGACGGTGATTCTGGACTTGCATCTGACCAAACCAGATCTCACAGACCATGAGGAAAAACACATCAGACTTGCACATAGTATATAATAGTTCTCTGGGCTGTACTGTCCTCCACACTTCTCCATAGTTTTCAGAGAGGCACCAGCAGCAGCCGCTCCTCAGGCTCCTGGTGTGAATGCACATGAGCCATGTTCTGCCTTGTGAACCAAAAGTTTTTCCTCTAAATTATGAAAGATAACATACCTTCCAACTGGGTGTCTTCAGTTTCAGCGCAATATGTTGGATGTTGGAAACAATAACAAGAAAGTACCAGGTCCATCTGTTGCTAGAAGTGCGCCAATGCCAAACTACAATCAGTAAATGTGGCGCAAACTCTTGACGTCACAGACACCGACCTACAAGACCCGCCTCCCCCGCTCTCTGATTGGTCGGAGGGGATTCAACCGAGGAAACTGCAGCCACTAGGATCAGACCCAGACGTACATGTAGGAAATGATCATGGACCAGAGTTTACACATGGTAAGACCAGACGCACATGTAGGAGTGGATCATGGACCAGAGTTTACACATGGTAAGACCAGGCTAGATCATATGTAAAGCCTCTATGAAATCTCACTGGCTGGACCTTTGTGTTTTCGTTCTGCTCTAGTGCGATGGTTTTGCTGATGGTCTGAAATGCCTTCCTCGGTCACTGACACATGTTTTGCTCTGTCAAAGCCTGGCATGAAGCTGCAATAACTTGACAGGAATTGCTTATTTTGGTTTATTGAATCTGGCATCTATGCTTTATGTTTGCGCTGCAGCTTGTCATGTTTGCTGCATGTTGTTTTCGGATGGTTACGGCGTCTGTCGCCACGGTGAAACTCAAAGTGACAGCGATCCAAGGTCTTGGACGGGACAGTTTCTGCCCATTGTTATAGAGTAAGTGCATTCACGCTTGCAGAGAAAAACTATACCTTTAGATCTCATTATCAGTGCCCTCTTGTGTCTACACTGCAAAAATGATAAAAGATGAGGTGATAATTGTAATCAAGCGTTTAATTTTCTTTTATATTTTATTAATTTGAATAGATTTTGACTGTGATAAAACAAAATTTGCCACTGGGACAAAGACATCCATATATCCATTTTCTTCCCCTTAATCAATTTCTGGGTCGGGGGGGGGGGGGGGGGGGGGGGAGGGCACAGTAGTCTTGATTATTCAGTGGGGGCTTCAGCCATTCAGCCAAAGTGGGGTTAAGTGTCTTGCCCAAGGACAAAGTGACAGCAGACATCAGTGGGAGTTGTGAAGTAGGTCTTGTGGTGGTCTTGAACCCACAACCTTCAGGCCCAAAGACCACTGCTCTACCAACTGAGCCAATGTCGCCAAAGCCATTTAGTCTTTTTTCAATAACTACTTTTTCATTGTTCATTCCAATGATAACATTTCTTAATCTTGTTATAATATAAACATTTGCTTTGTCCCATTTGCAGATCTCTTTTTAAGTCAGTCCCTCTTAGATCCTCTGGTAGGTGCTGGGTCCACAGGATCATGGCTGCTCCGTCAGCGATGGCAGATTGTTCAGCGAGGGCGTCAGGCAAAGTGGGGTTAAATGTCTTGCCCATGGACACGATGGCAGCAGATAATATCCAGAACATGTCTCGTGGTGGGATCGAACCTCCAACCTTCAGGTCTAAAGGCTCTACCAACTGAGCAAATGTCGCCCTGTTTAAATCCAAGACACTTTCTATACAGCAAGATATGTCTCCTCTAAACTTTGCCTATTGCACTATTTCTCTATGTCTGTATCACTATTTCTATTTCTGATTAAAGTCATCCACTATCGTCTAATCTTAAATGGTGTCATCTCACAGTACGCTCTCATAAAAATACTGGCTGATAAAGAGTTAAACGAGTTAATTTGAATGAATCTGGAGAAAAATTAAAAATGAATTTCCCACATTTCCATTGGTTTGGACGGGAGCTGTCTGAGTTCTCGCACCTTCATCTTTCTTAGCGTTAAAGCCAAACTCTTACCAGTGCAATCCTTCCATCATTATTAGAAGGCGTACATGACCGTGGCGTGCTCTAGCCGTGGCGTGGCGAGTGAGTGATTGCCAAACACGCTCCCGTCCCCGTCATTTACCCTCATCTGCGTGACGTGTGTGCAAATGGCTTTCTGCTGGAGCCTCTTCCCTGGAGGTAGCTCTGACAGCCCGCCACCCTCCCAGACAAACATCCTGATTGTAATTGAATTTCTTTCTTTCTGTTTGGTGTGTGTGGGGAAGACAGAGGACAGAGGACAGACTGCGAAAGGAGAGAAGGCCCGGCAAGTGAAGCTAAGCAGAGAAAGGTCACTGCTGAGGTAGAGGTGAAGCAACAGGAAGTAAGATTATGAAATGGGACAAAGAAACGGCGGGATGACGGTGACAGCGGTCGCTCCATAATCCCACACATTCCATCATGAATGTTGATTTGGGAAGCATTCTGTTGGGAAAAAAATGCAACGAGCTATATACAATCATGCTAGTGGGAAATAGATAGATATACAAGTGATCTGGCCTTGGGTAAGTCACGAGGACTCCGGTTGTGTGTCCGCTGTTATTGTGTATCTGTCTTTTGTCTACTATATTCTGATTGTCTCTTGATGTGTGTGTGACGCAACATTGACTATTTAGAGCAGGGATCTCCAACCTGTGGCTCGGGATCTACCAGTAGCTCGCCAGCCCCTTTCAGGTAGCTCGCCAAAGGATTTAGAATTTAGCAAATGATCTTGAATTAATACTTTTTGAGCCATTACATATCTACTATAAGTATTGGGTTACACAGCATCATGGTGTACGTATGTGTTCTCCATGTTTTGTCGTAATTATTAGATCGATTATTAATACGACTGCAAAAAGGAGTAGCTCTCTGTCTCTTCGTTTGTATAAAAGTAGCTCTTCGATTGAAAAAGGTTGGAGACCCCTGATTTAGAGTTTGTCCTGACTTCTGTCTGAAAAAACTGAGAGAAACTTAGATTAAACTTCGAGGTGCTTATAAATCCTGTCTCTGTGAGGTTGATTTTCCACAGTATCAGTAGTTTTACTCCTAGTTATCTTAATGTCGGCTTTTCCAGACAGAAAAGAGACAACCACCCTCACTCAGCCAATCCGGTCTCAGCCCAGAGCATCAAATAGTGACTCATGGGGTTCTTTCCGACAAGTATGCATAATATATAAAGTTTTCTAGTAAGCCAAAGGGATCATGCCGGGGTTTAAATTGTCAAAATATTTCTATGTTTGGTTTTCAATTGATTTAAATGTATTGAATTGAATTAGTTGTATTGCCCTAAATCACGACAGTAGTTATCTCAGAGGACTTTACCTTCATTCATTCATTCATGTTCATCCCTTCATTATCCATATCTGGGTCAGGGGGTGGCAATCAAAGCTGCCCCCCTTTGATTTACAAAACTGTTGAATTCGCCACAGATCAGAGAATCAAAGAGCTTAAACACAAGACATGCACTGATAGATACAGCAGAGGCCGATGTCCTGAAATGTTTTAAAACTACAAGTTGCGGAGTTGCATCTTTTTCTACACATTTCCATAAAACTGTTCAGCAGGAGATTGTAACTCAGCTCATAGGGATAGACAGGGAAACATCGGAGCTCAAAGAGCATTAGTATTAGTATTAGTATTAGTATTAGAGAATTCAACATCGTTGATTTTGAACTCTTTAATATCTTGGTATTGTTTTCTGTGTAAAGTTCTGAACGTCTTTTTGGTCAATAATTTGCAAACATCTAATTTCCAAGAAATTGTCTTGTTTTTCATTTTAGAGAAATATTTTACAGTTACTGTCACTGGTTGAAAGTAGATGAATGAAAGAAATGGAGATGACTCTGCACAGCTTTTACTCCCAGGAGATTTTAATAATGGCAAGAGCTCTGGTGTGTGTCGTCTTCTCTGTTTGGTGCACACCGGGGTAGTCTTGCACAGTTTTTCCTATGTGGTTTTACTGCAAATGGCAAATAAATGAATCTGAATCTGAATCTGATAATCACAACAAAATGTTACGTTTCGGGTCACTACCCTTCATCATTCAATAAGTAAAAACAATAAGTTTGGCTTCAGTCTGATGGTTAGGAGGGAGCCACAGCTCGACTCACACTGGATTCAATTCAAGGCAGAGAAAAAGACCAGAGAGAGACCAGAGAGAGACCAGAGAGAGGCCAGCTAGACACCAGAAAGAGAGACTAGTTAAAGACCAGAGAGATACTAGAGAGAGACTAGAGAGATTAAAGAGACCAGAGAGAGACCAGAGAGAGACTAGAGAGATTAAAGAGACCAGAGAGAGACCAGAGAGAGACTAGAGAGAGACTAGAGAGATTAAAGAGACCAGAGAGAGACCAGAGAGAGACTAGAGAGATTAAAGAGACCAGAGAGAGACCAGAGAGAGACTAGAGAGATTAAAGAGACCAGAGAGAGACCAGAGAGAGACTAGAGAGATTAAAGAGACCAGAGAGAGACCAGAGAGATTAAAGAGACCAGAAAGATGCTAGAGAGAGATTAGAGAGACTGAGGCCCTGTTTATACTGAGACGCTGCGCAGACGTTTCCAGGCTATTAACAGAAACGACCTGGCTCCTAATGCAAATTTCTCAGCGTTCACATGAGGTTGAAAAATGATGTAGTTCTAGCGCCCGGCCAGTAGTGGGCAGAGAAACTTTACAACACGACACACGACCCCCAGCCCCGTGCCCAGCCCCCACCTCGGCAGTGTACTCACTTCCTGTGCCAGACCCTCAGAAAGTACCAACATCATTCTGCTTTTTAACAGCATCTGGGAAAATGGAAACTGAACCTAGAGCTTCGCGTGGTCTCGTTTGGACGAACGAAGGTGTAGAATTATCCTCTGTCCCGCGCTGGAAGCCCACGAAGCTAGTTTGTGTGGGCGGCGCCATTGTTGTTTTTGTTTGTTCTCCGCTACTGCGCATGTCCAAATGTACGTGCGGGAGCAGCGCGGAGGTGGGGGTCAGAGCAGAGGGGGATTTCACACCTTTCCCCCTCTCACGGGTGTGAAAGAGAGCCCCCGCTGTGCAGCGTTTCTGAGTTGTCCCACTCTGCAGGCTGGATCTGAACACTTACGTTTTCACCTGGAACACAGTCTTCGTATGAACGGTTGGTAGGAACCGACATCCAACTATACCGTTTTACTGCCACATTGTCTCCGTGTAAACTCAGCCTGAGTGTCTCTATCCATGCCAAATGTGTCATGTAAATTTCTCCTATGTGAGATAAATAAAGCACATCTTATCTTATCTTAAAGAGACCAGAGAGATACTAGAGAGAGATCATTTCAAGTTTTCTCTCTAGAAAAGAACACACAAGCTGCTGGTTTAAATAGGCATAAATGCATGCACACATGTGCGTGTGTGCGCAAGTGTGTGTGTGTGTGTGCGTGTGCTTGTGTGTGCGTGTGCGTGTGTGTATGGACTAAAAATGAACTTAGCATCAATATCAACATATAAGCCAAGGTTGTCAGTGCCGTAGGAAGTTGCCGTCAAAACTGAGAAGGCGGAGTCATCAAGGCCAATTGAATAAAAGATGCCAGAGAAAACATGACCTTACTCTCAAAGACTTATTGACCAGATACTTGTGAGGACTTGTAGTTTCACATGTGTGTAACGGTAGCAGGCTCGGGCGCTGACTGCAATGTATAACAGAACTAGATCCAGCCACGGAGCCAAGTGTGTGACAAAAAACCACCACGACCACGTTTAGAGCTCTATAAATCAATGTATATTAATAAATGTTAACCAGGTATGAATAATAGATTGAATATTTAGATTATATTATATTAAACCATAAGACAAAAACAACATATATGCAAGACAACACAAATAAACAATTCCTGAAAAGAGAATAATTTATCAAAGTTCAATTTCAGTTCGAAAAGGTTTGAAGTCCAGGGCTTGGAGAAAATAGAATAGGGTTAAATTGTCCTACAGCGATGCAGGTAGGGGGGCAGTGGTCGGGTAGCTCGCCATCCAATGGTCAAAAAAAGAATAGCAATCCAAAAGGGTAGAAAAAAAAACCAAGAAGGAAGAAGGAGGAGGAGTATTCAGCGGTCCCCAACAGTTTGTTTGTGGATCCGATAAATGACATACAAGAGACGCGCTCCGGTACGGGAATGCGGTTGTTTCACAACCTTTAAATGATCGTTTTAGGCACAATTAGACGTCCACGCCACAGCAGGAGCAGCGTGTTGGCATGAGTGGGACCGGAGAGGGGGGAGTGACAGGTGGGGCAGGGATCTTAAAGGAAATCTGCCACAATAAAAGCCTGGGGACATGGGCTACTATTTCATGTGGGTTACATGTGTCGACCAGATCAGAATCTACAATGAACGGTATTTCCAAATTTAACTAGAAAGGCCATTAGGTCCATCCATCCATTTTCTACCAATTCATTCATTTCCGGGTCAGGGCGGTGCCACCCGAGTACACAGAGCAGCAGCCCCTCACTGCTCCTCCTGCAGGAGGTGAGTCCACAGGAGGACGGCTGCTCTATGGCACTGCCTTAGTCTATTCAGCAGGAAAAAGTGGGGTTAAGTGTCTTGCCCAAGGACAACAACGACAGTAGACATCAGTGGAGAAATCTTGAGGTGGGCTTGAACCCACAACCTTCAGGCTCAAAGGCCAATGCTCTACCAACTGAGCCACTGTCAAAGGCCATAGGTAAGATCTCTCCAAGCCTCTATTTTACAAACTACTGTATCAAAAGAGTCAACACAATTTCTCTTTGTTACGTTTTGTGAATTGGTTTAAGCCAATTTAGTGCATAATTATTTCTTTCTTCTCTGATAGCATTACTTTTATACCCTGCAAACAAATGATAAGATATGAGGGAATAATTGCATTAATCAAGTGGTTTTTATCTTAACTTGAGCACATTGTGACTGTGTTTTATAAGCTTTTCCAATATGACAAAGATATTTAGTCTTAGTCTGTTGCTTTTTTTGGGAAGGCTGAGGCTGTTAAGTGCTAAACTATTGTTGCGTCTTAAGACAAGACACTTCAAGATTTTTAAGATTAAGATTCAAGTTGAAGACCCAGTTTAGACGGAGACGCTGCAAAGCAATGAGCAAAAGCAGCCAGGCTCCTGCACAGCGTTTACACAGCAGAGGAAGACAGTGGAGTGGTTTACGAGGACTTACCGGAGCAGGGGCTGTCGTAGGGGGGACGGAGGGGGAGGAGGAGGGTCGCCGTCTTGGATCGAGGGCGGCTTCTTCGTCACCTGCGCGTAGATGTTTCGAGCCGTGACGCCGAGCCACAACATGGTGGACAGGGACGAGTAGTGCAGCACCAGTCCCACCTGCGGACAGGAAGCAAGGGGCAAAAGCTCAGGATTGGGATGAATGAGACGATAATGCTGTAGACACGTTTTGAAAAAGGCCAAACATACAGACATACTCTCTTAGACATCATTTATTCAGAATATCATAATCTCTTGAGTGTCTGTAGATGGGTTTGAGAAAGGAGGGGAACCAGACAACAAAGTTAACCCTTTAATAATTTCCCTTTTGAGTCACTGAAGCGACTTGAAGCTTGGTACTGACATGTGCCTCTTTGGGGAACCTTTATCACTTGGTTTGAGACGCTTTGACCATCAAAATAATAATAATACAAATAAAATGTGTCATTAGTGCTACTACATCTTTTAGTAAGTAAGTAGTAGTAAGTAAGTAAGTAAGCTTTATTTATATACCGCCTTTCACAGACCAGAGTCACAAAGCGGTTTACAATTGTTATTTTTTGGGCATTTGTCTCTCACTCCACACAGAGATGGGAGCGGGGCCAGTACAGGAGGCGCATGCCAGAACTATTGTACATATTTTTAGTGGTAGGGGAAACCGGAGTACCCGGAGGAAACCTACGCTGACACGGGGAGAACATGCAAACTCCACTCAGAAAGGCCCTGGTCCGGCCGGGATTCGAACCCAGGACCTTCTTGCTGAGAGGCGAGAGTGCTATCCACTCAGCCACCGTGCCGCCCAGCAACTCCTACTTTCTTCTAGGAGTGATCATCAAAGAGTTAAAGCATTAACACGGGACAAATACAGTAAGAATCTCAAAGATCTGTAACTGTAGACGACTTATAGTATATATTACATACATAGAGTGAGAAATATAGAGGTATTTTTCATCAAAATGAAATTGACAAACTTATTTAGCACCAACACTTTTGTTTTAAACTCCGACAACCACTCATGCAATAAGTTCTGATCATTTGTGAAGATGGAGCCAAACAATTCAACTCTTTCACTGTTTTTGATGAGTTTCTCTGCATTATGTGTTTGTTGCATAATACGCCTCATTAAAAGTGCAGGGAACAACATGGCATGATATAATCCAGACCACACACAGTGAGCCCCATTCACATAAACACCAGTCGGAAAACATTCCCTGGACGTAGCTGTAGCTGTTAGCAAAACCTAGGACTGCACTGTCATTTCTGCCACACGATAAACAGGTGATTTATGTAAATGGACAATAAACAGAAATCACAAACCAGGCATTAACCCAGAGGAGACGCCAGCTCATGATTTCAGGGACTCAGTTTGGCTCTCCAGGTGTAATAATATTAAAGTTTTGGCAAAGAACTGGTCTGCGGTCGAATCGTTCTTTCTTCAGAGCGTTATCAATGTCATTCCAAGGTCCGTGCATTCCTTTACAAGAGCCGCTGTGTCTTATCGGCGCTGGAAGGACGCGGCCGCTGCTTCCAAAGTGCTATTGAGCGCCGAAGGTTGTCTGGGTGCCGAGGGCTTATCGCGGGACACGTGTGAACAAACGTGAATATGAATGATGGTCACCTTGGCGACTATCGCGAGTGATGGATTTCCAAAACGCACTGTACACATAGATATCGCCGTTTAAATATGCATGAGGCAAAGTTTGTGGAAAAGCTTAAGAGGCGGCCGGCGGAGGTGACATAACAGAAGCAGAGTGCATTTTGGGAAACGGGTTAGTCCCGCAGGTCGAACCCAGGTCAGAGGAAGTATTGTGCTTTAGCTTTGTTTATTTTTGTGTGTCTTTGTTGGATGGGGCAAAGGCAAAGTCTATAACAGCCTTGTTTTGTGTTCAGAATATGGATAATGGGGTTTCTGTCTTTAAGATTAAGGTCAGTGCCAGAACATGGGCTTCATTATTGTCAATGGAGTATGTTATTGTGTTATTATCATATTAATAAATGTAACGTTTAGTCTAGTGTGGATCTAAAAACTAGTAGTATTGATCCAGGCAGGAGACAAGAATGTGCGGAGTCAAACCCCCAGCTATTATACACAGGAAGTTAAATTAAGAGCGCAGAAAACATCTGTTATAGCCTCAGGCTTACTTACACAGGGGCTATTTGTGTGTTTTGGAGAAAGGAGCTATTGTGTTCACCTAAGGATGGTGAGACATGTGTTTTCAATTATCAGGTCATGTGACTGTGTGCTTTTCATCGATAGCCTGTCTTGAAGTAGTGTCTTTTGCTTTGGGTGTGCCAGGGAGCAGGGCCCAGACTGATCAAGCAGTCTGCCACTTGTCTGTATCTTATATTCTGTCTTTTATATATTAAACCTTTTTTATATATCTAAGCAGAATTTGTGGTCCATTTTTCATCGAAGGAGAAACCGTGGCTGAACCAGCGTTAACAATTATGAACATTTTAAGTGATAGTATAATTGTTTTTTCGATTTTTATCATTATTATTATTATTCATGTATTCAAACGGTGGAAGAACGATTAAAGTAAAGGCAAGTTAATAAAAGAAAATGAAAAATGAGGTACATAAAACAAACAACCAACATATTTTTTTTTTTTCTTTTTTTTTCTTTTTTGAGCCGTTTACATTTTAACATTCACATTTACATCATTCTATTAGAGGTGCTCCAAAAAAGAAAAGGAGTAGGCTGAAGCCAGAAGCTTATATATACGCCTACCCCGTAATCACTATGATATACATTTACATTTCCCGGTGATACTGCACAATCAGTCCAAATCCAAAATAATAATTCCGAAAAACAAAACAAAACGAAAACAATTACATTTACTCAAGTACATGAACTTGAGTAACTTATAGAAGTAACTGTACGTCTTAGAGTAATGTATCCATACAGTACTTTAACATTTTTACTGTACTCTTACGTGAAAAAAAAAAATAATAGTTACATTTTCCATCCGAAGAAAAGCTTCAAAACATCAAGAAACAACATTCACCTACGGATTAATACAATTAATCTTCTTTGAGTTTATCATTAAATGGACATAAAACAAAACTTACTACTACAGAGTTCAAACTGGAGAAATGTACGGATTATATATCAGACTTGATCATAAACTAAACAAGGAAAAAAAAACAGCACAACTATATCAGTCGTCTTGTTTCTGCAATGTGCTACAGGAAGCCCATCACCAATGCCACTCTTTGCCCATGGTCACTAGTCACACTAATGCATGTTCGTTGGTATTCTGTTGTCTGGCTACTTCACCTTTGTCACAACCATCTCCGCTGCCATACATTTTATGTTTGAGAACGTGTATGGTATTTATATTTTTATTTTTTTAATATATAGGTTTATTATATTATAAATGATTGCCCTATTTATTGTAGTGCATTAAAAAGCCAGGGTGAAAAGTGGCCCATTGAGAGTGGTACATGCCCCCAATCAAAAAGCCCCCACCCGGCTGCCCTAACATTCAGTGTATGATCTCGTCTGCCGAGAATGAGGCGACTAAGTCCGTCTGAAAAGGAGTGGGCGAAACACTTCATAATCTCACCCCTTTCTTCTCTACTTCTCTACTTCTCTACACAATATAAGAAATATTATGTGTAACAAATTTTAAGATTGAAAACCATTGAATTCACCAAGAACAGATCAGAGAATCAAACAGTTCAAACACAAGACCAATGTCCTTTGTCCTCTGCATTTGACCCACCCTGATGCCAGTAAGGGCCTCTGTCATGAGCAGTGGTCGCCATAGAAACAGGGGATGAGTCTCGTCTTGGTCAGTAAGTAAGTACGTAATCTTTATATAGCGCCGTTCACACACCAGAGTCACAACGCGCTTTACAATTCTGAGAGCGTACACAAACTTATTTCTACACGAGCGGCTGCAGACGCTCTTGGGTTATTATAGTAAATAGTAATTACATATAAACTTATAATTACACACAGCGTCACCATAAGGCAAGAGACACCTGCTCCCATTAATGAGGGTTGTTGTTTCAGGGCAAAAAACAACAGTTGCATTTTCCACATTGACACAGAGCAAAGGGAACGGTCCTACACTATTTATGAGGCAACATTCACCTGGTGCTAAGCTGCTAATGCTACATGACTGTAGGACCATCAGAGCACTATCAGAGACCTGTAGGACCATCAGAGCACTATCAGAGACCTGTAGGACCATCAGAGCACTGTCAGAGACCTGTAGGACCATCAGAGCACTATCAGAGACCTGTAGGACCATCAGAGCACTATCAGAGACCTGTAGGACCATCAGAGCACTATCAGAGACCTGTAGGACCATCAGAGCACTATCAGAGACCTGTAGGACCATCAGAGCACTATCAGAGACCTGTAGGACCATCAGAGCACTATCAGAGACCTGTAGGACCATCAGAGCACTATCAGAGACCTGTAGGACCATCAGAGCACTATCAGAGACCTGTAGGACCATCAGAGCACTATCAGAGACCTGTAGGACCATCAGAGCACTATCAGAGACCTGTAGGACCATCAGAGCACTATCAGAGACCTGTAGGACCATCAGAGCACTATCAGAGACCTGTAGGACCATCAGAGCACTATCAGAGACCTGTAGGACCATCAGAGCACTATCAGAGACCTGTAGGACCATCAGAGCACTATCAGAGACCTGTAGGACCATCAGAGCACTATCAGAGACCTGTAGGACCATCAGAGCACTATCAGAGACCTGTAGGACCATCAGAGCACTATCAGAGACCTGTAGACGACCTGTAGGACCATCAGAGCACTATCAGAGACCTGTAGGACCATCAGAGCACTATCAGAGACCTGTCAGCACTATCAGAGACCTGTAGGACATCAGAGCACTATCAGAGACCTGTAGGACCATCAGAGCACTGTAGGACAGAGCACTTCACCTGTAGGACCATCAGAGCACTATCAGAGACCTGTAGGACCATCAGAGCACTATCAGAGACCTGTAGGACCATCAGAGCACTATCAGAGACCTGTAGGACCATCAGAGCACTATCAGAGACCTGTAGGACCATCAGAGCACTATCAGAGACCTGTAGGACCATCAGAGCACTATCAGAGACCTGTAGGACCATCAGAGCACTATCAGAGACCTGTAGGACCATCAGAGCACTATCAGAGACCTGTAGGACCATCAGAGCACTATCAGAGACCTGTAGGACCATCAGAGCACATCATCAGAGACCTGTAGGACCATCAGAGCACTATCAGAGACCTGTAGGACCATCAGAGCACTATCAGAGACCTGTAGGACCATCAGAGCACTATCAGAGACCTGTAGGACCATCAGAGCACTATCAGAGACCTGTAGGACCATCAGAGCACTATCAGAGACCTGTAGGACCATCAGAGCACTATCAGAGACCTGTAGGACCATCAGAGCACTATCAGAGACCTGTAGGACCATCAGAGCACTATCAGAGACCTGTAGGACCATCAGAGCACCATCAGAGACCTGTAGGACCATCAGAGCACTATCAGAGACCTGTAGGACCATCAGAGCACTATCAGAGCCTGTAGGACCATCAGAGCACTATCAGCGACCTGTAGGACCATCAGAGCACTATCAGAGACCTGTAGGACCATCAGAGCACTATCAGAGACCTGTAGGACCATCAGAGCACTATCAGAGACCTGTAGGACCATCAGAGCACTATCAGAGACCTGTAGGACCATCAGAGCACTATCAGAGACCTGTAGGACCATCAGAGCACTATCAGAGACCTGTAGGACCATCAGAGCACTATCAGAGACCTGTAGGACCATCAGAGCACCATCAGAGACCTGTAGGACCATCAGAGCACTGTCAGAGACCTGTAGGACCATCAGAGCACTATCAGAGACCTGTAGGACCATCAGAGCACTATCAGAGACCTGTAGGACCATCAGAGCACTATCAGAGACCTGTAGGACCATCAGAGCACTATCAGAGCACTATCAGAGACCTGTAGGACCATCAGAACACTATCAGAGACCTGTAGGACCATCAGAGCACTATCAGAGACCTGTAGGACCATCAGAGCACTATCAGAGACCTGTAGGACCATCAGAGCACTATCAGAGACCTGTAGGACCATCAGAGCACCATCAGAGACCTGTAGGACCATCAGAGCACTGTCAGAGACCTGTAGGACCATCAGAGCACTATCAGAGACCTGTAGGACCATCAGAGCACTATCAGAGACCTGTAGGACCATCAGAGCACTATCAGAGACCTGTAGGACCATCAGAGCACTATCAGAGCACTATCAGAGACCTGTAGGACCATCAGAACACTATCAGAGACCTGTAGGACCATCAGAGCACTATCAGAGACCTGTAGGACCATCAGAGCACCGTCAGAGACCTGTAGGACCATCAGAGCACTATCAGAGACCTGTAGGACCATCAGAGCACTATCAGAGACCTGTAGGACCATCAGAGCACTATCAGAGACCTGTAGGACCATCAGAGCACTATCAGAGACCTGTAGGACCATCAGAGCACTGTCAGAGACCTGTAGGACCATCAGAGCACTATCAGAGACCTGTAGGACCATCAGAGCACTATCAGAGACCTGTAGGACCATCAGAGCACTATCAGAGACCTGTAGGACCATCAGAGCACTATCAGAGACCTGTAGGACCATCAGAGCACCATCAGAGACCTGTAGGACGATCAGAGCACTATCAGAGACCTGTAGGACCATCAGAGCACTATCAGAGACCTGTAGGACCATCAGAGCACTATCAGAGACCTGTAGGACCATCAGAGCACTATCAGAGACCTGTAGGACCATCAAAGCACTATCAGAGACCTGTAGGACCATCAGAGCACCATCAGAGACCTGTAGGACCATCAGAGCACTGTCAGAGACCTGTAGGACCATCAGAGCACTATCAGAGACCTGTAGGACCATCAGAGCACTATCAGAGACCTGTAGGACCATCAGAGCACTATCAGAGACCTGTAGGACCATCAGAGCACTATCAGAGACCTGTAGGACCATCAGAGCACCATCAGAGACCTGTAGGACGATCAGAGCACTATCAGAGACCTGTAGGACCATCAGAGCACTATCAGAGACCTGTAGGACCATCAAAGCACTATCAGAGACCTGTAGGACCATCAGAGCACCATCAGAGACCTGTAGGACCATCAGAGCACTGTCAGAGACCTGTAGGACCATCAGAGCACTATCAGAGACCTGTAGGACCATCAGAGCACTATCAGAGACCTGTAGGACCATCAGAGCACTATCAGAGACCTGTAGGACCATCAGAGCACTATCAGAGACCTGTAGGACCATCAGAGCACCATCAGAGACCTGTAGGACGATCAGAGCACTATCAGAGACCTGTAGGACCATCAGAGCACTATCAGAGACCTGTAGGACCATCAGAGCACTATCAGAGACCTGTAGGACCATCAGAGCACTATCAGAGACCTGTAGGACCATCAGAGCACTATCAGAGACCTGTAGGACCATCAGAGCACTATCAGAGACCTGTAGGACCATCAGAGCACCATCAGAGACCTGTAGGACCATCAGAGCACTGTCAGAGACCTGTAGGACCATCAGAGCACTATCAGAGACCTGTAGGACCATCAGAGCACTATCAGAGACCTGTAGGACCATCAGAGCACTATCAGAGACCTGTAGGACCATCAGAGCACTATCAGAGACCTGTAGGACCATCAGAGCACCATCAGAGACCTGTAGGACGATCAGAGCACTATCAGAGAGACCTGTAGGACCATCAGAGCACTATCAGAGACCTGTAGGACCATCAGAGCACCATCAGAGACCTGTAGGACCATCAGAGCACTGTCAGAGACCTGTAGGACCATCAGAGCACTATCAGAGACCTGTAGGACCATCAGAGCACTATCAGAGACCTGTAGGACCATCAGAGCACTATCAGAGACCTGTAGGACCATCAGAGCACTATCAGAGCACTATCAGAGACCTGTAGGACCATCAGAACACTATCAGAGACCTGTAGGACCATCAGAGCACTGTCAGAGACCTGTAGGACCATCAGAGCACTATCAGAGACCTGTAGGACCATCAGAGCACTGTCAGAGACCTGTAGGACCATCAGAGCACTGTCAGAGACCTGTAGGACCATCAGAGCACTATCAGAGACCTGTAGGACCATCAGAGCACTGTCAGAGACCTGTAGGACCATCAGAGCACTGTCAGAGACCTGTAGGACCATCAGAGCACTGTCAGAGACCTGTAGGACCATCAGAGCACTGTCAGAGACCTGTAGGACCATCAGAGCACTATCAGAGACCTGTAGGACCATCAGAGCACTGTCAGAGACCTGTAGGACCATCAGAGCACTGTCAGAGACCTGTAGGACCATCAGAGCACTGTCAGAGACCTGTAGGACCATCAGAGCACTGTCAGAGACCTGTAGGACCATCAGAGCACTATCAGAGACCTGTAGGACCATCAGAGCACTATCAGAGACCTGTAGGACCATCAGAGCACTGTCAGAGACCTGTAGGACCATCAGAGCACTATCAGAGACCTGTAGGACCATCAGAGCACTATCAGAGCCCTGTAAGACCATCAGAGCACTATCAGAGACCTCTAAGACCATCAGAGCACTATCAGAGACCTGTAGGACCATCAGAGCACTATCAGAGACCTGTAGGACCATCAGAGCACTATCAGAGACCTGTAGGACCATCAGAGCACTGTCAGAGACCTGTAGGACCATCAGAGCACTATCAGAGACCTGTAGGACCATCAGAGCACTATCAGAGACCTCTAAGACCATCAGAGCACTATCAGAGACCTGTAGGACCATCAGCGCACTATCAGAGACCTGTGGGACCATCAGAGCACTGTCAGAGACCTTTGGGACCATCAGAGCACTATCAGAGACCTGTAGGACCATCAGAGCACTATCAGAGACCTGTAGGACCATCAGAGCACTATCAGAGACCTGTAGGACCATCAGAGCACTGTCAGAGACCTGTAGGACCATCAGAGCACTATCAGAGACCTGTAGGACCATCAGAGCACTGTCAGAGACCTGTAGGACCATCAGAGCACTATCAGAGACCTGTAGGACCATCAAAGCACTGTCAGAGACCTGTAGGATCATCAGAGCACTATCAGAGACCTGTAGGACCATCAGAGCACTATCAGAGACCTGTAGGACCATCAGAGCACTATCAGAGACCTGTGGGACCATCAGAGCACTATCAGAGACCTGTAGGACCATCAGAGCACTATCAGAGACCTGTAGGACAATCAGAGCACTATCAGAGACCTGTGGGACCATCAGAGCACTGTCAGAGACCTGTAGGACCATCAGAGCACTGTCAGAGACCTGTAGGACCATCAGAGCACTATCAGAGACCTGTAGGACCATCAGAGCACTATCAGAGACCTGTAGGACCATCAGAGCACTATCAGAGACCTGTAGGACCATCAGAGCACTATCAGAGCCCTGTAAGACCATCGGAGCACTATCAGAGACTTTTAAGACCATCAGAGCACTATCCAAGACCTCTAGAACCATCAAAAACATCTGGAACCATCAGAGACCTCTATCTAGGACCATCAGAGACCTGTAGGACCATCATCGCACTATCTGAGACCTCTAGGACCATCAGAGCACCATCAGAGAACTCTATATGACCAAAGAAAAACAGTAGTAGTAGTTACCAATTAACAGTTAGTCACAGAACATATAAAGACAGCATCCTGCAATCTTGCTCAGAAAATCTAAAGTTAAACCCTAAACCTAACGGTCAGTCTGTCATTGCACTTACCCTGAACCTAAACAACTTAAAGAGTCCAAAAAAAGAGTCAAAACCAGTGCAAACACAATTATATCTTTAGTCCATCAGTCGATGTCTGTGAGAAGTAGAAACTTTAATGAATCGATTCAATTTATTTTGTATTGCCTGAAATCACAAAAACAGTAATTTCATCTCAGAGGACTACAAAGTTATGGATTCACCAACAACAGATCAGAGTTGAGTTTGAGAATGTTTGTTTATTTTGAGTTTAAAGTACATGAAACATTAACTATCAGACGTCACTACATTTTCCAGAAAATCCTCCATTTACATTTACTCATTAAAATACTGCCCATCGTTAAACTAACTCAACCAACTGTCATCTTATAACATCGCACTCACACTGTGTGTCTGGAGCCGGTAGCAAAGTAATGCAACACAACAACAGGCAGCACACAGACCTCTGCCAATCCCGACGCAGCAGGCACCAGGGAAGCAACAAACCAGCAACGCACCAGAGCCAGAGCCAGAGCTGCATACACCATAACTACCACACCAGTGACCAGATTCATTCAACCACCATTTTTAGATTTGTTTCTATTATTTATTTATTTTTACCTGCCAGTAAAATAGTTTCACTCGGTCAAATTGATAGTGTTAGTGAATATTCAAGCTATTTTATATATATATACACACATCATTTTCATTTGTGGCTGTGTAAAGGGAGAGGATAGTGACACCTGCTGTGATTTAGGGCTAAACAATAACACATTGATTGGAATAGGCAGCGAATGAGCAATGTCCATAAACATTAAAGGAGCAGTGTATAAACATGTGGCCAAAAGTGGTACTGCAGCCCCTCCCACTCTCCCTGACTCAGGTTGCCAGATATGCAGACGAATCCAGCTGGGACCATAACAGCTGAATAGACAAGAGTTTTGTCAACAACAAATCTATAACCAACACCTTTTTCACAAAGATAGAAATCCTGGTTTTATTCCTTGTTTTGTCATTAATGATTGGAGAATAATAACCAGACCTTTTTTAGTTCTGCGCCACATGGTACTTTACCAGTGAGATTAGCTCCACGCGGTGAGTTCTGGCGCCCGGATCACAGACTTTCTGATTGGTGAAACGGTGGAGGGCGGAACATCTAAATTAAATCAAAAACGAGATTTAGAGGCTGGAAAACTAATTTAGAAATTCAAATATCTCTGAACTACTGTTATCAGTTAAAGAAGTATTGGAACAGAGCATGTTTTGTTAGTGCCTTTTGACAAATTAGAAGAAGAAGATGGACCTTTATTCGTCCCACAATGGGAAAAATGTTTTTGTTTGATACCTACACATACACACATACATCACTTCCGCGCTCCTTACAGGCAAAGTGGGTTAAGTGTCTTGTCCAAGGACACAACGACAGCAGACATCAGTGGGAGTCGGTGGAGAAGGCTTCGTGATGGGCTCGAACACTCAACCTTCGGACTCAAAGACCAATGCTCTACCAACTGAGGGCCCTTAAATGATGACTTTACTACTATCTCCATGAATATCCGTAAATGTCCCAGATTATCGAGTACCGAAATCAACACCAGAAAGAGCTGGATTCTGCATCTCTTGCAATAAAAAAGTAAATTAAATCCTTAACGTCGCTCCGTGATGCACTACACAAACCCAACATTAGATCAGTGAGCACTTCCACAGAGCAATAACTGTGCGTTAAGTGAAAGTATAAGACTCTTCCTCTATATATTTAACCAACGACCAACTCAATGGACCAGCGAGTCTCTCAAACACAATCCAATTCCAGTGTGTTTGCTTATTTAAATGACATCTTTGCTGCTCCCTCGGCAGCCGCCCCCTTCTCTGCTGTTAAACCGTCTGAGGACTTGTTTTAACTATTTTAAACCGTACGCCGCCAGTGCTATCGCTCCCAAACCGTGCTCAGCCTCTTCTCTATCGACACGTTCATTATACAAGCTCCCCACTGTTTTCGATGCATAAGTAACCAGCTCTCTATTTTGTTATTTAATTCTTTCTTTCTACACGTGGGTGAGCTGACTCCAGACGGCTCAAATTGGACCCATTGGAAGCACAAAACAAAGCAAGTAGGCTTACTCCGCCATCACCGGCTAATTTCACAGCGCGGCGCTAATGAGGAAAGCCTGTGTTAAAGTGACAGACGGAGCCATAAGCCGAGATCTGGGTCATATTTCCAGGCAAACTATTATTTAAAGATGGAAAGGGGAGAGCAGGCGAGGGGAACGACGTGGCGTTGGTTTCGTAAAGGTGATGGAGTGTCTGCAGGTAGACAATTAGGAGTGAAGGGGGGAGGCCTGTTCAGTATTCAGGAAGCAGCAAATGTCTGTTCTTCGGGATTTGTCCATGACCTGCTATATGCTAATGACTTCTCAGAGGCATCGGTCCCAAAGGCGGACTCACTCAATTAGTATGTGTGTCGGATAAGGGTTTTTGATCGTACATAGTATTCGTATATCATGCCATGCAGTAGAAGAGGCAAGCCAAAGGTACTTCTCACTCTCAAATACATTTATATGAGGAAATATCCAGTGTTAAAGAGATGCAGATCTGCCAGTGTCAATATTTAGAAAGGGAACGTTTTTTGTAGCGACCAGATCGACAAAAGGCAAGTCAAAGGTAGATACAGTATATACAGTAGATGAATGAAATAATACATTTTATTTTGGTCACTTTGACACAATTTCACAGGACGGTAAATTACTGCAGAGCCAAAAAGGAATAAGCTGATGCGCATTTGGCCTACACCTTTTTTCACAAGTGTCATAAGTATAAACAAGTGTATATAAAAGCCTTTAAATGAGCAGCTATATCAATATCATATGGATGGAACGATAGATAACTTCTTTACAGATTGCAGTCCAGATCAACACAGACACAGACAAAAGTGCCTCACAAAAACAGAAAAAGAAACCATTACAATCACAGAGGAGATAAAAACATGATCATAATGAATTGTTGAAAGGAGGGACCACACACAGGCCTCAAACTGGACTCAGGTTCGACTCGAGCCGCTGTGGTTTGGTCCATCCACATTTTCCCTGAATTCCAGCCCTTGTTCTAGACTTGTACTGTCTCAAACTTAAAATCAAAGTTCACCTGAATTATATAAAATAGCAGGAAATAAAGCAGTTCAGTAAAACTTCAGCTGGGAGCGATATTATAGATCTGTTTTACTTTTTCATGATGTGGAAAGCCTTTACTTTAAATTTGTATTCTGACCGTTGGATCACCGAGGCGATATACACCTTTCTCCTTCATATATTTTTACAGCAGTTTGCAAAAGCACTAATACAACACATTTTGCCAGGTTACGACCACAATACAAGATGAGTAATTTCTTTGGGGAGTTCACTCTGTTGCTGAAATCTCATGTATTTTGGGGAAAGACTTTGACCGGACCATTCTAACATGTTTTGTTTTAAACTATTCCATTCCCAGAGGTTTCTCTCTTTTCTCACGGGGGTTAGAGTTTTATTTTGCAGATGCAGGAGTCTGTTAGAGCCTTGTGAGGTCCATCCAAAAGGACTGTGGTGATGATACTTATGGACCAACACCAATTTGTGTGACAAATTTTCTGTTTTTTTTGTTGTGATTTTGGTCTATATGATACGATACGATAAGATAAATAAGATGGATGGAAGCAAAACATATAGTCTGTGCAGGATATGTATATTGTACAATAAAAAATGGCAATTAGAGAAACAGTGGCAATAGTAGTGCAGGTTTTTTCAGTCCAAGTGCAAGTGACTTAAAGTGACTTATTGTACACTTAACAATTCACAAGAATAAACTTAAACCTCCATCCTTTTTCTCCAACACCTTCATATCCACCTCCACCTTCCCACGAACCCTTGCACTCTTCCCTGTCCTTCAAATGACTACAGTAAGTTGAATTTCTATTTCGTATAAAATAGGAACTAAAACTCTACTCCACCACAGTGACTGCAGACTTTCATTAAACATTACAGTCTTGACAAGAGAATAGACCTTATCGGTTCTCGCCCGAAGCCTAAAAACTACTGGAGACTTTGCAAACTTGTCTCTTTTGGGAGTGAGAGTCTCTGGGGTGTGGCGCGCTGCACAGAGGACGCTGGATGTAGCGGGATTAGCTCTGCACACGGAGCCTCTTCTCCAACGCTGCTGTAATTATCCCAAATAGTGTCTGCCGGGGCCCTCCTCATCCCACGGGACCCCCCACAGTCTGGGCTCTGACCCAACTCTATCCTGTTAGCGCCTTTGGTTAAAGCAGCAGCTACAAAACCACTATTCAGGGAGCTCCAGGATGAAAGTAGAAGCAAAAAAGAAAAGTTTAATGCTTGAGTTAATGGGTTTAGTCGATGCACCTGCAGCAGAGTGTGATTAAAGCCCGGGTACCTAACTTTCTGGTTAATTGATTATGAAATACCAGCGTTTCAGATGTATGTAAGGAATGACATTTGTGAATTAATTACTACAGATTGGGTGTGTTCACTGCAAAAAATTATAAAATATGAAGTAATAATTGTTTGAATCAATTTTTGCTGTGTGTCTCTTCTTTTGTGGAGGGGATTGGATTAATATAAGTTTTTGTGCTTTCTTGTTTTCTCTTTTTATCATATTTTCCTGTTTGTATTTGGTGCAAGTTTAAAATAAATACATATGTGTAACTGATTCTAAAATACCTTGTACAATCTGCTTCACTTCTTAACTCTGACTTGTGTTGCAGGATTTCCAACCTTGAGATCTCTCTCTCTCTCTCTCTCTCTCTCTCTCTCTCTCTCTCTCTCTCTCTCTCTCTCTCTCTCTCTCTCTCTCTCTCTCTCTCTCTCTCTCTCTCTCTCTCTCTCTCTCTCTCTCTCTCTCTCTCTCTCTCTCAAAAATCATAAATATTTATTTATTTATTGTCATTTGCTGCTAAAAAGTTCAGTCGTGATGTTTGTGATGATGACTGGATTGTGGTTGTGTGTGTTTTTGATAATGACTGGATTAATTGTGTGTTTTTTTTAGATCAGGCATAAAAAACCAGCAGATAAAAGGAGTTTTATAGACCTGTGCGAGTCCATAAACATATTTTTCTCTTTAGCAGTTGTATTTAACATATTACTGTTTGTTGTTGTCTGTTTTTAATGCTTCATATGGAGCTTTTATGTCTCTCTAATAAATACAAATTGAATAGAAGCTTTATCTATAGTTATTGGCCTCTTCTAAACCAGACGATGTTATTATCTTGACACGTTTCGACAGCATCCTCTGGAAATAACATCACTACTTTACATTTGTCTGCTATAGAAGAAACGACATAGAAATAATAACTTAATCTACCAAGAAAAGACGACTCTTCTTAAACTGTTGGTTTTATTGTCTGCGTGGAACAAAATCAGGTTCAGTATCGGTTTGGAAGAGAAATGGGAGTTGTAGTTTTAAAGTGTTAAATGTTAAATTGTGTAAGAATCAGTGGCCCGAGAAGTGTCCTTCTGAAAACCTCTCTCTTGTATGATAATAATGCAATATCGTTTGTGTTGTTTATAATTTGCAGAAGTCAATCTGTTCACTTTTATTGTTCAAAGTTTGTCGATAAAGTTTAGTGGTGACGTTACTTCCTGTTTACAAGCCCTGTAACGGCACAGAGCTCCGCTAGTTGCAGCCATGGATCTATTATAATAACTGGATAGGGTATTACAGCTTGTAGCTGAATAACTCATGTGCTCGGGGGATTCTCGTGGTACTGAAGACTGAACCAGACTAAATTCACGAGGGTTACCCAGACATTTTCCCCATAGAACTCAATGCATATTAAAACCTCAGCTGACAGAGAACCTGACAGAGAACCTACAGCTTTCATAAAGGTCGGATTTTGTGGGGATTTTAGTGTCCATTGTCATCCTGAACTTTTTTTCTTCTTAAATCCTTGCTTGTCTGGCTCTCGCTCTAACTCCCGCTCTGATAAACTGCTCTGATTGGTCAGAGCGCGGCCGAGCCCCTCTGTGCACGTGCGTGTTTGGCGCAACGCATGTCGTAAGTAACTGGGACATGATTAGATACTTATATTTGTGTGAATCAAAGTTTATTTAATTAAAAAATTGCAGTTAGTTCATTTGAAATACATGGTTAAGTTTTGCTAAAATGTGCTATGCTAAAATGTGCTATGCTAAGAGAAGCTGCATTTGTAGTATTCCTGGTTAAAATTATCATTTATGTGAAACTGAATATTTCTTGTTCTTCTGTATTTTTATGCAGTTTTCACTCCATGTTATGGTGAAAGAGTCTTCACAGTAAAAAAACTAAATACTACGTCGACTCGTCTCGACTCATGAATGGAGCTTGGTGTTTTGTCCACGGTTCCTACGCCTTGAGAAGAACATTAAAGCGTTATTTGTGGACACTCAAAGATGCTTCTCATGTCATTATCCTCTCTCTCCAAACACGGTGGTGATAAACTCCTGTAGCCACAGCTGCCCTGGGGCACACTGACAGAAGCGAGGCAACCAGTCTGTGCCGTCGGCCCCTCCCACCACCACCAACCATTCACACACACACCAGACTCATTCTAATGTGGGGGAAGTGTCTTGCCTAAAGATACAACCACAGTTTGCCACTTATGTTTATACCACAAAGACCTAAAAACGATTCCAAAAATGCTAAATGTTGCGTCCGTGACTCATGAAGCTTGAGCAGAAGTTCAAATTAGTGATTACCTACGACACTCCCCGGGCCAACACCTTCCTCTGCCTCACATCAGCTTCAGGAGTGGATGAAGCTGATGTGAGGCAGAGTGGATAGCACTCTCGCTTCTCAGCAAGAAGGTCCTGGGTTCGAATCCCGGCCGGAACAGGGCCTTTCTGAGTGGAGTTTGCATGTTCTCCCCGTGTCTGTGTAGGATTCCTCCGCGGGCTTTGATGGTCCAATGTGTTCAGCGTCTCCTCCTCTACCTCCTCCTCCTTCACCTCCTCCACCTCCTCCTCCACCAACTCCACCTCCTCCACTTCTTCCTCTAGTTCGACCTCCTCCTCCACCACCTCCTCCAAACCCTCCTCCACAACCTCCACCTCCTCCACTTCTTCCACCTGCTCCCCACCTCCACATACTTCACCTCCGCCTCCACCTCCTCCACCCCCTCCTCCACTTCTTCCACGTCTTCCACCTGCTCCCCACCTCCACCTTCACCTCCTCCACGTCCTCCACCACCGCTTCCACCTCCTCCACGTCCTCCACCACCTTTTCCCCCTCCTCCCCACCTCCGCCTCCACCCCCTCCTCCACTTCTTCCACGTCTTCCCCCTCCTCCCCACCTCCACCCCCTCCACATACTTCACCTCCGCCTCAACCTCCTCCACCCCCTCCTCCACTTCTTACACGTCTTCCACCTGCTCCCCACCTCCACCTTCACCTCCTCCACGTCCTCCACCACCGCTTCCACCTCCTCCACGTCCTCCACCTCCTCCTCCTCCTCCACTTCTTCCACCTCCACCACCTCCTCCCCTATTCCTCACTCTCTCACGTCCACCTTGCCCTGTTCCCACCAGTGTCTAGGCCCCGGGGGGACCATGCTCCACATCGAGCACAGACCCTCACAGAGCCACAGCCGGGGTCTATTTCCAACAAACTAATAAACTACAAACAAAACTCACAATCAATAAATCTATTAAACACATCTCGTCTCCTGAGTCTCTCCAGATTCAACAATAAAACATGAACCGTGATGTTTATTCATACAGACAGTCTGAAGGCACCGAGTTGGTTTTTCCAGGTCAGTAATCAACTGGTAAGTAAGCCATGAAGAACGTGTGGTAATGACAAAAATGATTCTCTGGAGATATTTCACGTTGTGAGATTTCATAACACTTTGAAGCAACTTTTGTTAAAGTTAAACTCATCAATCTATCAATGTGCAGAAGCCAGTACTTTTCCCTTGTTTTGTCTATCTGAAGGCCAAGCTACATGGCACCGTGGAAGCTGCTGATTGGAGGTCTCCATGCCTCCGCTCTGTATAATACACTTGCATTCTATTGTATCTGTGATTGTGTGCTTTGATCGTGCTGTCTCTACCATCGACAATAAAACATGTCTTCTGTCTGAATTTAAGACGCGATCCCAGACTTTGTCATCTTCTTCAGGTGGTGGAAGGATGCGGGCCTTGTCTGTAACATCTAGTGAACAGAAGACTACTTTTTTTTTTACACAAAAAGTGTTTTTTTTTTAAGCCAAAACTGAGAAACCTCAAGAGAATGCATCTGGATCAGCACACATGGACAAAACGCAATGAGAGCAATCACGACGCCGTTTCAGCAATCCTTCCAAACTGTGCCTGAACGAGCACTAAACGTCTTGAATATGTTAAATTACCACTCGCAAGTGAACGATCTGCGTATTCTCAATGACACCGGTCCAATTGATTACTGTTTTAACGTATGGCTCCACGCTCCGACACTATTTCACTATTTCAAGAGCTTTCCTTTCCTTTGATTGTTTTTCCGTAATTGTTTCAAAGCGAGACGGTTGTGGATAAAGAAAGGGGATGTGAAGGACCATCCATCTGCATGTGTGTCATTAAGAAGAAGAATGTTGTTTCATTGATCGCCACCGGGACAGAACATCTGATTAAGGTTTCTACTTTCTTTTTTTTCTTTACCAATAGCTGCTCTTGTAATTGCTGTGACTTCATTGATTACGGTTCTTAATGAGGGACATGTGAGTAAGCGACACATACTGTACAATAGTATATGTTGGTGCTGGGACTCTGAGGAGCACAGGGACTGGCCTCCTGCTGGGACTCTGAGGAGCACAGGGACTGGCCTCCTGCTGGGACTCTGAGGAGCACAGGGACTGGCCTCCTCCTGGGACTCTGAGGAGCACAGGGACTGGCCTCCTGCTGGGACTCTGAGGAGCACAGGGACTGGTCTCCTGCTGGGACTCTGAGGAGCACAGGGACTGGCCTCCTGCTGGGACTCTGAGGAGCACAGGGACTGGCCTCCTGCTGGGACTCTGAGGAGCACAGGGACTGGTCTCCTGCTGGGACTCTGAGGAGCACAGGGACTGGCCTCCTGCTGGGACTCTGAGGAGCACAGGGACTGGCCTCCTGCTGGGACTCTGAGGAGCACAGGGACTGGCCTCCTGCTGGGACTCTGAGGAGCACAGGGACTGGCCTCCTGCTGGGACTCTGAGGAGCACAGGGACTGGCCTCCTGCTGGGACTCTGAAGCGCACAAGGACTGGACTCCTGCTGGGACTCTGAAGCGCACAGGGACTGGACTCCTGCTGGGACTCTGAAGCGCACAGGGACTGGTCTCCTGCTGGGACGTTTATAGTTTATACATTTCACCACATTAGAATATTTTTGTCTAAGTCCTGCCCATCCCTCCAATACAGAGTGGTCAATTTCTTTACCTGAGTATATTCTGATGGTCCAAATTTTGCACTGGGAGCCAACATCGCGCTGGCACAGGATTCAAACCCACAACCTTCAGGCTGTAGCGCACCACATATACAGGCAGCACCACTGCGTATCAATACATAATGAGCCACATGGATTATCAAATACAGCAGACACGAAGCATGTCATGTCCTCTTCAAAGACTTCCTACATCTGACCCACCATTGTAGCCATTAGCATTAGCCGCTCGCTATAAAAACACATTAAACACACATTAAGTCCCATTAACCCCCCATTTATTCTCCTTGTTGCTACTTCATAATTACCCCGAGGCGTGGGTCTGTTGAGTGACGACAAAGGTGGTTCGACGAGCGCTCGGGAACACATTAGTTGCGTGTACTTTGTTTGTTTTAATGACTGAAATGGCGCAGAGTTGAGAGGAAGCTGCACTTCAGGGGTCAGCTCATAACCAGACCCTCGTGTGTGGCCCCCGACAAAGTTCCATCTCATTGTGTAGTCATTTAGCGATTGCCTTTCATAAACAGCTTTTAATTGCCCTCCAGAATAATGCCATAATGTATTTGAAGTGTTGACCAGATGCATTAAAAGTATGTCATTTATTAACTGGCTAATATAACTTGAAATGCAGCAAAAACAGTTGTAAATGCTCGCTAATGACCGGAATGAAGTGTGTTTCCATGGTAACTAGCACTAGCAGCAGTTCGCAAGGGTCATTCCTGAATTTATTAGCAAGATGACAGAAAAAAACTATATATAGGAAGAGAAAAATGTCATGTATGAATGAGTCTGGTGTGTGTGTGAATGGTTGGTGGTGGTGGGAGGGGCCGATGGCACACACTGGTTGTCTCGCTTCTGTCAGTGTGCCCCAGGGCAGCTGTGGCTAAGAGTTAATCGTCTTTGAGTGTCCAAAAAAGTGCTATATAAAACAGATGCATTATTATTATCATTATTATGTACACAATCCAAGCAATAACAGTTTCTAAACAAAATGCCGTCAAATTGACTGCTCTGGGTGTTATACAGTTATAAACATCAATGCAGTGTTTGAAGGCAGAGAAATAGACAGACTCATAAACTGGCTGTAGATATTTCTCACGTCAAGTATGGTCTCGAAGGTCGTGAGTCTCGGTCCGGTCTCTTCACTGTGAGTGTGTGAATTCCAGAACTCTGAAATGCTCTTTGAACTGGTCTCCACTTTCTGGACTTGGAAAACTTAAGAACACCCGAGGATAAGGCTAGAAGCTTCTACACTACTGCCCTCCATGTCTGCTTCAGAAAGGCCTTCTTCCTTCTCCTCTTCTTCTCTCCAAAGTAAAGTATGGGTTATAGATTCCAGAAGAGCAATTTGTCTTCTGCATTCGACCCATTCTGTAAAACCACATGCACTATACAGACATTTATCAACATTTATGGACATTAGTCTCTGCCCCTTATGGACCAATACCAATGTGTTTTCTCTTGGATTTCTTGTGTTTGAACGGTTTGATTCTCTGATCTGTGTTTCTGCGATTTCAGTTTTGTAAAGTCCTCAGAGATAACTACTGTTGTGATTTAGGACAATACAAGGATAAAATATCAGTATAAAGCACCGCCTGATGTTGATCAGTCATAGGCACTGCTAAAAAGAACTGTTTTCAGCCTGGACTTGAATGAAGCCAATGGAGCTTCCCACTCTTTCAGGAAGATTATTCCAGATTTTAGGTCCAAAAGAGTTATTCCTGCAGGCTGTCTTATTTGCAAAATAAAACTATTTTAGGTTATGGGACATTTCAGTGTTGCGCCATCATCAAGCACACAAGACGACGTGCAGGAATAATTCTCCACACATCAAGTTGTCATAACCAAATGTCTGTAGCTGCCAAATACAAAACTGTAGTAGTATCTAAGTAAAATCGTGACTCCCAGGGATCCGTCGTCCTTTTGATATAGAAGTCAAAAGGTTTTCTAAGATAAGATACTGCAGGATATATACAGCAACTACACTTTTATAAGACTCTCAACTAATTTAGGGTCACTACCTTTGATAAAAAAGGCAGAAAAGACCTCAAACAATCTTATTCCAGCAGCAACTTTTCATTCCATCAATAATATATGTTTGAAAAGTCAGAATTCTATTGATTGCGCGTTTGGCTTTTGCTGCTACAGTATTTGAGACCACCCCTCCTTCTGCTAATCCTTTAAAAGCGGTCTTCGTGCGTTGTGTTGTTTCCAGCTGGTCTGGAGTCAGTTACAGTTTGGCGGAGGAGTTTTGACAGCGGTGACACGCACACTGCTCCTCAAAGACCTCCCTGTCAGACGCAGCGCCGCGGACCTGCCATTAAATATGAAATATGACGAAGAGGGAGGAACGCTGGAGTGAGGAAGCTAAACGGGCGGTGACAGAGCAGAGCAGGTACCGAAGTCTTCAGAACCTCAGACAGACACAGACGAGCAGAGAGACAGTGGACTGGTCTCAGAGAGACGCAGACGAGCAGAGAGACAGTGGACTGGTCTCAGACAGACGCAGACGAGCAGAGAGACAGTGGACTGGTCTCAGACAGACGCAGACGAGCAGAGAGACAGTGGACAGGAATGACGTTGGAGGTATTAGACAGATTCTAGGTGGTGTCAGTGGTTACAGTTTTTTCCTGTTGCTTGAACACTATAGACATACGCTTAGACCAAAGTTGCAGAACTTGAAGCTTTTGTTCTAAACCTAAAACACAGACTGACCATGTTGCATTGTTATACGTGCTGTGGAGGTGATAGTGTTTTTGATTCCTTGTACTTTGTCATCGAAAAACTGTGCGAACTCATTACACCTAGATTTAGAGGAAAATTCTAGGGGCAACTTTACAGGGGGGTTCGTTAATCTACCAACTGTTGAAAACATAACACGAAAATTGTTACTGCAACCTCCAATAATGTCAGAAAAATACATTTCTCTTGTTCTACGTAGAACCCGGTTAAATTCACCCAAACTCATCTTTAAAGATTTCATAATCGCCCTGGAAATTGGACTTTCGCCACTTCCGTTCGGCCCTCCGGCACTCTTGCTTCTGTGCCCTAACCGAGTCTGCCTTAGTCCATGGGGCCTTTTTCTTACTGGTAACTATTTTAACCGTCACAGGAGCAATGGCGTCCAGAACAGTCAGAACACTGGTGGTGACAGAGTTATACAATTCATCAACAGTAGAGCATGGAGTTTTCTCAAAATTTAGCATTCCCATGAACAGTTCACTTGTGTTTTCATGTATGTGTCTTCTTCTAACAGTTGTAAATTCAGCTGGTGGTTTGCTAGCAAAACACATGTCAAAGAATACACAGAAATGATCTGACAAAGCAACATCAACTACATTAACATTTGATACATTAACCCCCTTTGTAATTAGCAGGTCAAGAGTGTGCCCCCTGCTGTGGGTGGGGCCACTCACGTGCTGAATGAAACCAAAGGTCTCAAATACAGAAGCCAGCTCCTTTGCATTTCTGTCATCAACATTATCAACATGTACATTAAAATCACCTGTAATAACTAAACTATCAAAATCTGTGCACACGAATGAAAGTAGTTCAGTGAAATGGTCAATAAAATCGCAACATGACTGTGGTGGCCTGTACAGGACAATGAAAAGAGTAGAAGATTGCTTTTGTTCCATTTTAAAAGAAATATACTCAAACGATGAAAAATTTCCAAGGGGCATTCTATGGGAGACAAAGTGCTCTCTAAAAACTGCAGCTATGCCTCCCCCCCTTTTGTTTTCTCGTATTTCGGATTCGAATTTAAAATTGGGTGGTGTTGCTTCTATTAGAACTGCATTTCCTGTATTTTGGTCCAGCCCTGTTTCAGCCATAAGCATAAAATCAAGATCATAAGAAGTGATAAAATTATTAATTAAAAATGATTTGTTACATAGAGATCTGACATTAAGCATAGCAAGTTTAAAAATAACGTCAGAGTCGATTAATGTGGTTGATTGATTTCTACAGGGAACAGAAATTAGATTTGCAGAGTTGGACCGTCTAACTGCTGTCCTGTTTTGATTTCGTTTTTTAGAATTTAAAAACATTTTTGAGCTGGTGCGAGGAACACACACAGTCTCAATTGGCCTAAAATGTGAAAACCCTTGTTGTTCTTTAGCTCCCAGAGTCAGAAGGGAGTCAGCACAGTTCAGTGTTTGGACTGGTAATGCACTGCCAGACGGACAGGGAGCAGTGTTTGCACCGTTGTACTCACCCGGTGCTGGTGAGCAGGAGGCGGGGGAGTGCGGTGGGGTCCGAGGGGGCTCAGATGTAAACAGTCACGCCCCCCTCGGGGAACGCTGAACAACATAACGTATGTAATCCATCAACAGGCTGCTACCGTATCTGTTTGGGTGTAATCCGTCTGGACGATAGGCTTCGTAACGTTTCCAGAAAAGGGCAAAGTTATTCACAAAGACAAAGTTAAAAGAGCTGCATGTAGCCTGAAGCCACACATGCAGCGCCACAACACGACTGTAGAGGCAGTCACCTCTGTTTACAGTCGGGATTGGACCAGAAATAAAAACAGATAGTCCGGAGGATTGAAGGAGGTGGAACAGATCCATAAAATGTTTCTTCGTGACTTCTGACTGCTGAAGTTTCATGTCGTTAATTCCCACATGCACGACTACCTTGGAAACGGTATCAGGCAAGGACTGAAGCAGAGGAGGGAGACGTATGAGCAGGTCTGGTACAGTAGCTCCGGGAATACAGCGAGTGACCGCGTTGAAGAAGCGGACGTGTCTCACAATGGAATCTCCAATAATCAGAGTGGTCGGGGCGAAGAGTGGCCTCGGAGAAGGAGCTCGGTGGACGGAACCAGCGGGTTCACCCGAAGCAGGACCCGAGCCTGAGCGCCGCTGAACACATGGAGAGGAGGAGCGGGGGTGCTGACTCTCAGCTACAGGCGACCCACGCTGTGTGCTCGGGGACGCTGGAGCGGTGAGAGGGGCTGGCTCTGGGCGCTGCTGCTGACCCGGTGGAGGTGAGCGGTGGTGATGATGGCTAGCTACCCCAGTCTGAGGCTGCTGCACTGGGGTCAACATGGCTGGTGGACCGCTCTTTCGCCTGAGGACTGCTTCCTTTAGGAGCGTTTTCCTCGCAGTGGACTTGGATCCTCGAGCAGTAGAGTTTGCTGCAGAGTCCAGGGATTCTGCTGAGGGGGCCGGGATGTCGGTGGAGAGGGCTGCATAGCGGTTTGCCAGACTCAGGACATGGGCCACGGCGCAGGATGGCTCCTCGGAATCCGCGGGCTCGTTATTCGTAAGCGGGCGCTTAGGTGTAGAACAGGAGGGTACGGAGCTGACGGATCTCTCCCACACGACAGTGTCACAATATGCAGCGCTCAGTGACATCAGCCGTGAGTGCTGCCCACCAGCGACTTCAAAAAGTTTGGATACTAGAGATTGTTTCTCATTCAACTCTGCGGTGAGACGAAGGACTTCTTTTCGTAGTTCTGCAATGGTGGCACGGTCGCTCTCACGGAGCTCCAAGGTGAGGCGACTAATATTGTGCATGTTTGAGCCAATTTCATTGTCACTTTCCATGTCCTCGTTAGCTTGTGTTAGCCTCTGTGCTACTAGTGGGTTTCAGTCGGGACTAAGTGCTATTTGCTGAAACCACTGAATTAAAAAGATAAAACACTCAGATATATTAAAAAACTGAACAATAAAAACGCGCTAAAAAGTTGTTAAAAGTTTACTAAAAAGGTGCACAGAGCAGCCCTGCAAGGGCCCTAATCAGTCCTAATTAAACGGCCCTAATCTGTCATCATTAAAGGGCCCAAATCTGTCATAATTAAAGGGCCCTAATCTGTCGTCAAGGGCCCAAATCTGTCATCATTAAAGGGCCCTAATCTGTCATCATTAAAGGGCCTTAATCTGTCATCATTAAAGGGCCCTAATCTGTCATCATTAAAGGGCCTTAATCCGTCATCATTAAAGGGCCCTAATCTGTCAACATTAAAGGGCCCTAATCTGTCATCATTAAAGGACCCTAATCTGTCATTATTAAAGGGCCTTAATCCGTAATCATTAAAGGGCCTTAATCTGTCATAATTAAAGGGCCCTAATCTGTCCTAATTAAAGGGCCCTAATCTGTCATCATTAAAGGGCCTTAATCTGTCATCATTAAAGGGCCCTAATCTGTCCTAATTAAAGGGCCCTAATCTGTCATCATTAAAGGGCCTTAATCTGTCATCGTTAAAGGGCCTTAATCTGTCATCATTAAAGGGCCCTAATCTGTCCTAATTAAAGGGCCCTAATCTGTCATTATTAAAGGGCCCTAATGTCATAACAATAAACCGCTCCTTTCCAATACTTCTTTGTATTATATCTCTGATTGAGATATTTGAATTTCTAAATTACTTTTCCAGACCCTAAATCTTGTTATTGTTTTCATTTCGATGTCCCGCCCTCCACCGTTTCACCAATCAGAAAGTCTGTGATCCGGGCACCGCGTGGAGCTAATCTCACTGGTAAAGTACCATGTGGCGCAGAACTAAAAACGGTCTCTTTATGATTCTCAAATCATTAACAACAAAACAAGGAATAAAACCAGGATTTCTATCTTTGTGAAAAAGGTGTTGGTTATAGATTTGTTGTTGACAAAACTCTTGTCTATTCAGCTGTTATGGTCCCAGCTGGATTCGTCTGCATATCTGGCAACCTGAGTCAGGGAGAGTGGGAGAGGCTGCAGTACCACTTTTGGCCACATTTGTACATACTGCTCTATTCTAAAACGTTCAACCTTCTCTCTCTCTCTTGTCCACGTTCCAACCAAACCCGAAGCAGTGTTGCGTAACATCCACGTCATTCAGCATTCAGACTTTCAATAATACATCTGTGAACGTCAACACCCACAGCTGTAGGAGCACAGTCTGAATAGCTCCATGTTTATGACCACTTTGACCCGCTGTATATTTGATTCCTTTACGTACAGTTCCCACCGCTGACCTGTACCGAGCTCCTCTCACTCTGTCCTCGGTGGAAGCCTGACCGTTCTGACCTTGAGAAACACACTGGAGTCTAAAACGAATGCTACGCCTTTCTGTTTGGATTTGCGGAAGTAAGAAGCTAAATATCTTTTCTGTCAAATATTTGCAGAGCAGCAATTTTTCCATTTGGTTGAGCAGAGTGAACCTTAAGCCTGTCTGAGGTGATGTGGGGATGCAGTTTCTTTGCAGACACTGGATAATTCAACTTTCTCTAAGCTCTTATGGGACACAATATTCCAAAACTGTATGAGGGAAAATAAAATACCTACAGTACAGTACAAAGTGTTATTATGTTTCAGAAACGGTTGCTTCAGGAGTCTGTCCTCTTGAAATAGAATGCTAGTATATAATGTTAGATATTTGGGTACTGGGAAAACATGTTTACAAATCAGATTTACCATTTAGACAAAATTGTGTTTCGTCATGTTTCACTTAAAATGCTTTAAAAAGACATAAGGCAAAAACATTTAAACAGTCAAAGCTGCTGATAGTTAGCGTGTAAGTTCAATGTGTTTTCTCATAGCGGGTGATATTGGAATGTAACTCAAGTGATCATTTTGGTAAATCATTTGTGGCTATGCTGAATGCTCTGTATTGTAATTCACTTTAGCTCCAGCAAGACTCCGGGAGGTCTGAGGAGCTCATATGTTAAACAGCAGAGGAAGCAGTCTTTGTATACGCTAATTCGGAGTGTCTTTTGTTGTGTTGGTTTCTTCCTTTCCTATTCTGCGTACGAAGGTGTGTCTTGTTCTACCAAAAGGGGCTTGCAGACGCTCTGGGCTTCAGACTGTTCCTGAGAGAGGCTGGGGTCTGAGCATTGCCTCTGTCAAGACATTCTCCTTGTACAACAAGTAAAAGATTAACTGTCTGTTTGTTGTGTGAGATTTTATCAGGTTCAACTGTAGCTTAAACAGCATTATCAGCGGACAATACCTGCTTGTTGCCATAGATATGTAATTGTTTGTTGCAATATTCATTAATTCATTTTCTGCCCCTTTATTAGTCCATTTCTGGGTCGGGGGGTGGCAATGAGAGCTGCACCCAATGCTCACAGCACCAGTCCCTCTGATCCTCTGCAGGGGGTGGGTCCACAGGAAGATGGCTGCTACATCAGCGGTGACACAGCCTTGGTCTTTCAGCGGGTGTCTTGCCCAAGGACACAACGAAAGCAGACATTTGTGGGAGCAGTTGGAGTAGGTCCCATGGTGGGCTCAAACCCACAACCTCCAGGCCCCCAGGCTCTAACAACTGAGCTACTGTTGCAATAAATAATTCCTCCAGCAACAGGGGGGTATTGTGATTGTCTCTGTCTATGTGTATGCACGGCCTGTGTCAGACCCATATTGAGACTCACTAACACATAATGAGCGACAGGTGTCAAGAAGGTTGCAGGTTCAGTTTTAGGCAGAGAGAGAGATCCACAACTTCCATCAAGCTGCTCTTCAGGACTGGTCTGTCCTTCAGAGCTCCACCTTTACCGTGTGGCTCTGTTCAGGTTCAACCCATAGACTGTATATATTAACTGACAGAGTCACGCCTATCTCCGCCGTTCTAACTAATGGGCCAAAAATAGTGCTCTACTGGAGCAATCCAAAATGGCCACGACTGGTCCCGCCCACAAGAAAATTGTGAAAAAATGCATCTGTGCATGTGTCAGCCGGAGCAGCTCCATTCATTTGAACGAGAGACTTGACAGCAAGTAAACTAGAGTGGACCAGAACCCTCAGCATTGACACACATGTGGAACGGAGCTTTGGGCCAAGAGACAACTTTTGGTCCATCCTGTAAAGACGTTTTTGAGAGGTCTGCCAATGCTATATGTTAGCATTGGCTAATTCTTATTCCAGGCCCACCCCCATCGGCCCGCGGTGGTATTGCAGCATGTCAGCGCACGTCATTTTGGCCACTTTTGAGCCGGGACCCGCCCCCACTGGGTCAACCACACAGAGAAGATGACCGTACTGCCCAAGGAGATCCAGCGGGTCCAACACGTCCACAGGGAGAGACCCTCCTCACAGGCAGGAGACCTTTTCCTCATCCCTGCTGCTCTCGGCTGATCAACACTGTTTAAGAGGAGTTTAATCCATGGTTCAATGTAAAGTTTTACCATTTATGATTTGATGTATCCGTCTATTTCACAGTCTACATAAGTGACTTGTGACGACGGTGTCTCATTTTGTAAAGCATTGGCCTTTTCTCTAATAATGTTTAAAATCAGGTTAAAAACAGTTCTGTTCAGATGCAGACAACTGTATGTACTGTGATTATTATTTTAATGCTATCTTCTTTTGTTCAGCACTTTGAGTTTCCTTCGGTATGAATTATGCTTTACAAATAAACTTGCCTTGCCTTTGAGCTTGAGATTTTGAGGTCATGGGTTCGAGCCCAGCACAAAACCTTCTCCACCGACTCCCACTGCTGTCGTTGTGACCTTGGGCAAGACATTTAACCTCTGAAAACAGCAGGTGCCACAGTGGGGCGGCTGCGGCTGTAAAGTGCCAAACTGTGGTTGTGTCTTTAGGCAAGACACTTCACTCACATTGCCTTTAATGAGTCTGATGTGTGTGTGAATGGTTGGTGGTGGTTCATTTGTAGTTCATCACCACCGTGTATGGAGTGAATGGATAATGTGAAGCGTCTTTAAGCGTCCAAAAAACTGCTATGTAAACCCAATGCATTATTATTATCATTATTATTTGTGGTCAACTCAAGTTCCCCTTAAAGCGTACGTAAAGTATCCATCGATCAATCTATCAATCAAGTTAAACTCTTGCCCCTTTTGTGTGGACTTTGCTTGTTTCTCCCGTGTCTGGGTGTCCATTTGATTTCCCGGCACAGTAAAAGGCTCCTGTGAAGGTAGGAGATGGGTTCAGCAACCACTGCCCTGGACTGCATTCAACATGGAGACATAAATTATATCTCACCTTATCTTACCTTCTAGCCCAAATACACCCACATGAACAACTTTTGCTCACATTGCTTTCATATTCATGAGATTATGAGTTCTGTGATACATCAAACCCAAGAACAAAACCGGTGTCTAGGCACAGAACTGAACGGCCGGAGACGAGCAAAGCTTCCCGTCGTCTGATGCCTATGGAGCCTAAAGAAAGAGATAATTCAGGTGTAAAATCACACTGCAGCCAACAAAGCATGCTGAGATCGAACAAAACTATTCTCAAGGTAAAATGAGGACATGAAAAGATGAAACGCTAAAAACATGTGAGAAAGGTGACCGCAAAGTTTTACTCTGAAAAGTTGTTTTAGAAATGATTTATTGGGTAATGTACTGTTTCCCATCAGTAAACAAAACTAAACCCGGGTTTTAGGCGACGTGAGGGTGACTGTGAACCTGCACTGGACGAGTAAGTAAAGTCCGTTTGACAAACTGCAGAAGACAAATGATAAGTGGAAAACAAAGGTCAAAATATAAGATTTTCATGTCAAGTCCTCATTAAAGGGCCCGAATCTGTCATCATTAAAGGGCCCGAATCTGTCCTCATTAAAGGGACCGAATCCGTCATCATTAAAGGGCCCGAATCTGTCCTCATTAAAGGGCCCGAATCCGTCATCGTTAAAGGGCCTGAATCTGTCATCATTAAAGGGCCCGAATCTGTCCTCATTAAAGGGCCCGAATCCGTCATCATTAAAGGGCCGGAATCTGTCCTCATTAAAGGGCCCGATTCCGTCATCGTTAAAGGGCCTGAATCTGTCATCATTAAAGGGCCCGAATCTGTCCTCATTAAAGGGACCGAATCCGTCATCATTAAAGGGCCCGAATCTGTCCTCATTAAAGGGCCCGAATCCATCATCGTTGAAGGGCCTGAATCTGTCCTCATTAAAGGGCCCGAATCCGTCATCATTAAAGGGCCCGAATCTGTCCTCATTAAAGGGCCCGAATCCGTCATCATTAAAGGGCCCGAATCTGTCCTCATTAAAGGGACCAAATCCATCATCGTTAAAGGGCCTGAATCTGTCCTCATTGAAGGGCCAGAATCCGTCATCATTAAAGGGCCCGAATCTGTCCTTATTAAAGGGCCCGAATCCGTCATCATTAAAGGGCCAGAATCTGTCCTCATTAAAGGGTCCAAATCCGTCATCGTTAAAGGGCCTGAATCTGTCCTCATTGAAGGGCCCGAATCTGTCCTTATTAAAGGGCCCGAATCCGTCATCATTAAAGGGCCGGAATCCGTCATTGTTAAAGGGCCTGAATCTGTCCTCATTAAAGGGCCCGAATCCGTCATCATTAAAGGGCCTTAATCTGTCCTCATTAAAGTGCCCGAATCTGTCATCATTAAAGGGCCCGAATCCGTCATCATTAAAGCGCCCGAATCTGTCATAATTAAAGGGCCCGAATCTGTCATCATTAATGGAGTCCGAGGCAGGGAAGACAAGCACTAATTTTGCCTTAGAAGCTTTTTTACTTGTTTTTTGTTGGTGTGGCACAGAAACGTCATCATGTATAAAAAGTGGCCCTGCCTGCTGATATATAGTGACCACTGCTGCTGACTGGGTTCCAAAGGGGCATTGGATGGACTGGACTAACTGCAGGGAGCAATCTTTTCAATCTACAACAAAAGAAGTTCTTAGAAATTCACTTTTTTGTTTATTTGTTTATTTGATTTAATTTTTTTTTGTATTTTGATTCCTTTTGTCTTAGTTATTTTAGTGTGTTTTGTCTTACCTGGTTACTATATATCTATCCCATCTGCAAGCTTGTGTATTTTGTTTTACTATTGCCTGGAAAGTGGGTTATTGTCGTTGTGTTATGTTATGTTTTGTGTGTACATATTGTGAGTGTATGTCTCTTGACTGTGTCGTCTAAAAGAATAATAATAATGTATTGGTTTTATACAGAGCTTTTTTAGACACTCAAAGACGCTTTACATGTCATTCTTTCACTCCAAACACAGTGGTGATAAACTACTACTGTAGCCACAGCTGCCCTGGGGCACACTGACGGAAGCGAGGCAACCAGTCTGTGCCATCGGCCCCTCCCACCACCACCACCAACCATTCCCACACACACCAGACTCATTCTAGATAATGGGGGTGAAGTGTCTTGCCTAAGGACACAACCACAGTTTGGCACTTTACAGCCGCAGCCGCCCCACTGTGGCACCCGATGTTTCCAGAGGTTAAGTGTCTTGCCAAGGACAAAACGACAGCAGACATCTGTGGGAGTCGGTGGAGAAAGTCTTGAAGTGGGCTCAAACCCACCACCTTCAGGTTCAAACGCCAATGCTCTACCAACTGAGCTACTGTCGCGCTCAAAGAAAAAACAAAGACATGCACTGAAAATACAGCAACAAATGGGCAGCGTTGCAGAACTTCCAGAGCTTATAATCAATCTCATCTTTCAGTGCGTAGCCGGCCTCTGACACATGATTAAGAACGGAAATGAGTATCCAGCAGCAGTTCACTCCTGCCGCACCGACAGCCCACTGCGATCGCACAATCAAACAGGTTGATTCAAATTCAACAGACCCGCTGGTGCCTGTTCTAATCCATTCCTCGCCACACCAGTCGGAGCTTTTCCTCATTTCTCACAAAGTCCAGCTGTTTTTGTGTGGTCCATCATTTGTCACTTCTCACTGTACGCTGGTTTTAATCCTCCCTCTCTTTCTGCCTTCTCCGTTGGGTCTGTTATGACGTGTTTAGCATTCAAGGCCTCTCATCGCTGCATCACACGCCTGTTTGTTTCAGCCTGCGCATTTGGAAAGAGAGAGAAAGCCGGAGATGCTAGCTCTTCTAAGGACATAGTCAAATTTCTGCGCTGCTCCACGGCGGGAGGGGAGCGGGAGGGAGGGAGGTGGCTGGGGAGATGTATGCAAACACAGGAGAGATGCGTTAAAGCTTAATATTCACACCTTTGTAGAAGACGCCGGTGAACGTTGGCAGAATAATCATGCATATGTAAAAATATTGACCTACAAAGAGCGCGGAGGCGAGCGGGGCGGCTTTCAACCTCCCACCCACCCACTCAATCAAAACATGTAAGCTCACCCATGTATTAAAGCAGGCTGCACTGTAAAAATATAGAAATAAACAAACTCTGGCTGCTTTATATTCATGTTTCATTTATCTAAAACAGCGGGTTTATCCTTTTTACCAAAATATTAATAATTGAACAACCAAGTTATTCTGGTGGGTTTTTTTGGTATTACTGTTCCTTCTTTTTGCCGATGCAGGAGGGTCTAAGACAGGCATGTCCAAACTCAGGCCTGGGGGTCAATTACGGCCCTCAGTGTCATTTTATGTGGCCCTCTGCCTTGTTAACCTACAGTAGTCTTTTAGATCATAAACACAAGTTCACTGTGTCATCCATCCAACTTCAGCGCAGCCCATACAGACCTTGTTCTAAAACCCAGTGCGTCTGGAATTCAGTCGTTCACTTTATTTGCACAAACTATACCGACGTGGTTTTGTACTGTGCCGCCTCTGTTAATGGTTCAAATGTAGCTGGTGAGATGGTACACATGTGTCATTCAGCCAACTTCAGCTCTGTTATAGCTCATCATAAATCTCAGAACAGCTCGATGCCAGTCAAGACAGTTTTTCAGTCCGTGAACTAAGGCCCAGTTTATACGGAGACGCTGCAGCAGTAAAACGCTATAATTAGATAGTCAGTTGCTACGCCCCGTTCATACGAAGACTGTTCCAGGTGAAAACGTAAGACTTCAGATCCAGCCTCAGAGTGGGACAGCTCAGATACACTAATCAGCAGGGGGCGCTCTTTCACACCCGCCTGAAGAAGAAGGTGTGAGTTCCTTGCCTGATCTGACCCCCACCTTCCGCTGCTCCCCACACGTACATTTGGACATGCACAGTAGAACAAACGTAAACAACAATGGCGGCGGGTAGCTAACTAGCTACATGTGCTTCGAGCGCTACACAGAGGAGGATTCTACTCCTTCGTTCGTCCAAACAAAACCACGCAAAGCTCTAATTTCAGTTTCCATTTTCGCAGCTGCTGTTAATTGCAGAATAATGTTTGTGCATGTTTTCACGTCTTGCAGAGGAAGTGAGTACACGGCTGGAGCTGGGGCTCTCGTGCGCCGTGTTGTACAGTTCCTCTGCCCTCTACTGGCCGGGCGCTAGAACTACATCGTTTTTGATCCTCGTATGAACGCTGTGAAATTTGCAGAAGGAGCCTGGTCGTTTCTGTTCATAGCCTGGTAACGTCTGCGCAGCGCCTCCGTATAAACTGGGCCTAATGTCGCCCTCTTACTAAAATGTTTGGACACCCCTGGTCTAAGGACTGTGACGATCCACTTCACTCGACATTCAACATTTATGGACATTTATCAAACCGTGTGGACATTGGTCTCGTCCCCTTCTGCACCAACGGCTCTAAGTGTTTATGTCACTGTGTTTCTTGTGTTGGGATCTGATCTGTTGATGTGACTTTGAGCTATACAAGAATAAAATGAATTGGATTGAACTGAATTGTGGTCTTTTGTCAATGTCAGAGTGGGGTCCAAATGAGTCCAGAACGGCACGAGGCACCGTAAAAGCTCCTTAGCAACCATTACCATGAGCAAGTTTTTAACTGTGATTTATACAAAACATTTCATATTTAGCTGCTTTAGCAACTGAGTTCAACCTCCTGCTGAAAATGTATAATGCAAATTGTAAACTTTAGCTGTCTGTGTTCAATGCTGCTGTGGAGACCCCTCAGGCGAGAAAATATATATATTTAATTGTATTGTATTTGTTTGTTTGAAAAGAGACCTCAGGGATCCTCCATAATCAAAAGCACTGTGCATGTCTCTGTATTAGGCTGAGTGGTTTACCCTCTCGCTTCTCAGGAGAAGGTCCTGGGTTCGAATCCCTGATGAGCTACGGAGTGAGCTGGATGGATGTGTGTCTCTGTGAGTGACCAGTTTGTACTAATCCATGAATGAAATTATTTTCCATGTCACAGCAAATGTTCTGAATTTACTATCAGGAATGTCCTCATTTGTATATTTTATTTATTGATAATTTGGTTGGGACAGTACATGTTAATGAACACATAACTCCGGATTATAGTCATGGCCAAGGCAAGGCACGGCAAGGCAAGTTTATTTATATAGCACAATTCATACACAAGGCAACTCAAAGTGCTGAACAAGAAAGCATTAAAATCATAAATAATTACAGAACATTAAAATGAAAGCTAAAAATATAAAATCCCTCAGTTGTAGCACAGCTAAACAGAACTGTCTTTAACCTGGTTTTAAACATTGTCAGAGAGGAGGCCTGTCTCACATCTTCAGGAAGATTGTTCCAGATTTTAGCAGCATGAATGTGAAAAGCAGCCTCCCCATGTTTAGTTCTGACTCTGGGCACTAACAGGAGTCCAGTCCCTGTGCTCCTCAGAGTCCCAGCAGGAGGCCAGTCCCTGTGCTCCTCAGAGTCCCAGCAGGAGTCCAGTCCCTGTGCTCCTCAGAGTCCCAGCAGGAGGCCAGTCCCTGTGCTCCTCAGAGTCCCAGCAGGAGTCCAGTCCCTGTGCTCCTCAGAGTCCGGGCTGGTTCATATGGGACTAACATGTCACTAATATATTTTGGTGCTAGGCCATGGAGAGACTTGTACACAAGCAGAGCTGTTTTAAAGTCTATTCTCTGAGCCACAGGAAGCCAGTGCAGAGACCTGAGGACTGGACTAATGTGGTCGTACTTCCTGGTTCTAGTCAGGACTAATGTGGTCGTACTTCCTGGTTCTAGTCAGGACTCGAGCTGCTGCATTTTGAATGTACTGCAGCTGTTTTACAGCCTGTTTGGACAGACCTGTGAGCAGGCCATTGCAGTAGTCTAACCTACTGGAGACAAATGCATGGATAAGAATCTCCAAGTCTGCTTTAGACACTATGTTTTTGATCCTGGAAATGTTTTTTAGATGGTAAAAAGCTGCTGATGTTACTGATTTGATGTGGCTATTAAAATGTAAGTCTGAGTCCAGTATTACCCCTAGATTTCTGACCTTGTTTGAAGGTTTTAGGGAGAGAGACTGTAGATGACAGATGACGCTCTCTCTTTGTTTCTGGGGACCAAAGACAATCATTTCAGTTTTGTCTGCGTTTAGCTGAAGGAAGTTGTTTTGCATCCACTCACTGATCTGTTGGATACAGTGAAGGAGTGAGTCCACTGGTCCATGTTCTCCTGCAGTCAGTGAGACATAGATCTGAGTGTCGTCTGCATAGTTGTGATTGGACACTTTGTTTCTGCGTATTAACTGACCTAACGGCAGCATGTAAGGCAAGGCAAGGCAAGTTTAATTATATAGCACAATTCATACACAAGGCAATTCAAAGTGCTGAACAAAACAAGAAAGCATTAAAATCATAAATTATCACAGAACATTAAAAAGAAAGTTCAGCTGAACAGTAGCTCAGTTGGTAGAGCATTGGCCTTAAGGCCAGAAGGTCGTGGGTTCACTTCCCACCTCTGCACCTTCTCCACCGACTCCCACTGATGACTGCTGTCGTTGTGTCCTTGGGCAAGACACTTAACCCCACTTTGCCCAAAGCCCCCACTGAAAGATCAAGGCTATGCTCACACTCAGAGAGCAGCCGTCCTCCTGTGGACTCACCACCTGCAGAGGGTCAGTGAGGGGCTGGTGCTATGAGACTTGGGTGGCATCTCTGACTGCCACCCCCCTGACCCAGAAATGGATTAAAGGGTAGAAAATGGATGGAAATGGATGGATGGATTAAAAAGAAAGATAGAAATATAAAATCCCTCAGTTGTATGCACAGTTAAACAGAACTGTCTTTAACCTGGTTTTAAACATTGTCAGAGAGGAGGCCTGTCTCACATCTTCAGGAAGACTGTTCCAGATTTTAGCAGCATGAATGTGAAAAGCAGCCTCCCCATGTTTAGTTCTGACTCTGGGCACTAACAGGAGTCCAGTCCCTGTGCTCCTCAGAGTCCGGGCTGGTTCATATGGGACTAACATGTCACTAATATATTTTGGTGCGAGGCTATGGAGAGACTTGTACACAAGCAGAGCTGTTTTAAAGTCTATTCTCTGAGCCACAGGAAGCCAGTGCAGAGACCTGAGGACCGGACTAATATGGTCGTACTTCCTGGTTCTAGTCAGGACTCGAGCTGCTGCATTTTGAATGTACTGCAGCTGTTTTACAGCCTGTTTGGACAGACCTGTGAGCAGGCCATTGCAGTAGTCTAACCTACTGGAGACAAATGCATGGATAAGAATCTCCAGGTCTGCTTTAGACACTATGTTTTTGATCCTGGCAATGTTTTTTAGATGGTAAAAAGCTGCTGATGTTACTGATTTGATGTGGCTATTAAAATTTAAGTCTGAGTCCAGTATTACCCCTAGATTTCTGACCTTGTTTGAAGGTTTTAGGGAGAGAGACTGTAGGTGACAGATGACGCTCTCTCTTTGTTTCTGGGGACCAAAGACAATCATTTCAGTTTTGTCTGCGTTTAGCTGAAGGAAGTTGTTTTGCATCCACTCACTGATCTGTTGGATACAGTGAAGGAGTGAGTCCACTGGTCCATGTTCTCCTGCAGTCAGTGAGACATAGATCTGAGTGTCGTCTGCATAGTTATGATAGGAAACTTTGTTTCTGCGTATTAACTGACCTAACGGCAGCATGTAGAGATTGAACAGAAGAGGTCCCAGGATCGACCCCTGTGGGACTCCACAGGTCAGAGCCATATGATCTGAGACACAGTTTCCAATCTCCACAAAGTACTTCCTGTCTTCAAGGTAAGACCTAAACCAACTTAGGGCGGTGCCAGTGACGCCAACCCAGTCCTCTAGTCTCTGTAAGAGGATCTCATGGTCGACGGTGTCAAAGGCAGCACTTAGATCTAACAAGATTAAGATTGAGACTTTGCCTGCGTCAGTGTTCAGCCGGCTATCGTTTGTAACCTTAACGAGAGCAGTCTCAGTGCTGTGGTGGGGTCTAAAGCCGGACTGAAACATATCAAATGAGTTGTTGATGATAAGAAATATAGTAAGCTGTAGGTAGACAACTTTTTCAAGGACTTTCTCCATAAATGGCAGATTTGAGATGGGACGATAGTTGTTAAGTACAGTGGCATCCAGACTGCTCTTTTTTAGCAGGGGCCTGATGACTGCCGTTTTCAGGGCCTTTGGGAATATTCCAGAATGAAGGGACATGTTTATCTGTGTGGCCTAATTGCATCCGTCGTCCCACATTCGTACTCACAAACACACACACAGTCACCCTGAACTATTGCACATGTTTTTAGTGGTAGACGCAGACACAGAGAGAACATGCAAACTCCACTCAGAGAGGCCCTGTTCTGACCGGGATTCAAACCCAGAACCTTCTTGCTGAGAAGCAAGAGTACTATCCACTCTGCTGACCATTTGAATTTCTAAAAACATTTTTGTCACGCTTTGCCAGTGACTTGTTTTTTTAAAGGAGAAAGTCACTGTGTGAGTTCCACCGGCCTCTGCCTCTTGGGAATTCATTTTCCAATGTAGTAAACTGGGTTCAGACCACACTGCGCTGGGATGGGAATGGATTGCCTATAATGCTTGGCCTCCTGCTGGTGCCTAGGGTCAGGACTGGACATGGGGAGGCGGCATTTCAAATTTATGCAGCCAGAATTTGGAACAGTCTCCCTGAGCTTGTGAGACAGGCCTCGACCCTGGCAATGTTTAAGTCCAGGCTGAAAACTGTCTTATACAGGTATGCATATGACTAATCTGAAGTATTTATTTTTTAAATGTTCGTAACTTTTAACTTTTTATTACAATATTTTATATGCATATACACTGTTTTTATGGGTTTTATTTTTTATTTTTTTATTTTTTGCTTGTGAAGCACTTTGGGTTACACTGTATGAATTGTGCTTTATAAATAAATTTGATTGATTTGATTGATAATTGGAAATCAGCCTCTGCTCCCAGTATATCAAGAGAGAAGTGCATTGGAATGGCTTCACATGAGATTGACGGCTTCAATGCAAAGTGGAACTCAAGGTGCACAACAGATGGAATCCTCTTAGTTTTATACTGTGAGGAGACAAGTTATATTGTACTCCCCACTGTTTTTTGTGTATGAAGCCAGTTTTGTTTATGATGCCATATTAGCCTAGCATTAGCCATCCGTAAACTACATGTAGGAAATGATCATGGACGAGCCATGATCATTTCCTACATGTACGTCTGGGACTGCTCCTAGTGGCTGCAGTTTTCTCAGTCAAATCTCCTTCAACCAATCAGAGAGCGGGGGAGGCGGGTGTTGTGACGTCAAGTGTTTGTGCCTAATTTACCGGTTGTAGTTTGGCGGAGAATGCAATAGTAAAGTAATCCGTTCCCCTACCACTAAAAACATGAACATTAGGTCTGACGCCTCGACGACCTCGCTCCCATCTCTGTGTGGACTGAGAGACAAATGCCAACAATTGTAAAGCGCTTTGTGAGTCTGGTCTGTGAAAGGCGCTAAATACTGTACATAATTATGACTTACTTCCTTGCTTATATTGTTGTAAAAACCAGTACTAATCATGAATAGAAAACCTGTTTCCACCTGGACCTTGATCATCCTGATGGCTCCATGTGTTTGATCTTATCCCATTTCCTGTGTGCAAACTGATTCTCTGATCTGCTGTTGACGAATCTGCACCTGTGTAGAGTCCTCTGAGACAACTCCTGCTGTGATTTAAGCCTATACACACATACATCGAATTGAAAACATATCCTCACAATCGCACGCTCTAAAGCAAACAACAAAAATCACTTGAAACGTCTCCTTTTCTGTTTCTACATTCGCAGCTGAATCATTTCCCAGTTGCGTGATGTCTACGAGGCGAACCAAAACGTACCAATTTGAAACCACTTACCGGCTTGTTGACTTGATATAGCTCTGCCATTAGAGGACATTATGCAAGATCTACTTCAAACCGGCAACTGTGTGTTACATAACGCTCCACACGCTGTTATAAAAGTCTGACAATAGAAAAATCGCTTCCCGCTGTAAATATATCCACATCCACTTTACACGGCTCAGAATTCAGAACGGTGTTTTGTATGAAGCATGAAAACACTTACATAAACTGTAGGAATATTTAAACTATTGTCGTAGATTAACCACACAGAGTTTACGAGACGCCTTTGAAAGCATCACGAGGCTGATAAAGTGCATGTAGACTGGCACCAGAGCGGTCAGACTGGTTTGGGAGCAACACTAGCTAGGGTCTGTTTTTTAAGCACACTCCATATTTGTAGCTTTGCAGACATACTCATTATGAACGTCAGAATTTGTTTTCATACCTGCTGCGTTTTCCAGTCTCCACATCCTCCATGGTATTTAACATGCTCATTAACCACCTGCCACAAACACTGTCCTCCTCCGCACTTCATTACCAGGTCTTAAGAACCAATAAAACCTTAATAACGGTAATATTGGGGGCTAATGTCAGCTGCCATCTGACTTCCCTTCAGGTTTAATGCAAGCTTATTTAGCTCCGCCTCCACTCTCAATACAGGTCAACAAGCTAATAAAAGGCCTTTACGTGATCGTGTTGGCGTTAAGTAGTTGTAATCCGGCAATTATTGAAAGGAAAAGCATGCACGCAACACCAGCTCTCCAATTAGTACAGCATTACCCTGACTTTAAACACTCGGAGAATCATGTTTAGTGTTACGGGGGAAATGAATAATAAACAACAATGAAGTAGGTCACATTTTGGTCAAGACGTGCAATTTTCTAAGTGCGCCGAAGGGTCTGATTTCATGTAGAGAATTGTAGAATTAAACAAGATGGAGAGAAAGCAGCCGCCCACACGGAGGCAGAGGGGCCGGTCTAATATGAAGGCATTATGAAGTGAGCGTGTTGTGTATAACGTGTTGCGAAATAACGTATTTATATTGAATCGTCCATGTATTTTATTTATGTGCTGACACGTCATATAAAGAACTGAACATTGCTACTATACTGAAAAAATATCTTAAAATGTATTCAATTTATAATCTTCATATGAGCACAATGTGTTAAAACTAGATTCTCCAATGGGACAAAGCCATCTAGTCTCATTTCAAGAACTGTCGCTTTATTTCCTCATTCCAGGACATTTATTGTGCCTTTTTAAAACAATATAATTTTGATTCGTCCCATTAGCAAATCTTGTTTTGAGGCTCAGTCAGAATGAGGTCAAACTATAATTTTTTTTTCCAGCATCTAGCATCAATATCTCAAGCCTCTGCATCATTAATATCTCAAGTGATGACGTCTCTGCTTTACATTTTATAAAAACTTCTGGAAGATGAACTGAGGGCTGCAGAGCGATCGCTGCTGCCCTTGTCTTTCTCCGACACGTGCTTAAAGTGAGAGAACCAATATATCGTCCACAAATGTTTTCCCGGCGCTGACTGTGAAGGGGGCACTTTCAGGATGAATTGCAGCGACTAAACTGGGACAAGCTGCCAAGTGTTTGTTTGATTTAGGGATAATTAGCGCCCAAATCCGTTAGCGACACTGTGGGATTAATGATGGTGATATTAGCGAAAGGTCAACCAGCAAACAAAGAGATCTGGCGTTTTATCAACCCAACGCGGAGGCTCAGATGTTGTAAATCTAGCTCTGTTTTTAGTTGAAAAATTGTCAAAATGGCTCTTTAGTTAGAGGTCACTTGTTAAATCTGGCAGTGTGTGATGTGTTAATGATAGCGTCCCCGAAAGTCACTTCAACATTAGTAATAAATAGTGTCACTTATTGGTTTGAAGCAGGACCAGGACCAGGACCAGGACCAGGATCAGGATCAGGGCGGATGGGGACTCAGGGACTTGTTATGATGATTATAATCTTTTAACAGCAAAATATCACAGTGTAGATGAATGTGATGGAGAATGAGGCCTATATGAATTGTCGCCATTTTGAACGCTTGGCCGCACAAGATGGCTGCCGGTTCATCTGAGCAACAACTAAGCCCCGGTGATCCAAGATGGCGTCCTCTTCAAATCCAAGGCTTGCGCTCTGTAGCAAATGGGGACAGAAAGATAAGTGGAACTCGGCCATATTTGGGCATCGAGTGGTCCTCCTGGTTCTGCCCAGTGGACGAGCTCCCATGATGCTTTGCGCCTAATGCGCGTGTGTGGCTCTCATGCACGAGCAGAGAGGGGCTCGGCCGTGCTCTGACCAATAAGAGCTGCTGATCAGAGTGGGAAGAAAACGAGCAGAGTTTGTTGCATTAAAGTGTGGATTTATAGAAAACTGAAAGATTTAACAAGAGAGACGACAAGTTCTCTGTCAGGTTCTCTGTCAGCTGAGGTGGAGCTGTTTTAGTTTACATTGAGTTTTATGGACATTTTCCTTTGTAGCCCACGTGAATTTAATCTGCAGTACCACAGCGCCCCCTGTGGCCATGGGTGGGACCTGGATCTATCTAGACATTATTATCCACGGCAACAGCGGCTGAGAGGATTGAGCTTTTGATTCTCAGCAAAAAGTTCCATCGGTGTGAATGCCGGTCGGAGCATTGACTCACTCAGCATTGACTGAGTGGAGTTTGCATGTTCTCTCTGTGCCTCCTTGGGTTTCCAAAAGGTGCTCTGGTATCTCCTACCACTAAAACATGTACAGAAGGTAAAATCCTGAGAATAAACATCTGGAGATGGGAATGTACTATGGAGACCACTGCTGCTGACAGGGCCCTCGTGGCATTGGAAGGACAAATATCATAACTTGACCTGACAATTCAAGTGGGGCGGGAGTTTGCATGTTCTCCCAGTGTCTGTGTAGGTTTCCTCCGGGTGCTCCAGTTACGCCTACCACAAAGAACATGTACAGTGGGTAAAATCATCCTGAGCAAAATAAATAAATATAAAATAACAGACATTGTAAAGTGCAACTTGTGTGCAATAAAAACAGATTTCTTCAACTCTGGGAGATCCTTTGAACGTGACACAACCGGGGTTAATGCGCCAATCAATAAATGTTTCTAAAATGTATTTCACGTTTGTTTCAGTCTCTCCAGATTGAATTAGAAAATATGTTATCTTCTGCATGGCCCTCTCTTAATTACTAAAATATGTGAAAACGTATGATAAAAGCAAACAGTTTGGAGCGCAAGGAACTAGTTTATATGTTTTTTTGTGGTTTTAAAGTTACGTACTCCAGCTTTATGCAACAATACTACCAATTACTCAACTCCAGGGTAAATATCCTGTACAGGTTTAAACACAGTAAATATAAAATACAATAGACTTTTGCACACATTGCAGAAGCTTAGTTCAGCCAAAACTGCCAAAGAATTTAAGAATACCCAAAACTCCAGGTATGTTTTTCTGATCGTGAGCTGGAAAATGCACAAAAGCAGAGCATTAGTAAATAACCTCCCCAGATGTCAGCGCATTCTGTTCAAAGTTATCACGAGTTTTATGTTAATGCAAAATACCGTCTGCTCCCAACCTCCTTGTTCAGGGCATTGCTTTCCTTTTACATCTAATGGAAACAGTCAGTTCTCAAGAGCCCACTCTACCTCCGCTCCAAATCTCCCCCGGATGACTTTGAAGACGTACAGAGAGGCCTGCATTATACTTAAAGCAGCTGAAGTGGGAGCCTTTGCAGTTAAAAAAGCCTTTGAAATTCCCCGTATTCCTTAAAATTGTCCCCGAGTTGGTTTTAAAGCATTTATTTGGTGATTTTTTTTGTTTGCATGAAATATTTTATGTATTAACGATTCCAGGAGGGAACATGAAGACTGCTTTTTGACTGTGTAACCCGCAAAAAGGGTTATTTGTTCTTGCCTTTTCTGAAGACAGCCCAGTCCTGGAATCTGGATCTAAAGTCCATCCGAGCGTGGGAGCTGATCCGATCCCTCTCTCAAAATGGGCCTCCCCAAGGTTTCTCACTTTTTCCCACTGGGTTTTTGATACAGGAGAGTCTGAGAACAGTGATGATCCTGGTCATGTATAAACATTTATACATAATAGCAATGCATTCTTGTATAGCCCTAAATCAAAACAGCAGTTATTTACACAGATCAGAAAATCAAACACTTCAAAGACAAGAAAAATAACCAAAAACATCTAATGGTTTTGGTTCATAAGAGGCAGAGACCAATGTCCATAAATGTTCATAAATGTCCATAATTTGACACACTTTGTATGTCATTATTATATATTATTTAAGAGCACACACAAATATACAAAATAAGTAGTAGCTATGGTTCTTAACTAGCTGTAAATGCTGTAAATGCTACTGCTACTATAGGCGGTGATAAGACTGAACAGAGCGGCCTGATATCTTGAACGTAGACGGACGTTATTGATCCACAGGGTAATTGCGTTGTCACAGTAGTTTGCAGAAGTAACAATCTGAAAATTAGAATAATATTGTGAGAATAGAATAATCTGCTTCTCTTTGTCGCTCCTTCGCAGTTTCTCAATCGTGCTTTTAAGAGTTTGATACGTGCTTCACTGGTCGTGGGTTCGAATCCACCGAGACTCATGTCATCTGCTCCCACTGACTGATGGCTATAAATTGACTCTGATTCTAGTGTAGCCAGTGCTGGGGGTCTTTTGGTCTTCTTTCAACTTTCCAGGACTCTTTCAATTGGGACAAATGACAATGTAAATTTGTGAAGATAAAAATGAAGTTCAGGTCTTCAGCTTTAGGCAAAACTGTGGACATCCGATACACTTCAAATGACTAGAGATCTTCGCACACATCCTGGCGTCTTCACAAAGGTAAATCCATCTGTTTCTGTTATTTTCTATATCATTTCTGTTTGACGGCTGACAGGGGCTGTTTGGGGAAAGAGACAGAGATGACTAACAGCGCCGGGATTCTGGGACTGGGACTATAATACTGTTACTCTCAAGATTTATGGATGCAATTTTTAAACTCTTTCAGATTTAGATTTGTCTTCGCAAAGAGGCAGACTTTGACAGCGGTTCACCACATATACGCTAACTTTACTGCTCAATAGTGTCATATGAGCTGTTTTATGAGTAAAAGGCCAACGCTGTAATTCAGGGAATCGCATTAGGGATGAAGAGACGCAAAAAACTACACGTTTGACTTGAATCGAACGCAATGTACTTTTCTGACCTTGTTCCAACTTGAGTCATAAAAGCAGCGTTAACTTTTAGATCAGCTCTCAAAGTAGAGGAGAGAGAGTGAGTCAGAGAAAGACAGGTATGATTCATGGACAGAGTGGTGCTCGTGTGTCTGGAGTTTATACAAGAACTACTATAGACATGTCTAGATCATGAGCTGAAGGTCGGGGGGTTATAATCCACCTGCTCCTACTGATGACTGCTGTCGTTGTGTCCCTGGGCAAGACACTTATCCCCACTTTGCCTGAAGCCCCCGCTGAAACACCAAGTCTGTGTCTTTGATGACACAGAGGCCATCGTTCCGTGGACCCACCACCTGCAGAAGGACCAGTGAGGGGCTGGTGGTTTGAGGATTGGGGTCAGCTCTGATTGTCATCCCCCAAACCCAGAAATGGACTGATAAAGGGATGAAATTACATGATTTGTTTTTATCTGTCTGTTAAATCTGTTATTTAATACATATAAAGCTTAAAAGGTGGTTAAAGTAATGGTGTAGAAAAGGATAGGCTCAAATAAGCATTGCTTCTGCCTATTCCTTTTTTTGGTTCTGGTTCATTACAGCAACAAAGTTATAGTTGATGTAACAATATGATTTGGATATAAATAATCAAAATAAAACAATCAATCAATTATGTTCATTATCTCTCTAAGTATGTATGCATTTTCTTTTGCTTAATTGCGTATGCTGCATATTCTGGGCAATGCTATCAACTGTGTGTGAATCTTGCAGAAACGAAACTGAAGCAGTATCTCAGGTCTTGGTCTCAGTGATGGACGGATGGAGCAGAGAGAAATGTGATCGCTGCATTCAACTGTTGTGGAGAAGACCGTGGATCCAAATAATTATCTTTGCATGACCTCTTAAAGATCTAACCCTTCACTAATTTAAGCTCTAACGTATTCTCTTTGTAGGGAATTGATGCACCACAAGGTTAGGAGCTTGGTGAGGTGGCATTTGTTATGGCTTCTTACTGGACACCTTGTACTGGACTTGACCAGGACATCCTGGAACCACCAGGGAAGACCCAGGATACACTCGAGGGACTACGAATGCCTCAGGAAGTTGAGGAAGTGTGCTCGAGTGAGGTCTGATACCAGAAAGCAGAAGATAATGGATGGATTTACAACTTGAATCTAGAGTCTAAAGCCACAAATAAAAATGTCTCAAGAGGGATCATGATAACTATGCATTACCAATTTCTTTCTTCTTCTTGAACTGGGACCCAAAATCCAAGGCCGTCTCTATACTTATATATTTAAAGCCAAAGTATTTGAATTGGTTTTGCAGTGCATTTAGAAAGAGCTCACACCTGCGTCTGCGAGCCAACATAAACACAGTTGAGACTTGTAAAAAGCCTGTGTGGCACCTACAGGTCTCTCCCTGTGATTTTCTTTGGCTCCGTGAGTCTGTTTGGTCGGGCCATATGCTCCTGTGCCGTTAGACCCACACCGACTCTAAACGATGCCAGCGAGAGACAGCAGCCATCATTCACACTCTCCTAGTTTATGTGCAAGTGAGCAAGGCCAATTTGTCATTATCAAGGAGTTTTTGGAAAGTTTAGAGGACCATTGTGCTTAAAGACAGGGTCAAGCAATGTGTGGATGTCTATCGTTAAGAGTTTAATGTTTTAAGGCAGGACGGCTGGTCGACGTGCCGATGGAGGTCACCGAGAAGTCAGACATGTAATGGTAATGTGCGAGAGATTAACGAGTGAAAAGTGAAGCGTGGCAGAAAGGGTTAGCTCTCCTGTCTGTCAAGAGCAGGTTGTGAGGTTAATAAGGACAGCCAACTCGCAGTCGGCCGGTTTCTTCATCCTTAATAATACTTTGCGATGAGCCACGCTTTGGTAGGGAAGAGTCTTGATATGAAAATCAGGCCTTGAGTAATAATAATGCATGGATTTTACAGATACAGCTTGGTTTTTGGACGCTCAGAGATGCTTCACATGACATTATCCATTCATGACATACACGGTGGCGATAAACTACTACTACCACAGTCTGTCAGCTGCCCTGGGGCACACTGACACAAGCGAGGCAACCACTATGTGCCATAGACCCCTCCGACCACAACACACACACAGTCTCATTCTAGACAATGTAGTTAAAGTGTCTTGCTTATGGACACAACCACAGTTTGGCACTTTACAGCCGCAGCCGCCCCACTGTGGCACCTGCTGTTCCCAGAGGTCTCCCATCACAGCACTAACCAGGCCCTGGTCTGCTTAGCCTCACAGGCCCGACCTCAGATTCAGACTACTTTGTTTATCCCGCTAATGGCAATTCATTTGAGCAGCACAGGGCTTCAAAAACACGTTAAAAACACTGGACATTTCAAATAGTAACACAATTGATAAGATATGAAATGGTGCCAACACAATCACATGAAGACAACGCAACAACACAACACACACAAAAATCCATATCGCCAACAGCTACAGAGTTCAGCAATCTCTAAAGCGGTTGGCGATATGGCGGTATGTGTTTCGGACAAAAGATTTTAAATGACGTTTGGTTTTACAATATGGTGAAACTGCTCATTCAAAACACAATCAGCGGACGACAACCACAAGACTCTACAAACAGATACTAATAAAAAGGCAACACACTTTCTACCACATCATCTCACCACATACAAACGATCCTTCTCGACTGTGCTTAAGATGCAGCGATTCTCTCCACAACCACAGACTCAGCATCCAGAGCCTTTTGAAGCGTCACTCATTACGTATTAACGGCGCAGCGCTGGGATCTCCTTCCACTTTGTCCTTTGGTCTTTCATTTGTGCTGTTGTGAAGTCTGTTTGCTGGATAACGAGCCCCCGAGCCTCCCCATACTCCGCACACAGACAGATGACTCACACAAGACACTGGGGGCCCATTACTTTGCACCTAATCTAAAAAAAACGTATCTATTTTAACAAAAGTTTGAACTCCGACCGGACACGTCTCCAAACGCCTTTGTTTGTATTCAGGCAATAATATCCTTAGGCTCCGAGAGTCGCGACTAGACCCGGTTTAGCCAAATGACTCATTGTTTGGCTCTCAATTATGTATGTCCTTCTGTTCACTTCCACTGCTGCCTTTAGAGTTAAAAGTTTGCCAGAAACTCAAAACACCAGAGTTTGGTTGTGATATTCAGTTATTTTTGTTTTGAAAAATGCTAATGAAGCATTTAGCATTTTACTTTGGACCAGAGCAGAGAAAATGGTCTGAACCAGGCGGCTACTCCACCTTGTGACTCGTCCTGCTCCACCCAGAGGCTACTCCACCTCTGCTGCTGTGACCCGTCCTGCTCCACCCAGAGGCTACTCCACCTCTGCTGCTGTGACCTGTCCTGCTCCACCCAGAGGCTACTCCACCTCTGCTGCTGTGACCCGTCCTGCTCCACCCAGAGGCTACTCCACCTCTGCTGCTGTGACCTGTCCTGCTCCACCCAGAGGCTACTCCACCTCTGCTGCTGTGACCCGTCCTGCTCCACCCAGAGGCTACTCCACCTCTGCTGCTGTGACCCGTCCTGCTCCACCCAGAGGCTACTCCACCTCTGCTGCTGTGACCTGTCCTGCTCCACCCAGAGGCTACTCCACCTCTGCTGCTGTGACCCGTCCTGCTCCACCCAGAGGCTACACCATCTCTGCTGCTGTGACCCGTCCTGCTCCACCCAGAGGCTACTCCACCTCTGATGCTATGACCCGTCCTGCTCCACCCAGAGGCTACTCCACCTCTGATGCTGTGACCCGTCCTGCTCCACCCAGAGGCTACTCCACCTCTGCTGCTGTGACCTGTCCTGCTCCACCCAGAGGCTACTCCACCTCTGCTGCTGTGACCCGTCCTGCTCCACCCAGAGGCTACACCATCTCTGCTGCTGTGACCCGTCCTGCTCCACCCAGAGGCTACTCCACCTCTGATGCTATGACCCGTCCTGCTCCACCCAGAGGCTACTCCACCTCTGCTGCTGTGACCTAAAGGGCTGTTGCTGATTATTACTATTGTTAGCTTTTTAGAAATATCAATCTATTTTTTTTGCTGCTACTGGACACCTGAATTTCTCCTACAGGGATCAATAAAGTATCTATCTATCTATCTATTCCCACTGAGCAAGAACACAGACATTTCACCCCAAAACCCCTGCTTTACCCGTTGAGTGACACAGGTTGGTGTGTTGAAACGATCGGTTGTTTAACACGCCGCACAGAGGAGTCTTGTTGCAGTGTTCAGTGGAAATGCTCCGACCAAAAACGAGGTTATGAAATTACACATGAGGTTAAATACTTTGCATAAGGAACAATAACGCTTTGTTGGGATGAAAACCTGCAACCATCAGCACTTTGAGGACCGGTTTGATCCTTTGTTCATCCACAGTGGGAAGTGCATTATGAGGAGCACACAGCAGGACCCTGTACGGAAATAAAATCTCTAACTCTATCATGGAGTATAAAAACTTAATCTTTAGAGTAATGACTACAAAAAACTCTGACTTAAAAATCTCTATAAAAATCTCATAAGATGCAAGTGTGAAGTATGTACATATGTAAAAATTATATACACAAAATGATTAATTCTAAACTTCCTCCAGTGGATTTTCTCCTGATCCACTTGGTTCAGACCATGAATCCTCTCTGCTCTGGTCTGGACCAGTGTAAAACCATGAATCCTCTCTGCTCTGGTCTGGACCAGTGTAAAACCATGAATCCTCTCTGCTCTGGTCTGGACCAGTGTAAAACCATGAACACTGAACTGCAGCAACATCTCAGGCAGAAAAAAACTTGAGCCATTCCCAGAACATTCAAAAATAAATGCATTAAACATAATTAAACACATAATCATAAAGAGACAGACATAGAAGCTGTTCTTTTACGTTCAACACACACCTGGAAAATAAGACACACACTCAAAACAACCATACACACAGCATTTGGCCTGTTTTAAATACAGAGCAGTTTGACCTTTATGTTTTATACAATCTTACAGCACACCAGACTCTGCTCCCCCTCGTGACCTGCGGGGGCAGCAGTGAGGCTCCAGCCCATTACAGCTCTTACACAAACTCACTTTGGACTCCCTCAACAATTAGGGTTCAAATAGAGCGAGGCAAACGAGGAGGAGCAGAGGGAAGCCCCGGATCTTACTTTTAAAAATCATAGTGTATTTTATTCATATTATCTGTAAACAATTAAAGTCTGTTTGAATAAGGAATTAGACGGACTTTTCACATTGAAACCCATTTGTGTTTTCAAAGTCTCACCCGACCCCAGTCTCATTATTAACCACATGATTGTTACAGATTATATACACATGAGTCTTTGCTGGCTTTTGTAGATTATAAGAAGGTCCTGGGTTCGAATCCCAGTCGGAAAAGGGCCTTTCTGAGTGGAGTTTGCATGTTCTCCCCGTGTCTGTGTAGGTTTTGTCTGGGTGCTCTGGTTTCACCTACCAGTAAAAACATGTACAACAGGTCTGAATGTATGAGTGAGTGAATGGAGGGTGTTTGGTCGGAGGCTTTGATGGACCAGTGTGTTCTGGTCATCACCGTGTGGAGAATGTGGAATAACTATCTAAACTTTGAACAATTAGAAGGCGCTTTGGGTGACTTTGGTCTGTAAAATGCACTATACCAGCCATTCCCAAAGTCAGTAACACCGTGGCCCCTTTTAAAAATTCTTCTTTTTTTTTTGATGACCTCTTGCGGCCTCCCTGCAAAAGGCGTGGAAAGTCTCGTACCAGAAGCACTTCCGGTTCATTGCTCAGATACAAACAAACCGTCAGCTGTTCGAAGAGGCGGTCTAAGTGAATGGTGCAAAATGCTCTGCTTTGTTTTCGGCTGTTATTATCAAAGTTTACATGAAGCTCATTTTTTAGGTTTCCCAAAGACCAACTGAAGCTGTGGGAAAAGCTATGCAGTTGTGATAAAACCTTTTGTCTGATTTTACAGATGGTTAACTTGAATATGTATTCAAGCTAACTTGTAGCTAATGCTAACCTGTAGTGCGCTGCCGAGCCTTTCATTGTGGCTTGTATTTTAAGATAAGATAAGAAAGTTTGTGTAAGCTCTCAGTCGTACAGGGATTAGTCAAAGCAAAGGAAGGTTTCTCACCCATCATCTGTACTTCTTAGCAAGTTTTCCCTCTAAGATATAAGATAAGAAACTTTATTGATGTCACACAGGATAAATATTTATTTATTTGAGAGATAAAGGAGGAACATATTAACACATATTAAACAACATTTAATAAATTTGAACAATTTGAACAAATATAAAAGAAAACGGACAATCATAATATTAGTAGTAAATGAATAGGTAACCCAACTACATCATGTTATTTTTGACAGCACAGCAAAAAGAAAAAAGGCCCAATGTGAAGCTGCTGTGAGTGTGAAGTGGAGATGGAGCTGATGTACAGATAGAAAACTGATCATTCATAAACATTGGCTCATAACCAAAGCAGCAAAGATAGCTGTAAGGGACATCAATGTATTTTCATGGGAATAGTGTTTCTATATTGTCTTTCTGATGCATAATAGTGGATTAAAAAACAATACGTTTGAACACGGCCCTGCACCTTTCTCATTTCTCCGTCTTATAAACTTCAGCACATGGTCAGTTCACGGCTAATTCCGACCGCTCCCTCAGTTTTTCTGTCCCAGAGACTAAATGTGTCCAGAATAACACAGGAAAGTCCTTTAAGGAGGAAGAAGTCGGCGATCTCAGCACCATACAAGTGGCACGTGTGGTTTGTTTGTATCTCGCAAAATCTCGCACTTCCGCCTTCCAGCCCTATACCCCTGACCCCACTTTGGGAGACACTGCACTATACAAATAAACCTTTCTGACTTATTGTGCTACCCTTGAGTCAGAATGACGACTGGAATCTGAAGAGCTTTTGTCCTTGAATGCTTTTAAATACAAACTCAGAGTTTTGAGACGGCCTAAATAACTTGTCATTATTTTGCTTGATGTGTGTAGTCTGTACCTGTAATAATTAATGTAGTAGTATCTGTCTGTTGTGAGTATGTGTAACTTTTCTGCCTTTTGGCCACAACTCCCTTGAAAAATAGGTTCGTAGTTAGACAATTAAGAGATTTTATACTTGTTCTTAATAATTAAAGTTGGGGTGCCGAACTTTAATTCAGAGCACAAAGTCAACCTACGACATAAAGTACATGTATGAAAATAATCGTTAATCGCACCCCTACCCACAAAATTGCTCTAAAAAAAAAGGCCTGCCATGTTTTAGCGTCAGTAAAACAGACCGTGGACTGAAATGACTCGTTTTCAATCTCAATAACTACAGCAGAAAAGATTTCATTGTTTCATTAAACCGGTGGTGACAAATCGCTTTCATAAATGGTGTACATAATTCCCGGTAAAGTGGTCAACCTGTCTTCCAGTTAGCATAGCGACAAACAATCTCGCCTTCACTCACACAAAATGCTAATCATATGTAATGCTATATATTAGATGAAATTAGCATGTCCCAGTCTTTTCCCTTAATGTTCTCCATATTATTCTCTCCATTCCACCAATTACCATGTGCCTTTCTCTCCCACTGATCTGATAATCACCTCCTGTGTAGTTTCTATAATCCCACATTCATAATAAACGTGGGTGTAGTCTTGTGATGCAGGTGATGAAGTTATGATACGGGTAATTTTCTGCGGCGGCAATTTCCCCCCTTTCTCCACGTTTATTGTACAGCGCTGCAGAAAGCTCTTAAACGCGCCATTTAATTTTTAGCTCCGAGAATTACAAAGACACAGACTTCACCTCCAGAAAAAAAAGTAATTAGGAGGCTTTCTAGTCGGGGAGAGAGAGTCAAACGGCGAGGATGCGATGCGGGAGATATGGTGTTTTGTGACAGCCGCACTGCAACAAAGAAGGATATTAATTAAGTCACTGCAACGAGATTAGAGCAGAATAATAGACTTGAAAGCAGCACCGTCTAATTTTGGACAAAGTGCGTGAATGTAGTTTTGCTTACTACCTTGACCTGATGTTTGTGTGTATAATATGTTACAAACTTTACCTTGGGCTAAAAAGGCTGAGATAACATGAACACGAGCAAAAACAAAAATGCTTGATAACACTTTACGTTTTGGCAAGGTAATTATCTACAGTGCCTTGCGAAAGTATTCGGCCCCCTTGAACCTTTCAATATTCCGCCACATTTCATTTTGTCATGAATCAACAACAACTGGGACACAATCGTGAAGTGAAACGAAATTTATTGGATGATTTAAACTTTTTTAACAAATAAAAAACTGAAAAGTGGGGCGTGCAATATTATTCGGCCCCTTTACTTTCAGTGCAGCAAACTCAGTCCAGAAGTTCAGAGAGGATCTTTGAATGATCCAATGTTGTCCTAAATGACTGATGATGATAAATAGAATGCACCTGTGTGTAATTAAGTCTCCGTATAAATGCACCTGCTCTTTGATAGTCTCAGGGTTCTGTTTAAAGAGCAGAGAGAACCATGAAGACAACACACCAGGCAGGTCCGAGATACTGTTGTGGAGAAGTTTAAAGCTGGATTTGGATACAAAAAGATTTCCCAAGCTTTAAACATCTCAAGGAGCACTGTGCAAGCAATTAAATTGAAATGGAAGGAGTATCAGACCACTGCAAATCTACCAAGACCCGGCCGTCCCTCCAAACTTTCATCTCAAACAAGGAGAAGGCTGATCAGAGATGCAGCCAAGAGGCCCATGATCACTCTGGATGAACTGCAGATAACTACAGCTGAGGTGGGAGAGTCTGTCCATAGGACAACAATCAGTCCTGCACTGCACAAATCTGGCCTTTATGGAAGAGTGGCAAGAAGAACATAGCCACAAACTGCCAAACTGACAGTTTGGATGAATATACGGACACTGTAACGTCATACATCCACTTCTGTGAGGATAGCATCATTCCAACAAGGACCAGGGTCATCTATAACAACGACAAACCCTGGTTCACTGCTAAACTCCGGCAGCTCAGGAAAGCAAAGGAGTCTGCTTTCAGGGAGGGGGACCGCAGCGGCTACAAAGCAGCTAAATATCAGTTCAGGAAAGAACTGAAAGCAGCCAAGTCCCGGCACAGAGAACGACTACAGGAGCAGTTTGGTAACAACGATACTGCTTCTGTCTGGAGGGGCCTACGGGAGATCACCAACTACAAACCCAAAGCCCCCCCCTGTGCTGATGACCACAAGCTAGCTGACGATCTGAACTTATTTTTCAGTCGCTTTGATGCTGCCCCTGACACCTCTCCCTCCCCCACCCCCCACTACTCTAACGACCCACCCATCAGCCCTGCCCCTAGCCTAACAATAGCCGCTAAAGAGATTAAACAACTCTTCCTGAGGCTGCACCCCCGCAAAGCTCCTGGCCCGGACCACGTGTCTCCGGCCACTCTGAGACACTGCGCCAGTGAGCTTACTCCTGTGTTCACGGACATTTTCAACTCCTCTCTGCAGTCCTGCCATGTCCCGGCCTGCTTCAAATCCTCCATCATTGTCCCCGTCCCGAAGAAGCCCAGGATCACAGGACTCAATGACTACAGACCTGTAGCACTTACGTCTGTCGTCATGAAGTCATTTGAACGCCTGGTTCTCTCCCATCTCAAGTCCCTCACCTCCCCCCTCCTGGACCCCCTGCAGTTCGCCTACAGAGCCAACAGATCTGTAGACGACGCCATTAACCTGGCCCTCCACCACATCCTACAGCACCTGGACTCCCCGGGGACCTACGCCAGGGTCCTGTTCGTGGACTTCAGCTCTGCCTTCAACACAATCCTGCCATCCCTGCTCCAGGACAAGCTCTCCCAGCTCAACGTGCCCGATTCCACCTGCAGGTGGATCACTGACTTCCTGACGGACAGGAAGCAGCGAGTGCGTCTGGGGAAGAATGTCTCGGACTCTCGGATTATAAATACAGGAGCCCCACAGGGCTGTGTTCTTTCTCCCCTGCTCTTCTCCCTGTACACCAACCACTGCACCTCCAGCCACGACTCCGTGAAGCTGATCAAGTTCGCGGACGACACCACCCTCATTGGACTCATCTCCAACAACGATGAGTCCGCCTACAGGAGGGAGGTGGACCGGCTGGTGTCCTGGTGCAGTGGTAACAACCTGGAGCTGAACGCCCAGAAGACAGTGGAGATGATTGTGGACTTCAGGAAGAGCACTGTCCCCCCGCCCCCACCCTCCGTGATGGACTCCCCCATCACCTCTGTGGAGTCCTTCCGTTTCCTGGGCACCACCATCACCCAGGACCTCAAGTGGGAGCCGACCATCAGCTCTCTCATCAAGAAGGCCCAGCAGAGGATGTACTTCCTGCGGCAGCTCAGGAAAGCCAAGCTGCCTGCACAGATGTTGGTGCAGTTCTACACGGCCATCATCGAGTCCATCCTCACCTCCTCCATCACCGTGTGGTTCGCTGGAGCCACAGTCAGGGACAAACAGAGACTACAGCGCATTGTGCGCTCTGCAGAGGAAGTGATCGGCCGCAGCCTTCCATCGCTGCAGGACCTGTACGTCGCCCGAGCTCGAGGCCGGGCTGGTCGTATCACAGCCGACCCCTCTCACCCTGCACATGGACTATTCCAACCACTCCCCTCAGGCAGGAGGCTGCGGTCCATCAGGACTAGAACCTCCCGCCACAAGAACAGTTTCTTCCCCTCTGCTGTTGGACTCTTGAACACTTCTTAACCTGTCCCCCCGCCCTTTATAAAGTCACTTTACTGCCCATCATACGTCACTTTACTTCACTGTACTGCTGTCACCTTACATTGTGTGCACCATGTGCACTTGTATATTGTAAATAGTAACTGTAACTCTATTTTAAATTTAAATTTATTCTTTAGAAGTGTTTTTTATTCTTATTTTTATTATCTCTTTTTGACTGTTGCACTGAGCCAAAGCAATTTCCAAGTCTGTGACCTCCCGTTACTTACGTTGGCAATAAAAATGATTCTGATTCTGATTCTGATTCTGATAAAAAGTCTGGTTTAAAGTTTGCCACAAGCCACCTGGGAGACACACCAAACATGTGGAAGAAGGTGCTCTGGTCAGATGAATCCAAAATCGAACTTTTTGGCCACAATGCAAAACGATATGTTTGGCGTAAAAGCAACACAGCTCATCACCCTGAACACACCATCCCCACTGTCAAACATGGTGGTGGCAGCATCATGCTTTGGGCCTGCTTTTCTTCAGCAGGGACAGGGAAGATGGCTAAAATTGATGAGAAGATGGATGGAGCCAAATACAGGACCATTCTGGAAGAAAACCTGTTGGAGTCTGCAAAAGACCTGAGACTGGGACGGAGATTTATCTTCCAACAGGACAATGATCCAAAACATAAAGCCAAATCTACAATGGAATGGTTCACAAATAGACGTATCCAGGTGTTAGAATGGCCAAGTCAAAGTCCAGACCTGAATTAAAATCGAGAATCTGTGGAAAGAGCTGAAGACTGCTGTTCACAATTGCTCTCCATCCAACTTCACTGAGCTCGAGCTGTTTTGCAAGGAAGAATGGGCAAGAATTCCAGTCTCTCGATGTGCAAAACTGATAGAGACATACCCCAAGCGACTTGCAGCTGTAATTGCAGCAAAAGGTGGCGCTACAAAGTATTAGCGCAAGGGGCCGAATAATATTGCACGCCCCACTTTTCAGTTTTTTATTTGTTAAAAAAGTTTAAATTATCCAATAAATTTTGTTCCACTTCACGATTGTGTCCCACTTGTTGTTGAATCTTGACAAAAAATTTAATTTTTATATCTTTATGTTTGAAGCTTGAAATGTGGCGAAATGTTGAAAGGTTTGAAATACTTTCGCAAGGCACTGTATATTTCTAGGTCTCTACATGTCGCTGGTGTCTCCCTGGTCTCTCTCTGGTCCCTGTCTGGTCTCTGTCTAGTCCCTGGTCTCTCTCTGGCCTCTTTGGTCTCTCTCTGGTCTCTTTCTTTGGACTCTCTCTGGTCTCTCTCTGGTCTCTCTCTTTGGTCTCTCTTTTTGTTCTCTCTCTGGCCCTCTTTGGCCTCTCTCTGGTCTCTCTCTTTGGTCTCTCTCTGGTCTCTCTCTTTGGTCTCTCTCTCTGGTCTCTCTTTGGCCTCTCTCTGGTCTCTCTCTTTGGTCTCTCTCTGGTCTCTCTCTCTGGTCTCTCTCTGGTCTCTCTCTGGTCTCTCTCTGGTCTCTCTCTGGTCTCTCTCTGGGGTCTCTGGTCCCTGTTCTATGGTCTCTCTCTGGTCTCTCTTTGGCCTCTCTCTGGTCTCTCTCTTTGGTCTCTCTCTGGTCTCTCTCTGGTCTCTCTCTGGTCTCTCTCTGGTCTCTCTCTGGTCTCTCTCTGGGGTCTCTGGTCCCTGTTCTATGGTCTCTCTCTGGTCTTTCTCTGGTCCCTGGTCCCTTTCCCAGGATATACAGTATGTTTGTGAATATTGCTCAAATATAGGATGGTGAAATACTGGTAGTGCAAGAACATTTCAAATAAGGCCTCACATCCCTATAGGGTGTGGTGACAGTTTTTGGAGTAATTACATTAAAACCAGCCGCAGCAAATACACGGACGTCAAAGGCCTTTTATCAATGCAGACAACCTTCTGACGCCATGCTGAGCTTTGTGAAGGTCCCTGCTGTCTGTCACACCCTTGTGTCTTTCCGTCTTGCATCTGTATGACCTGCACTTCCACCATTGTCTGTCTGTTCACACCCCATGCCACTGCCACCACAGGGGATGGCGCCGGCGCTTCCTGTGCGCCTCCTCACCGGTGGCCCCCTCCGCTCCGTTGTGGGCGTGACTATCTTTGGTGTGTGTTTTGTATACAGGAAGCTGGGGGCTCTGGCCCCCAGAGCTGAGCATGCTGCCTTTGTGTGGATATGCTGACTCTCCGCACTGTGCGTTAACAATAAACTTACGCTTTTGATCAGACAAAGGACCTTTGAGTTTCCTCCTTCATGGGGTATATAATTCTATAACAATTTGGCGTTGCTGACATGTCTTGGCATGGATACTTTCGGCGGGGACGAGCGGCTTTGTTTGGCCGACCTGGATCACCAGCCTCTGTTCCTTTTTGGAGACAAGGGAGAGCGCGCTCGTCCGCGCACGGAAGGAATCCTTTTGCCACACAAGACCAAAAAGAACCTAATCTGGTGAGTCTTGTCTTTTCATCTGCGTAACGAGCCCAGGGCAGCACTTAAGTGTACACGGGGATTTGTTTATTTATGTATTTTTGGGGTATTTCATTCATTGCCACAGCATAGTCTGTGTGCGGGATTTTTTGGGGGGCTTTTGTTCTAGATTGAAACTAGCGGCTGCGCGTTAGTATCGTCCTGTAGGCGACCCTGAAAATTTCTCCAAGTGTCTTCAGCCAGAACCGCTCCATTTCAAGAACGCGCGCTCGCTGGTTGAACCAGCGAGGGGGGAATGGAGCGCCCCAAAGTGGGTAGGAGCAGGGAGAGACTAAGCGGGTTAGGCCCATTGTTCGTACGAGAAAATGGGTAAAAAACAATCTAGAAGATGCAAGCTATGGAGTGCTTGCCTATGGTGCAGGCCATTACGCATCTTGCGTGATAATTTAGAAGAAGAAGGGAAGAAAAAATATACTTGGTTTTAAGAATATCACGGCAAAAGAGGTTAGAGAAAGAAATATGTAAAAACAATAGCTCCTCCGCCCTTCACCGAAGCGGAGAACACAGAGGCGGACACACACACACACATCCCCCACACCCCCACCCTACCCCTACTAACAATAAGTGTGCACCCAAACAAGGCGTTGGGTTTTTAAAAAAATGAGCAGACTACTGTTGTCCCTCTTCCTCTCCCTATCCAGGTCTGTCGGCGCCTTTCCTCCGCGCTCTGTCCTCTGCCTCAAAGCACCAGCCCCACGCCCCAACCACAGGCGGCGCTCGCACCAGCTGAGACCCCGCGAGAAGTGGGCCCAAACCGCAGAAGAAGAAGAGGCGGAAACAGACACACGCTCAGGAAACCACAGAAGAAGAAGCGGGGAAGCAAATATGTGAGACACCGAGAACTGCTTTGGAGCACAGAGAGAAACTGCTCCAAATCCCGTGACTGTTCTCCACGGAGGGGGCAGCGTGATATACCAAACGCACCCGCGGAAACCCGCTTGAAAGTTGCCCCCGCACCGCAAACAGAAGAAGCCAAAAGTACCGGCACGTTTGGGTTATTCACCAACCCTCATGGACCACATGCTAACGCTCTGGGCTACCTGGGCCTCCTGCGGACTTTGAAAAACTTCCACAGCCCGGCGGAAAGACTGTGTGCTCGACATGGGTCGAAGGACTGTTACCGGAGGAGGCGTTAAAGGCAGAGGGCCTCTCAAGCTCACACGGGGCCAGAGGACGGCAGAGGCGGGCACGGAGGAAACACGAGCGACTGACCAAACCTGGGTTCACATTCGTCACCAAAGCGACCGCTCATGTAAGTTTGAACAAGAACAAATTGCAATTGGCACTTTTTAGAGATAATTCATGCCCGTAATATACGCTAACAATCTGTGGTGTACAAGTTAAAATTCTGGATGACTCCGGGGCAACAAATTCTGTGCTAAAAGCGACAGCCTTTCTGTCTCCCCTAAAATGAGCGGCCGCTTCATATTCTAATTAGCAGCGTCGGAGAGACGACTAAAGAGCAATTTACGTCACCGCTAACGTGTTTTGATTCTCAGGGCAACCAGCTTAAACATTCTTTTCTATATTCCCCATTGTGCCCGGTTAACCTACTAGGCCGAGACCTTATGTGCAGACTCAATTAAAAATAGATAAATAAAAGGAGGCACCGGTCCCAAAAGTTAACTACCACTGGAAATTGACACCAAACCCTGAGATTGCTAAGTTATTAGCCACAACAAGTGGATAGTGACGCCCGCACAAAATTTGGAGGTCAACCACGCGAACGACCTAAGCTGCTCTCTCCGGTCGTTCCCAGACAATAACTTAGAGTTTGAAAATTCATGCAGTGTAGGGAAGATAGGCTAACGGAGTACGTTTATTGAGATAGGCACCACTATCTGTGCTACTTAATGAGCAACAAAAACATTTTATCGTGAAACAAAGGTGAAGTATTAAAGTTTGAGACTAATTTACATTTTTAATGAATCCGACCTGGCTTTATTGAAAAAGAAAAAAATAAGGAAAATAAACATTTTTTTAGGTGACAAGAGCTCATTAGAGATATAGGGGACACAATCTGTGATAAGCCCGAAGTATAGACCACGTGGTAAACACTAAAGTTGGAAATGGATCCTTTTAGGAAAACTCTTTTAAAGCTCTGCAGGCTCTGAAAGTTGCAACAATAAGAAATAGCTCATGAGACAATTGGAATTGGACATGAAAAAATATAACAAAGTTAAAAGTACAGGCCTTCTGTGTTGTTATATGTTTGTGTGTGTTATATGTTTTGTGTATGTTATATGTTTGTGTGTCATGTCAAAGTACACCACGCTGACCTTAACAAACTCTGGACCAATACTAACGTGGGGATCGGCCTGTGATGTGACTGTGATATGAGTGTGATGTGTGAAATAAGGAGTGAAATGAGGAGTGCTGAACGGAATCATGGAATAACAAATGTGTCTGTAATGTTTTAATGTGATCATGGAATAATTCTTTTTTGTCAACAGCATACGGTGTAAGTACTAGAGATTCAAAGATAACGACCTTTATTAAACAGGTGTAAAAGTGAGAGTACTCTGGGATGAGTACTCTGAGAAAAGTACTCTGCGGAAAGTACTCGGAGATGAAATACCTCGCTGAAGATATTGGGAGTTCCTCCCTCTGCTGTTTGCCCTGACAGCGACACAGTCCAACCGCAGTGAGCTGTCGTTGGGTGGAGGACAACTTTGGTCTGTAAACTCACATTTAGGGAAGTATAAAATTAGAAACATACATTTTGTTGTTCTGTATTTGGCTACAGCCTCCGCCCTGATGCCACACACCACCTGTCAATGCAGTTATGTTTTGCCCAATTGGGAAAAAGATTGACAAGCGAAAGTGGGCATTTTTTTTTGTGTTTTTTTTTTTGTGTTCTGATATTTCTTTTTCAGATGAGAGATAAACTACCCCTACTCCAGGGATGACAGTAGTATGGATCAGGAGGAAATGAGCCTCCACTTTGGCACAAAAGCCTACAATATGAATTGAGGACGATCCGGGAGAAAAGCAACTGGAGATGAACGGAACAGTCGGTACTTTTGCAGCCTCACTGAGGGCCACTGAGACCCACTGCTTACTTCTCAGCAAAACTCGATCCCGTGGCAGCAGGGTTGCCTCGCTGCCTGCGGGCTGTGGCTGCCGCTGAGAAAGCGGCCCTAGCATCACGTGACCTTGTGGGATACACTGAACTAACTTTGCTTGTGCCCCATGCTGTTTCCCTGATCCTGTTAGAGCAGAGGGCCTCTCGCCTTTCTGCGGCTCGTTGGCTGGGGTACAACACGGTGCTCTTTGAACTACGGTGAAGGGATGCACACAGCTGAACCCCTCCTCGCTGCTGCTCACGCCAGAGGAAGGGGAGGAACACTGCTGTATCGCCACAATAGAGCAGAGATGCACTCCCAGGCCAGACCTGAAAGAGGTGCCTCTGACTAATCCTGACTTGATTTTTTTTATATACAGACGGAGCCGCGTCACGTGACAACACTGGGAAGAACCGAGTCGGCTATGCTGTGTGTTCTGATTTTGATACTATAGACTCTGGTAGTTTGCCCCACCACCACTCAGCACAAACCGCTGAGCTGGTCGCGCCCACCGGGGCTTGTGAGCTGGCAGCGGGCAAAACTGTTAACCTATTCTGTGATACGCGCTATGGTTTCTCTGTGGTGCACGACTGGAAAGCACTGTGGAAACACCGCAATTTTATGAAATCTGATGGTAAACCAATTCTTAATTCCACACAGGTTGAACGTCTGCTGAAAGCTGTAATGTTGCCCTTAGAGATCGCTGTATGCAAATGCCAGGCCCACACTAATGCCACTGATCCCATCTCTGCAGGGAATCGGCGCGCGGACAAGGCAGCGGCATACGCACCTCTACACACACACACACACACACTACCTCACTCAAGACGTTGATATTTTCTACTCCAGCAGAGACGCTGCTGTGAGAGGGGAATGGGGCTCAACGACGGCATGGTGTGTGTGGCTGGGACCAGACAGCAAACCGTGCCTACCACGGCATTTCTTCAGACAGTTTGCAATTTTAGCACATGGTCGAGACCATGCCTCAAAAGGAGGGATGATGTGGGATTTAATCACACAAAATTGGTATACAAAGGGGTTTACGGCATTTGCACAGAGATTCAGCCAAACATGCGCTATATGCCCCGCGCACAACCCAGGTAAGTCCCAAAAGTATCCAACAGGCTGCTCATCCTCCGCCCCTGCGCCCATTTCAACATGTCCAAAGGGACTTTGTTGAACTCACACCATGCCAAGGTAAGTAATACTGTCTGGGTCTGGCGGATCTCTGGTCCAAATGGACTGAAGTATTTGCAGGCATACACGCCACGAGCAACGCGGTGGTGAGTCACTTTGTAGCAAAAGTCATTGAGGAAGTGGGTGAATTTCTGGGCATTGATATACGTAAACACTGCAGTTCGCCCCCTGGTCCGGAGGCACGTGCGAGCGAGAGAATGGCACTCAAAGCTCTGCCGCTAGCCCCACGTTGGGCGCGGGACCCCCGAACAGAGATCTGCCAAGCACCTCTTTGTGTGATGACGACATGCTGTCCTATTGTAAGGAAATTAATGCACTTTTGTCCTCTATTTCTGCCCAGGTCAGGAGCGCCCTGCCACAGGCTGCGCAGGCGACTGGGTCCTGATGAAGGAAACGAGACGAAAGCATTGGCGGTCCAAGCGCTGGCTCGGCCCATTCCTCGCCCTCCTGGTGACGGACAATGCCGTTAAGGTCGCGGAGAGGACAACTTGGATCCACGCCAACCACTGTCGTGCGGGGCTGCCACTGAGGGCCATAGACGAGGACACCGAGGGCGCGGACGGACCAGGCCCATCCGCGGCTCCCTACGCTGAAGAAGTTGGCCGGCGTGCGGCCACCGTCGGTGAAGCAGGCCAACAACAACACCCAGAGATTCCCAGCGTTCCCGAGGCGACCCCCCTTTTGCCCAACTCCCCAGCCCCCGGACCCCAAGGCCTGGGAGCCATGAAGGCCCTGAGCGCTCTGCTCAGCCGCAGCAAGTATGCAGAGCTGCTGCTCATTCCAAAGATTTCTCCAGAGCCTGCTCCCTCTGGCCATAATGCAGATTGGAGCTCTGCTGGAGTGCCCCCTGGTGTCTCGTCTCCCGTGTGTCCGGAGGAGGTGGAGATGAGGGCTGCTCTACAGTTCCTGATGAGGCACATGGTGAAGCGTGCTGTCATGAGGTCTCCCATCAAACGAGCTTTGGGCCTGGCCGATCTGGAGCGTGCTCAAGCCATGGTCGCCACACCCCAAACCCCGAGCACTCTGCCCAACCGAGTGCTGAGGCCGAGGCTTCAACGCAAATAGAGTCTTGCCGCTCCAAGACCAAACATCGCCATGACCACTAACGCTCCACACACGCTCATAGGGAGCGGTGCCACTGACTGCGAGACGGCACTGCTCGTGAGTATTCCCGCGGAAAAGACTACCGAACGTAGACCGGCATGGGCCCTTGGACTGTTATGCTGGCCACACTGACACTACTTTCCGTGCTGACCGTGTTTATTATGTTAATATTGCCTTCTCTTATCGCTGTCCGGATCCATTGTGTTATTATAATGTGCTCTTTCTTTTATTGACAAGCATGTGTCTTTTCTTGTCCACTTTGGACAGCAATAATTTAAGTGTTTCAAGCTTGAAGGTGGTGTGATTACGATGCCTCTGGTATTTAACTGATTAATGCAAAAATGGTTTTGAATTATCAGAAGAGGGGAGTGTGGTGACAGTTTTTGGAGTAATTACATTAAAACCAGCCGCAGCAAATACACGGACGTCAAAGGCCTTTTATCAATGCAGACAACCTTCTGACGCCATGCTGAGCTTTGTGAAGGTCCCTGCTGTCTGTCACACCCTTGTGTCTTTCCGTCTTGCATCTGTATGACCTGCACTTCCACCATTGTCTGTCTGTTCACACCCCATGCCACTGCCACCACAGGGGATGGCGCCGGCGCTTCCTGTGCGCCTCCTCACCGGTGGCCCCCTCCGCTCCGTTGTGGGCGTGACTATCTTTGGTGTGTGTTTTGTATACAGGAAGCTGGGGGCTCTGGCCCCCAGAGCTGAGCATGCTGCCTTTGTGTGGATATGCTGACTCTCCGCACTGTGCGTTAACAATAAACTTACGCTTTTGATCAGACAAAGGACCTTTGAGTTTCCTCCTTCATGGGGTATATAATTCTATAACAAGGGCTAGCGTGTTGGATAAAAAAATGACGTAAAAACAGTGGAAAAAAAGTGAAAAAAATCCGCACAGATATGTAGCTCTGATCAGTATTATTTACATACCACGCTGTAGCTACATATCTGTGCGGATTTTTTTCACTGTTTTTACGAAATACTGGTAGTGGCCTTGAACACATGATCACACAGCTCTCAAAAGTCCATTTATAATTCTTCAACCTCAAGTTTTTGAATGTCCTAAAAATCGATGTGTGAAAACTGTGAGTTTTTTAAACACACTCCGGTCCAGAGCAGGTGTTGTGCTTTTATCAAAACAACAGAACGTGTTACGCATGAGAAAGTGGGCGTCGATAGGGAACTGAGCAGAATCATTTTTAAACGCCAGAAAACAGAAATGAGCACAAATCAATCATGGACAAACAGGATCTGTGCTTCACTGCTTCACTCACAGCAGCAGGATCCCCGAGGCTGCATTGGTAACACACAAGAGAGGAACGGACAACAACACGACTGTGTATGGATATTTAAGATCATTTTAAAAACCTGCAGTACGCAAACTCAACTCTCTGCTTCAAACCATTCAATAATCTCTGTTCATCAATAACTTTTCTACATACGTTTTTGGCGGGTGCAAAATGGGTGGTGGCTTTTATAATGGTTTTACATTTGTATGCATGTTGTGTGTGTGTGTGTGTGTGTGTGTGTGTGTGTGTGTGTGTGTGTGTGTGTGTGTTTTTAACTTGCACCACCCGAAGCACCTCGGCTCCCCACGAAACAATTAGAACACATGTGCCTTGAGTAGAAAAAGAGAGGGAGAGAGAGAGCGAGAGAGAGAGAGCGAGTGAGAGAGAGAGTGAACAAAAGAGCGAGAGAGAGAGAGCAAGTGAGAGAGAGAGAGAGAGAGAGAGAGAGAGAGAGAGTGAGAGAGCGAGCGAGCGAGAAAGAGAGAGCGAGAGAGAGAGAGAGAGCGAACGAGAGAGAGCGAGTGAGAGAGAGAGAGTGAGAGAGAGAGTGAGAGAGCGAGTGAGCGAGAAAGAGAGCGAGCGAGCGAGAAAGAGAGCGAGAGAGAGCGAACGAGAGAGAGAGAGAGCGAGTAAGAGAGAGAGAGCCAGCGAGAGAGAGAGAGAGTGAGAGAGAGCAAGAAAGAGAGAGAGCAAGAGAGAGAGAGCGAGTGAGAGAGCGAGAGAGAGCGAGAGAGAGATAGAGCGAGTGAGAGAGCGAGAGAGAGAGAGAAAAGCAGGAAAGTGAGGCCCGGGCCAAACATGGGGAGAGCCCCGTGGTCTGTGGGTCCAGGAGGTGACCAAGATCATGGTTTTTTTCAAGCTTAGGTTTTTATTCTTTTACTTTTTTTTCATGATACATCATTTTTTATTTTATTTTAATCCAGTGGTCTCCTTTTAAACCCGGGTCCAAAGAACCTTTTTTTCCACTTCCGACATGTTCATCATCATCATCAGTAGTATCATCAGTAGTATCAGTAGTATCATCAGAAGTATTATTTACAACATAAGTTCATTCTGATGTAGGATTCAAAGCCTACAATGGTTGTCTTAAAGACCTTATGCCGGGTTTGATTTATTTAGAAATACAGTTTTAATACCATTTTATATTAGAAGAGAACTACTAAAGGTTTCAAAATAATTGTTGTTTTTTTTGTCTGATCCCCCCAAATCGAAATAACCCCATAGCAACGCCTTTAGAGACAAAAAAACTTCACAGCCCTTGGTGACGTCAGAACGGGTACGTTTCAACGCTGTAAGTTGTTTACAATTTGGTATTCGTTCTTTTTTCGCGGATATTCAAGATGACAAGGCCGTGTACAGAGAGTGTGAAATAACTACTACATTATAACATTTCGTTGTCACAGAGATAGTTCAGTGGATGTGTCGATGGACTGCCAATCCAGAAACTGTGGTTCAAATCCCACCTCAGACACTATTTCACTCTCAAACGGCAATTTATGTGTAGTGAGCAATTGTCACCTGTAGAGGGCAGTATTGTGTTGGGCATCAGTGGAGAGAAGAGAGAAAAGGCAGTCCTGTGGCATAGATCCATGGTTTTCAATGCATGGGCGTGACCCGCTGTGACGTCACACACAGGTCAGAGCATAGACAACTTAAATTCATGAAAAACACGTTCTTTTTATAAAATATAGGATTTTTTTTGCCGGAATCTCTTTCAGATTGACATTGTCATGCAATTTTGATACCCACATTTTTTTTTTTTTTAAACCCGGCATAAGGTCTTTAACTTCAGGACAAATAACTTTTATATTCAAAGGTTCTGTATCCAAAATACCAAACTAAAAAAACCAAAAAATAATCAATTTAAAACAGCAGTCTGTAAACATGTGGCCAAAAGTGGTACTGCAGCATCTCCCATTCTCCCTGACTCAGGTTGCCAGATATGCAGACGAATCCAGCTGGGACCATAACAGCTGAATAGACAAAAGTTTTGTCAACAACAAATCTATAAGCAACACCTTTTTCACAAAGATATAAATCCTGGTTTTATTCCTTGTTTTGTCGTTAATGATTTGAGAATAATAACCAGACCTTTTTTAGTTCCGCGCCACATGGTACGTGGTAATCGACCGATACAGATGTTGAGCCGCTGCACCGGTGCATGTACAGTATTTATTATTACAGTGATTCAGAAGATCTAATACGACTTTCACAAGACACTCAAGGCAAATCAAACATATTATTATGGAGGTAATATAGTTAGACATCACAGCTTTAAAGACGGAGGCGATTATGAATTTAAAAGCACCATTGGAGACACCACAATTATGACAGATTTTAAGTGGAGTAAAATCTCAGAGCAAGTAAACAGACTAATGAGACAAGCGTGAATCCACCTGCTAATACTGCGGCATGTTTTTGGGCGAGCGAACGATGTGATATCAGTAAAAACCTCAAAATAGTGAAAAAACATGTGAAAAAAG
>OZ035835.1:3402826-3467826 GCA_964034765.1 Knipowitschia caucasica | reverse complement strand
AGGCGACACAATGGAAGCAAAGTTCAAGATCAAGGTTATAGTATAGAAAAAGTAAAAATGACTAAAATATATCTTTTGTTTTATTTTGTTTGCAAGTAGGACAATATGATTATTTGCCAAAAGCTTGCATTCAAGATGATGAGAAAACACCTTCAGAGAATTAGACTAAACATGACGTTAGACCTGATATGATTGTTAGACCTGATATGATTGTTAGACCTGATATGATCGTTAGACCTGATATGATTGTTAGACCTAATGGGATCGTTGGACCTGCTCCCAACTACATCTACGTAACCACACATCCAGGTTATAAATCGCAGCTGAGCTTTCATTCCTTGGGGAAAACCTGGGATTGAAGTACAGATGATCAACCTTCCTTTGCCATGAAATAATAGTAATAAAATTAGATTTTAACAGAATATCTGGGGATCTGAACCCAGAAGCTTCACTTGGGATACTGTTAGATCAGAGTCTAATGAAGGGCCCATAGAACCATGAGGAAAAGTAAGTCATGAATAAAACTTTCTTCTGTGCCATTGTCATCAGTGAGAAAGCACACTTCTGCCACTGCCCACAATGTAAAAGTATATTAAATAAGCAGACTGTGCATTTTCCATTGTATTTGATATTATTAAGGTCGAGAAAGGACAGACAACCTTTGCTCCGTCTCAAGTCTCTCTGTAAGTTCAGCTGCAGCTCGACCGCTCGTCCAGGGCAGAAAGGTTGATTATCAGGCTAAATCCCCCTCACATTACCCCTCTTCTCAGACTGGGGGGTAATGAGAAGTTAATTTGACTGCAGCCGATAATGAGAATAAAGCCATGGACTGAAAAATTGTTTTTTTTCTGTTCATCCATCTTTCCCTTTGTCTTTGCTGTCACTTGGAGAACGGGCGTCTGCTTCATCACCCAATATAAAATGGATTCTTCTCAACTTTATGCCAGGAATAAATAAGTTTGCAAGAGACAGGATATAATAGCCTCAGTGTCCAATCCATTCATAAATATGTACATAGACATAGATAATATTAAGTAAGTAAGTAAGTAATCTTAATTTATATACAGCCTTTCACAGACCAGAGTCACAAAGCGGTTTACAATTGTTATTTTTGGGCATTTGTCTCTCACTCCACACATGGGAGCGGGGTTTTTAATACATGCATCAAGAGTTCCGAGCTTCCGACTCAACCGCACGGCATTGTGGGTAGTTTTCTCAAAAAGGTGGGCATCAAATCACGCTGCCATATTGGATTACTTGTTGCGAACGTGATCTCTTGTTTCCAGCCTATAGATTGTTTTAGCATAAGCTACATGTAGCTCTATAGTCAGTCGGTTGTGTTTTAGTGCTTTTTTGTTAAATGAAAAAATCTTTACCTTACCTTCAAAATGTCTGAAATTGGTGAATTTTTAAACTATGGGCTTTGAAACAAGAGAGAGAGATCACGTTCGCAACAAGTAATCCAATACGGCAGAGTGATTTGATGACCACCTTTTTAAGAAAACGCTTAAAAGCTCGGAACTCTTGATGCATGTAAAGCTGTAGCAGCAGTTGAATACTTTTACAGTCCAGCTTCTTGCAAACCTGTCTTGCAATTATCTATTACTGGCATAGATTTGAGAAAAGCCATTCTTAAATCCAATACTTCTACTTTGCCAGTGATAAACACCCACTGTTTTTCTTCATGGACAGATTGTCTTCTCTGAATGTGTACGTATGTGTGGTCTCACTTTTCAGGTCCTGGGTTTGCATCCCGGTCGGAACATGGTCTTTCTGAGTGCAGTCTGCATCGGTTTGAAATCTCAGTGGGACTTTCCTGGATAAATTAAGCTAATTTAGCTCGAAGCAGGAATAAAATGCTGAGTGGTGACTACATCTGTGGTTTGAGTAAAGCAAACGATTACTTTTAATGCAATCACTTTTGTGCTGACATTGTGTAAGAAGGGAAAAGTGATACCGCGGAACCCTTTTGAGCTTAAATTGAATGCGAGGTACTTTTGAAAATGAAGAGAGAGATTGTTTTTCCAGAGAAAGCAGTGGTTAGACCCACCCTTTCTCACCCCACTGCTTTCTAATTGGGCAGAAAGACTTTAAAGCCTTGATACACAGACTATGGCTCTTGCTGTTGGTGCAACCGTCTGCAGAGGACTGGTTATCTCGACGCAAGAAGATATCAACACAACTACTACACAACAATACAAGCGGAAGTCGAGCGGGCTACCACTTTAAAACCAACCTCCAACTCTCTCAGGCTCCTATTGACTTACATGTAGAGAAATCTTAAAGTGATGCCAAGATACACTACATGGTCATATGCTTGTAAATTTGCATTATCTCTTTAGATTAAATACCGTCAAAGTTGCAGACAATATCTTTAATATTGAAATTTCAAAAAAAGCAGGGGAGGGTTATTATTTTCTTTGGGATAATGTCATAGAAGAAGACTTAATTTTAGACAGATTATTACAGTCTTATTATACGGCTCCTCACAGCAGCAGTAGAACGCTCCATTGATTTGAATGTAATTTCAAAACGTTCTACCGGTCATTATTTTCTATAACGGACCTCTCAAAACGATAATGACCGCTGCCCTTTGGCAACGCACTCTCTGCTTGTCTTTCAAATGCGTGGATAACTCCGCAAGTAGTTCCGGCCAGAGAAAAGGCGATCCCGAAAAACCCGGAAGTAGATACCGGCACATTTTAAGATACCGGCACATTTTCGGACACATTTGCAGAGGATCTAATTATGGATTTAGGTTAGGTTTATGTATGGGTCACTCACCGCTGATGTTCAGAATTCTTTGTTCAGTTTTCATGCAGTTCCAGAAAGTTATAGTTTGGAAGTTCCCAGCCTAACTGTTGCTAGCATAGCCACGGGAAAGCCTTTGGGAACTATTTTATTTTCTGTCATTAAATAAACCTTTCGGCATTCCTAAAAGTGGACTGAAGTTTATGTTGTGTGTTCTGTTGGTATAAAGCCGTATAATAAGCGGGATAACGTATATTACGCAGGTCATTATCGGAAAATAAGTACCTTCAGGGCGGAAGCAGACCCCTGCGCTGCGCGTCGGGGTCCGCTTCGCCCTGTCAGTACTTATTTTCCGATAATGACCTGCGTAATAATAATGCCTCCTGTGGACTCACCACCTGCAGAGGGTCAGTGAGGGGCTGGTGCTATGAGACTTGGGTGGCATCTCTGACTGCCACCCCCCTGACCCAGAAATGGATTAAAGGGTAGAAGATGGATGGAGATGGATGGACCTGCGTAATATACGTTATCCCTTACATGTTTATGGACAAATTATAATAATACAAATAATGTGTTTTTAAGTCGGTTTTATACAGGGTTTTTCTAGACACTCAGAAGCGACGCAAACGGTACGTGCCACCACATCCAACCACCACCAATCATTCTCACACAGACTCATTCCAGAAAATATATTTGATATGTCTTTCCTAAGAACACAACAAGTTTGTAGCTGCTCCACTGTGGCACCAGGTGTAACCAGAGGTCTCCCATCACATTAATAACCAGACCCTGCCCTGCTTAGCTTCAGAGTTCTGACATTTTCTGGTTTTCACTTGCAGGTATGGCCACAAAGAAATGTGGATGGAGCCACACATGACCCACAGCCTGCATTAGCCCTGGATCACTTTTTGACACTTTTGGAACTCAAACCTACCTCCTTGGGGCTTCTCTATCACTTGGTTTTGGGCACTTTAAAAAAAAACTAGGGGTTAAATAAGCATAAAAACATTGTGTTATTAGTGCTCCTACATCTAAAAAAAACAACAAAAAAAAAAAAAAGACATTTCTTTTTCCAAGGAGTGAACCGTAAAGGGTTAATTAGTCTCAGATTGAATCGGCTCTCACAATGTAGCTGAGGAGTTTAGACCAGTTTAGACCAGCTTAGAATATCTAATACCTTAGATATGGCCCGATTGTCGGAGGCCAGAGCCAGGTCAGCGATCCGCTCTACACACTGCACGATGCGGGTGCAGGCACGGGCTTCGTTCTGGGCCATCCACAAAACGTGCTCCTCCACCTGCATCATGTTGCTGGCGATGTCCGAAATATAATCCCCGAGCTGAAAAAAAAACCACAATACAGAAAGAAACGCTGTAAATGCACACATACAGCAGAACGTACAGGACGCCCCATGGGATATTTATGCACTGAAGCTCCGGGCGCAAAGCAATTTAATACAGCTCTGTAAAAGTTTGCTCAAGGGTTGGTTTGGATCCACAAAACTAGAATTGAAATAATGCTTTAACTTGTGGGAATAACGAACACACACATTGTATAGGAAATAAAACAAAGACAGTTTAATGACTGTAAAAGCATTGGTTGAAAAGATAGAGGCTGCTGCGATACATTTGTACTCAAAATGTTGTAAATAAAAGTAGCCACAGCTGCCCCAGGGTTGATTTAAAGGATGTGGATTCCAAAGATCCTCCTACACATGAATCACATCTTTCTCTTCCCCTTTATACTTTAGACAGAGGTTGTGTTTTTTACCTGCGTTATCGTCATGTTTCTCTCATTCTTTTAAGTATTTTGATGCACAACCTGATGACTGGCTTTAATAACAAGAACTATATATTTACCCAATACAACACACAAATTGAAACTATTTAAAATCGCATAACATATATTAAGCAAAACATATAACAAGCAAAAACATGTATTTTTGATTAAACACAAAAGTTGGGTACTGCCGTTTTAAGAAATGCCAATCTTGGTCTTGAACTTGGCTCATCAATGTGTTATTTTTGGTTTTGCAAAATACTTCACCACCACCTTAGATCATATAAAATTTGGAAGCACAGAAGAAGGTTGTTTAATGTATTTCCTCAATTGATTAAGTGACCTACTTTCAAGTGTGGGCGGAGCTACACATCAGTACAAAATCAAATGAAAAGCGTATCGGGCAAACGGAATCGAAGTATCTCGTTAAAGGTCCTATATAAGGTCCTATACAAAACTAGATAACTTTAAAATTAAAGTCATTTCTTGCAGAGATGTCACCTCTTTGCAAACGACTGGATCTGGGCTCTTTCCCTGAACACACAAAAACACAAATGTCTCCAAGTTTCTCCACAGAAGCGAACATTAACCGTGGTAATGGGTCAATACGCTCAGGCAGGATGTGCGCTCGGATTCGCTGTTTTTATTGGTTTCCCCTTCCTGTCAATCATCTCGTGGAGGCGGGGCTTCTGGAGATTGAGCTAAGTTTGAAAATGTGCGTTTCTGTGCCTCACAAGAATGAAAGAGAATGATTTTCCTCAAACTAAAGCTTGAGGGCATCAATGAAAACCTCTCTGGGAATGTGTTTGAAGCCAAATAGGGACCTTTAAGTTATTACTTCTGTACTCTGGTATTCAGTCTTTTATGGCGATACACCGGTCTAGCCAATAAGTTTTAATTCTATTAATACGATCCTTTGTTTTGAATGGATTTGTACGTGAACAAGATGGCGTTTCTCAAAAGAGACAAGTCCTCGTATGTCTCGTGTCATCGGGGAATAAAACCATTTTCCTCGGTCCTGGACGTAAAGGTCGGACCTTTCAATTAAACTGAGTCATGGCCAAAACTCGTCTAATCCTCCTCATCATTCTGGAGTCGGGACAGAAAAGTTTAGATCGTGCCTTCTCCACAGGACGTCTGTAGAATACTGATGAAAAAACACTGGAGCAAACAGAATAAATCACTGAATTATGCAAAATTTTACTTTTTTGAGTTTGTAACCGTGTATTAACCCTTTATTAGTTCATTTCTGCTAAAGGGGGCTGCAATCAAAGCTGCCACCCAATGCTCACTTCTCAGCAAGAAGGTCCTAGGTTCGAATCCCAGTCAGAACAGGGCCTTTCTGAGTGGAGATTGCATGTTGTCCTCGGGTCTGTGTAGGGTTCCTCCAGGTGCTTCGGTTTTCCCTACCACTAAAAACACAATAGGTCTGAATGTAATGTGTGAGTGAATGGCTGGTGTTTGGTCGGAGGCTTTGATGGACCAGTGCGTTCTGGTCTCGCTGCCATGGAACAATGTCTGAACTCTGCACATTGTAAAGCGTTCTGGGTGACCTTGGTCTGTAAGAATGTGCTATATCAATAAACAATACTTACTTACGAACATGTTTGTAATGGGTATGCACCATTGTGGAACCATCAAAAGATTACATAGACATTACTTTAACATTCAGCATGTATGGACATTTATCAACATACATGGACATTGGTCTCTTCTTATGGTCCAATACCATGTGGTCTCTACCTATGGTCCAATACCATGTGGTCCCTCCCAATGGACCAATACCATGTGGTCTCTCCTATCGACCAACACCATGTGGTCTCTCCCCATGGACCAATACCATGTGGTCTCTCACTATGGACCAATACCATGTGATCTCTCCCTATGGACCAATACCATGTGGTCTTGAAGAAGATGACATAGTCTGGGATCGCGTCTTTCATTCAGACAGAAGACATGTTTTATTGTCGATGGTAGAGACAACACAAACAACACGAACAACAGAATGCAAGTGTATTATACAGAGCGGAGGCATGGATACCACCAATCAGCAGCTGCCACAGTGCCATGTAGCTTGGCTTCTGCACATTGATAGAATGATGAGTTTAACTTTCACAAAAGTTGCTTCAAAGTGTTATGAAATCTCACATTCCCCCCTCTGGTCACACATTCACGTGTGACCATTAGGATCGATAAACAGCAACATAACATCATAACTCAATACTTCATAAACTCATAAACTCTGTACTTCGGACCCCAGAAACAAAGAGAGAGCGTTATTTGTCACCTCCAGGCTCTCTCTCTACAACCCTCAAATCAGGTCAGAAATCTAGGAGTGATAATGGACTCAGACTTAAATTTCAAAAGCCACATAAAATCTGTAACATCAGCAGCTTATTACCACCTAAAAAACATTGCTAAAATTAAAAACATAGTGTCTAAGGCAGACTTGGAGACTCTTATACACGCTTTTGTCTCCAGTCGGTTAGACTATTGCAATGGCCTGCTCACAGGTCTGTCCAAACAGGCTGTAAAACAGCTGCAGTACATTCAACATGCAGCAGCTCGAGTCCTGACCAGAACTAGGAAGTGCGACCACATTAGTCCAGTTCTCAGGTCTCTGCACTGGCTTCCTGTTCCTCAGAGAATAGACTTCAAAGCAGCTTTACTTGTGTACAAGTCTCTCCATGGTCTCGCGCCAAGGTACATCCATGACATGTTTGTGCCATATGAACCGACCCGGACTCTGAGGAGCACAGGGACTGGACTCCTGTTAGTGCCCAGAGTCGGTACTAGACATGGGCAAACTGCATTTCAGATTCATGCGGCTAGAGTCTGGAACCGTCTTCCTGAGAATGTGAGACAGGCGTCTACTCTGGCATCTTTTAAATCTAGGCTCAAAACAATTCTGTTTAGCTGCGCATATACAACTGAATGATTTTATCTTTTCATCTTTGTTTTTATCTTTTTCTTTTTAATGCACTGTGACTATTTATGATTTTAGTCCCATCTGTGATTTTAATGTTTAAAGGTTTTTAATTTTTGTGATTTTATTTTTAATGTTTTTAATATATCTTGTGCTCTTAATGTGTTTGATTTATGCATGATGTGATAGGGGATGTGAAGCGCTTTGCGTTGCCTTGTGTAGGAAAGGCGCTCTACAAATAAACGTTGATTGATTGATTGATTGATTCACTCGGTACTTCAAAAACTCAGAACTCGGAATACTTCAAAAACTCAGAAAACTCATAAAACATTTTCAGATCTTTCATAAAACTTGTCAACAATCTTCAGTAAAATACCAAACTTCATCAGTCGATGGTTCTCAGATATTGCTTTGAAAACAGTCTCTCCCACTTCTCCGTGTTGGTTTCTTCAGGCTGCATTTGTGTCGAGCCATGAATTCTTCTGTGACGTGTCTTTCAATCACACGTTTCAGCTTTAGTGTCCAGATTTAGCAATTCAATTCAGTCCAAATTATGTCCAAATTCAGAAATCCAATTGTTCCAAATTATGTCCATGCAAAAGAGGACGATGGTATTGTCCATGTCTCAGCAGCTCACAGCCTGACTGGAATCAGGGGCTGTGGAGATTGTCCATGTGTGCTGGTCCAGATGCATGGTTTCTCTTGAGGTTTCTCAGTTTTGGCAACAAAAAAAAAAACACATTTTTGTGTAAAAAAAAAGAAAGTCTTCTGTTCTGTAGATGTTACAGACAATGCCCACATTCTCCACCACCTGAAGAAGATGACATAGTCTGGGGTCGTGTCTTAAATTCAGACAGAAGACATGTTTTATTGTCGATGGTAGAGACGGCACGAACAACACGAACACAGAATGCAAGTGTATTATACAGAGCGGAGGCATGGAGACCTCCAATCAGCAGCTGCCACAGTGCCATGTAGCTTGGCCTTCAGATAGACACAACAAGGGAAAAGTACTGGCTTCTGCACATTGATAGAATGATGAGTTTAACTTTAACAAAGGTTGCTTAAAAGTGTTATGAAATCTCACAGTCTCTCCCTATGGCCCAATACCGTGTGATATCTCCCTTTGGTCCAATACCATGTGGTCTCTCCCTATAGACCAACACCATGTGGTCTCTCCCTATGGACCAACACCATGTGGTCTCTCCCTATAGACCAACACCATGTGGTCTCTCCCTATGGACCAACACCATGTGGTCTCTCCCTATAGACCAACACCATGTGGTCTCTCCCTGTGGACCAACACCATGTGGTCCCTCCCTATCGTCCAATACCATGTGGTCTCCCTCTATGGACCGACATCATGTGGTCTCTCCCTATCGTCCAATACCATGTGGTCTCTCCCCCATGGACCAATACCATGTGGTCTCTCCCTATCGACCAACACCATGTGGTCTCTCCCCATGGACCAATACCATGTGGTCTCTCACTATGGACCAATACCATGTGATCTCTCCCTATGGACCAATACCATGTGGTCTCTCCCTATGGCCCAATACCATGTGATATCTCCCTTTGGTCCAATACCATGTGGTCTCTCCCTATGGCCCAACACCATGTGGTCTCTCCCTATGGACCAACACCATGTGGTCTCTCCCTAAGGCCCAACACCATGTGGTCTCTCCCTATGGACCAACACCATGTGGTCTCTCCCTATCGTCCAATACCATGTGGTCTCTCTCTATGGACCGACACCATGTGGTCTCTCCCTATCGTCCAATACCATGTGGTCTCTCTCTATGGTCCAATACCATATGCTCTATATTTTTTGTGTCTTAACTGTTTCTCTGATCTGTGTCGGTGATTTCAATGGTGATTTCAATGGTTTTGTGACATCTCTATTTCCAACTTCAGGCTTTACATTGAAGTCATGAAAAGTCCTCCTTTGCTCAACTCTTGTACATGAAAACAGAGAACACCTCCTCCTTCTTCTCTTTCAAATCAATCCTGGGAAAAACAACAGTTAAATTCATAATGTGCTCGGGACAGCCCGGGAGGCGCTGGTGACTTCATTCATTACTGAGAGATTTAATTTAGATTACTAGCTCCGCCGGGGCCCAATCACTTCCTGGGACGGCACTCTTCTATTTACTTACTGTACTTCCCCATTGTCGAACGATTTGACTATTCCTGAATGGACGAGCGGGGTGGGCTCATCGGTATTGTCTGGACTGGGGCAGTGATAAAACTTTAGGCGTCGTCCGTGTAATATCTCCTCCCGCGTGCCCCGTTGTGAGTAATTGGACTTGTGGGAGCCTGGTATTGATTTCTTTTTGGTTGGCTAAGCTCGGCATCCTTCTCCGGGCACGACCTGACCTTCAGTTTATTGTTGTAGCCGCCAGAAAAATAGTTTACTTGGGGTTAGCGGCTGTAGACTCCCCTTGCCGTCAGGGGTCCTGGGTTTGACATGACACAGGGTTTTGGCTCAGAAAATAAGTGAATATTTTAAAGTGTAGACGCTGCTGATACCAGGGATCAACTGTGAATGCAGAATATTTCTCTGTGCAGTGGACACAAATACAACAACGAGAATTTTGAAATTTGGGTAAAACATACATTCCAAACTCCAAATCATAGACCGTAAATATTAACAGACGTAGTCACACCTATCCTCGGTGTTGAAACTACACTTTTGCCTTCTGAGGTTTTTGAAAAATGGCCGTGGGGCAGAAAAATGTGAAAAAACGCATTTGCGCATGTGTTAGCTGCACTAGTCCTGTTCATTCATAAAGTGCATTCAAAAGTCAACAGCGGCTAAACTAGACTGGTCCAAAAGCATATACTCCCCTCAACATTGACATTATCTGGAAACAAGAGGACCAAGAGCCACTTTTGGACCAAGAGCCACTTTTGGACCAAGAGCCACTTTTGGACCAAGAACCACTTTTGGACCAAGAACCACTTTTGGACCAAGAACCACTTTTGGACCAAGAACCACTTTTGGACCAAGAACCACTTTTGGACCAAGAACCACTTTTGGACCAAGAACCACTTTTGGACCAAGAGCCACTTTTGGACCAAGAACCACTGTTGGATCAAGAGCCACTTTTGGATCAAGAGCCACTTTTGGACCAAGAGCCACTTTTGGACCAAGAACCACTTTTGGACCAAGAACCACTTTTGGACCAAGAGCCACATTTGGACCAAGAACCACTTTTGGACCAAGAACCACTTTTGGACCAAGAACCACTTTTGGACCAAGAACCACTTTTGGACCAAGAACCACTTTTGGACCATCCTGTGAAGACGTTTTCCAGAAGAAAGAAGACGCCATACAAAATCATTGGGCAATTCTCTTTCCGGGTACACCCCCACCACCAAGGAGTGAGATTGCAGCAAGGCTAACGCATGTATTCGTGGATCATTTGGAGCTTGGACCCGCCCACACTGGTCCAGACCAAAGAAAGTACAAAAGCAGGAAACAGAATGTCCAACTTTTCTCTTTTTGCTTCGACCAAGATGGCGTTCTAGCAATAATGAAAAGAAGCGGGACGTAAGCATGGTGGTCCTTCATATTTTGAGATTTTGTATACAGGTATGGACAATGCTAACCTGCCAGGTGTGTAATAGAAAAGTGCTCATAGACGAGGTTTTGGCTCTATTCACATACAATAAAAAGTAAAGTTGATCGAGTAGGGTTCATAATGTGCTCCCTTTCAAGCATCAGTGTCTAAGTTATTGTACGACTTCCTTTTTGTTTTGTTTTCAGGTCTTTGAAAACCCTTTGCTGGAAATAAATGAACAAAAATCTCCTCTTACTCAGCAACCGCTTCACCATTTTGGGATCACAAGGAGTTTATATAGTTTGTATCGTTTTATAGTTAATTGGGCGACAGTAGCTCAGTTGGTAGAGCATTGGCCTTTAAGCCTGAAGGTCGTGGGTTCAATTCCCACCTTGACACCTTCTTCACCGACTCCCACTGATGTCTGCTGTCGTTGTGTCCTTGGGCAAGACACTTAACCCCACTTTGCCCAAAACCCCCGCTGAGAGATCATGGCTATGCTCACATTGACAGAGCAGCCATCCTCCTGTGTGGGGGGGCTGGTGCTATGAGACTTGGGTGGCATCTCTGATTGCCACCCCCCTGACCCAGAAATGGATTAAGGGGAAGAAGATGGATGGATGGATGGGTGGCACGGTGGCTGAGTGGAAAGCACTCTCGCTTCTCAGCAAGAAGGGTCTGGGTTCAAATCCCAGTCGGAAAAGGGCCTTTATGAGTGGAGTTTGCATGTTCTCCCCGTGTACAATAGGTCTGGCATGCGCCTCCTGTACTGACGACCTCGCTCCCATCTCTGTGTGGAGTGAGAGGACATATTAGCGGAACTCGGCTATTTCTGGGCCTTGTCTGGTCCTCCCGAGCTCCCATGATGCGTTGCGCCAAATACGCGTGTGTGGCTCTTGTGCACGTGCACAGAGGGTCTCTGCCGCGCTTTGACCAATCAGAGCTGCTTATCAGAGCGGAGTCATAGCAGGAAGGAAACGAGCAAGGATTTAAGATGGAAAAAACTTCAGGATGACAAGGAACACTAAGATACCCTCACAATCCAATCTTTATTTAAGCTGTAGGTTCTCTGTCAGGTTCTCTGTCAGGTTCTCTGTCAGCTGAGGTCAAGCTGTTTTAGTTTACATTGAGATCTATGAGGAAAATTTCTGGGTAGCCCGCCTGAATTTAGTCTGCAGTACCACAGTGCCCTCTGTGCCCATGGGTGGGACAGCTATAAGCTAGTAATACTCTATCCAGCTATTATTATAGATCCATGGGACAAATGCTCACAACTGTAAAACGCTTTGTGACTCTGGTCTGTGAAAGGTGTAATATATATATAAAAAAAAAAAAGATTACTTACTTACTATATTTTTATCAAACATATTAACATCCTCACCTGTCTTTGCGAGTTACAGAAGCAGCAACAGGCAAATTCTGTCCTTTAACTCATTATTGAATCCAGTCTCAGGTGGATTTTGATTTGATTTCATTCTAATTATCACACATTAGGCTTGTTCTGAGCGTATCTGCGGTTCCACGGTGTTTACTTCCTGCTTGTGTTAGCCTACTGAAGGCCTTCTCTTCTGTTTGTTCTCTCTTGATTGATTGAAGTGCCTTCTCCATACACAGACATATCGGCTGCTTTTGTCCACACCATCTGAATGAGGTGGCTAGTGTCGGTGGGTTATTTGGGGTAATGCAGTTAGGTAATAGCTTTGTGATGCATCATTTGTGACTGAAACGATTTTTTTCAGTGGTTTATTGAGCGTGAAGCTAAAAACAACTCCGCGCTTGTTTTTGATGATGGGCAGTATTTAAAACACAGTTAACAATGTCTCCTTCAAAGAATCACAACCAGACTCACTACTGAAACTGCCTTCTCTACGGACTTACCACCTCTCATCTCCAAAAACTGCAATACATCCAGAACTCACCCACACCTGGTCCAGAGAACACATCACCCCTGTCCTCAGCAGCTCCACTGGCTCCCGTTCCATACCCATGTGCATTAGGAACTCAAAACTCTATTACTCAAATATTTAAAGCAGGAGTAGCAACACACTGTAACTGCGAAACCACCTATCCATTTATGTTCTTCCGCTTCATCCGTTGCAGGGTCGCAGAGACGCCCAGACTACCCTATCCACACACACTTCCTCCAGCTTGTCTGGGGGGAAAAGACAATATGATGTGGTCTGATTTATTCACAAAAGGTTACTGAAAGAGGAATTCATGTTGGAACAAACACAAATCTACCTCAACTACAAAATCCTCCACATACACTGCAAAAAGTGAGGAAATATAAGTCAAAAATTGCTTACATTTTGCAACATTTGAGAACATTCTGACTGAGCCTTAAAACAAGTTTCCCCAACGGGACAAAGCAAAATGAAATGTCTCCCTTCTTCTTCTTCTTTCTTTCTCCCACTTCTTGTCCCATTTGGAAAATCTTGTTTTAAAACAGAATGGGCTCAAATTTAGATAAAATTCCCTCCATTCAAGCATTTATTACCTCATATTTAAACCTTTTTGTTTACCACAGCTTGCTTTGACCAAATGTGGCAGAAAAGGCTCTGACCAAAAAGGTCCTGGTCCTGACCAAGCCGAGCATCAACATCTGGAGACGGGTTCCCGGGCGCTGTTACTACAGCGACCACTACTCCTGACCTAAGCCTTTGCGGCATCAGGATCTGGGTCAAATGCAGAGGATGAATTGCCCCACGAGGGATTAATAAAGTGCACCTATACCTAGTTATTTTTTAATTTTATTTTTTGATATTTAACTAACATTCTTACAATACATCTCTCCTTGATAGTTAGCCCAGTTATAGTTTAATCCAAACCAACTAAAATATTGTCCAAACTCTTGTCAAATACAATGTCAAAAGACGAAAATATGTAAAAAAAAGACACAAATAAAATAACTTCATGCCCCAGACCAAGATGACCCTCTGCTTTAACCCAACTCTATCCTCAGGTTTTACAGAAACAGATCTCAGACTCAGAACATGAGGACAGAAGGAGCAGCAGCTGAACTCACGTCTCTGCGTTTTCCCAGCAGCCTCGTCAGCCGCTCCACCAGGTGAGTCACGAAGATCACATCCATGACGTCAGTGAAGTGCGCCGCCCTGCTGGTGAAGGCCACCAACTGCCGGCCCAGCGGCTGAGCGTTACTGGTGTTTACAGAGATCTGAAGAAGAGATGGAAACGGAGAGAGGACATTGAACACAATGTATAATGTGTCAGCCTGTAATGATTTATGGTTAGCACTATCGCTTCTCAGCAAGAAGGTTCTGAGGTCGAATCCTGGTCGGAACAGAACCATGTATGCTGTTCGAACCAGAGCAGTACCAGAGCATAAATGTCTCTCACATTAGATTTCAATTGTCTGTTTTTGTCGCAAATTCTTATGGATGTTCTTCAGTAACAGGATATTGGATGTACTTATTGTACAGTCTGACAGCGTTGTTGAATTCAAGCTTTGTGTGAAGGTCCGAATAGTTTTTGTGGTAGTTTTGAATCATGTCTGCTCCACCAAACCACTCCCCCCTCCCCTCCCTCTCCGCCAAACCAAACATCCAGCATTTTCTTTTCTTTGTCACAACAGGGAGAGTGAAGCAAACGTGAAATCGGCATTTTCTGTTCAGCCATTTTAGGTTTTAGAAAATCCGATAACTCCGGTGCACTCACGAGAAACAGGAAGTGGGTGAAGGCGGTAAACGCATCCCATTGGTTCGTTGGAGATGAACGAATCTCATTGGTTTATTTTTCTGGGTCTGCTTGTATTCATTTTTGTAGACTATAAGCATCTGGTCAATTCCATTACTATTTGAAAACACATGATAGCTTGATACTTTTAGGATTTAGGGACGTTTTCCCACAATATTTAAAAAAAATGCGTCTGGAAAAAAATCACTGACTGAGTCTCCAAATACTAAATAAAAGGCACATATATCAATCAATCAATCAAAGTTTATTTGTAGAGCGCCTTTCATACACATGGCAACACAAAGCGCTTCACAGTCCACATCACAAATCATCACATAAAACAAACACCAGAATCACAATTAAAACATTAAAATCACACAAAAGATTAAAACACAATTAAAACATTAAAATCACACAAAAGAATAAAACCATTAAAACTTTCAAAATTACACAAGAAATTTAAAAAAATAAATAAATGACAGCAGTGCATTAAAAATGGAGATAAAATCCTTCAGTTGTATGCACAGGCAAACAGAACAGTCTTTAACCTGGATTTGAACATTGACAGAGTAGACGCCTCCCTCACATTTTCAGGGAGATTGTTCCAGATCTTAGCTGCATGGATCTGAAACGCAGCCTCCCCATGTTTGGTTCTCACTCTGGGCACCAGCAGGAGGCCAGTCCCTGTGCTCCTCAGAGTCCGGGCTGGTTCATATGACACCAACATGTCACTATGTATTGTTTGTAATGTATTCTGGTGCAAGGCCATGGAGAGACTTGTACACAAGCAGAGCCGTTTTAAAATCTATTCTTTGAGCCACAGGAAGCCAGTGCAGAGACCTGAGGACCGGACTAATATGGTCATACTTCCTGGTTCCTGTCAGGACTCTAGCTGCTGCATTTTGGATGTACTGCAGCTGCTTACAGGTCTGTTTGGACAGACCTGTAAGCAGGCCATTGCAGTAGTCTAGCCTGCTGGAGACAAATGCATGGACAAGAATCTCCAAGTCTGCCCTGGACACTATATTTCTAACTTTGGCAATGTTCTTCAGATGGTAAAAAGCTGTTGATGTTATTGATTTTATGTGGCTATTGAAATTTAGGTCTGAGTCCAGTATTACCCCCAAATTTCTGACCTTGTCTGAGGGAAGTAGGGAGAGAGACTGAAGTTGACAGATGACGCCCTCTCTTTGTTTCTGGGGACCAAAGACAATGATTTCGGTTTTGTCTGTATTTAGCTGGAGGAAATTATTTTGCATCCAGTCACTGATCTGTTGGATACAGTGAAGGAGCAAATCCAGTGGTCCATGTTCTCCTGCAGTCAGTGAGACATAGATCTGAGTGTCGTCAGCGTAATTGTGGTAGGACACTTTGTTTCTTTGTATTAACTGACCTAACGGCAGCATGTAGAGATTAAATAGGAGAGGTCCCAGGATCGACCCCTGTGGTACACCACAGGTCAGGGCCACATCATCTGAGACGCAGTCTCCAATCTCCACAGAGTACTTCCTATCCTCCAGGTAAGACCTAAACCAGTCTAGGGCTGTGCCAGTGACACCAGCCCAGTCCTCCAGTCTCTGCATGAGGATCTCATGGTCGACAGTGTCGAACGCGGCACTAAGATCTAACATGACCAAAACTGTGACTTTACCTGCATCAGTGTGAAGTCGAATGTCGTTTGTTACCTTCACTAGAGCGGTCTCAGTGCTGTGGTGGGGTCTAAACCCAGACTGGAACATATCAAAAGAATTATTCATTGTTAAAAATTCAGTAAGTTGTTGGGAGGCCACTTTTTCAAGAATTTTTCCAATAAATGGCAGATTCGATATGGGGCGATAATTTTGAAGTCCCGCAGGATCCAGACTGCTCTTTTTTAGGAGAGGTCTTATGACTGCTGTTTTTAGGGCCATAGGAAATGTTCCTGACGACAGAGACATGTTTACTATTTGTGTCAGTGAAGGTAACAAACTGCTCAGGACGGACTTCAGAAATTTAGAGGGCAATATATCCAGGCTACATGTGGAGGAGCTCAGACTCATGATTATCTTTTTGACAGTTTCAGTATCCACAGGTGCAAAGTGAGTTAGCTCAGAAAGCTTCTCTGGCTGTTGCATTGTTATACGTGCTGTGGAGGTGATAGTGTTTTTGATTCCTTGTACTTTGTCATCGAAAAACTGTGCGAACTCATTACACCTAGATTTAGAGGAAAATTCTAGGGGCAACTTTACAGGGGGGTTCGTTAATCTACCAACTGTTGAAAACATAACACGAAAATTGTTACTGCAACCTCCAATAATGTCAGAAAAATACATTTCTCTTGTTCTACGTAAAACCCGGTTAAATTCACCCAACTCATCTTTAAAGATTTCATAATCGCCCTGGAAATTGGACTTTCGCCACTTCCGTTCGGCCCTCCGGCACTCTTGCTTCTGTGCCCTAACCGAGTCTGCCTTAGTCCATGGGGCCTTTTTCTTACTGGTAACTATTTTAACCGTCACAGGAGCAATGGCGTCCAGAACAGTCAGAACACTGGTGGTGACAGAGTTATACAATTCATCAACAGTAGAGCATGGAGTTTTCTCAAAATTTAGCATTCCCATGAACAGTTCACTTGTGTTTTCATGTATGTGTCTTCTTCTAACAGTTGTAAATTCAGCTGGTGGTTTGCTAGCAAAACACATGTCAAAAAATACACAGAAATGATCTGACAAAGCAACATCAACTACATTAACATTTGATACATTAACCCCCTTTGTAATTAGCAGGTCAAGAGTGTGCCCCCTGCTGTGGGTGGGGCCACTCACGTGCTGAATGAAACCAAAGGTCTCAAATACAGAAGCCAGCTCCTTTGCATTTCTGTCATCAACATTATCAACATGTACATTAAAATCACCTGTAATAACTAAACTATCAAAATCTGTGCACACGAATGAAAGTAGTTCAGTAAAATGGTCAATAAAATCGCAACATGACTGTGGTGGCCTGTACAGGACAATGAAAAGAGTAGAAGATTGCTTTTGTTCCATTTTAAAAGAAATATACTCAAACGATGAAAAATTTCCAAGGGGCATTCTATGGGAGACAAAGTGCTCTCTAAAAACTGCAGCTATGCCTCCCCCCCTTTTGTTTTCTCGTATTTCGGATTCGAATTTAAAATTGGGTGGTGTTGCTTCTATTAGAACTGCATTTCCTGTATTTTGGTCCAGCCATGTTTCAGCCATAAGCATGAAATCAAGATCATAAGAAGTGATAAAATTATTAATTAAAAATGATTTGTTACATAGAGATCTGACATTAAGCATAGCAAGTTTAAAAATAACGTCAGAGTCGATTAATGTGGTTGATTGATTTCTACAGGGAACAGAAATTAGATTTGCAGAGTTGGACCGTCTAACTGCTGTCCTGTTTTGATTTCGTTTTTTAGAATTTAAAAACATTTTTGAGCTGGTGCGAGGAACACACACAGTCTCAATTGGCCTAAAATGTGAAAACCCTTGTTGTTCTTTAGCTCCCAGAGTCAGAAGGGAGTCAGCACAGTTCAGTGTTTGGACTGGTAATGCACTGCCAGACGGACAGGGAGCAGTGTTTGCACCGTTGCACATATAGACACATACGCCACAGAGCAGAGCACAGTATGTCTCTATGTGTTTCCGTTTGCCCCCAGTTCACCAAAGACACACAAAACTACAACATCTCCTTGTTTCTGACGACTGTTTTATTCCGTAAATTTGCTCAGGAGTCAACAGCGCTGCTGGGGGGGAGCCGAGCATTCACCGGAGATGTTTGAGTCTGGTGAACCACGCAGTTATTAAATCCTGCCTTTTAGCAGTTTGTATCACAGCTCGGAGAATCTGTGAAAGACAGCAGACGGAGCGCGACTGTAAATCGTCAAACAGAGCAGCAACCTCACAACTCCGCTGGGTGAACGCAAAGCAAAGCGAAAGTAAAAATAGTTTGGCCGCTGCGGCGTGATCTGCTCTATACAAAGGAGACAGTGGAAATGAGAGATTTTTTATGCAAGAAATACATTATTATCACACATGATCAGGGTTATCATCATGTAATGGAAGCTGTAAAAGTGATGTATGTAATTAAGTAACATCAGCAGCTTTTTACCACCAAATTTTTTTTTTTAAAGTGTCAAAGTGTCGAAATAATAATACGTCAAGCTTTTATAGCGCTTTTTTGGACACTCAAAGACGCTTCACATGGGAAAAGTGATTTACGGAAAAGCTTGTTTGAAAATATGGGTTTTGAGACTGATTTCAAGTTTGGTAGTGAGTCAGAGTTTCTAATGGGCAGTGGGAGTGAGTTCCAGAGGGTTGGGTCGGCAATGGCAAAGACTCGGTCCGCCAAGGTCCGGCGATGTAGTGCGGGTGATGGGAGTGAGGAGGTTAGTGCGGGTGATGGGAGTGAGGAGGTTAGTGCGGGTGATGGGAGTGAGGAGGTTAGTGCGGGTGATGGGAGTGAGGAGGTTAGTGCGGGTGATGGGAGTGAGGAGGTTAGTGCGGGTGATGGGAGTGAGGAGGTTGGAATCGGCTGAGCGAAGGCGGTGGGTGGGTTGGTGCTGTTGAAGGAGCTCAGTAAGGGGGCGGGGCCAGGTTATGGAGGGACTTGTAGATGAGGAGAAGGAGCTTGTAATGGATGCAGTATTGAACGGGGAGCCAGTGGAGCTGCTGCAGGACAGGGGTGATGTGTTCTCTGGACCGGGTGTGGGTGAGGAGAAGGCGGGCTGCGGAGTTCTGGATGTAGTACAGTTTTTGGAGATGAGAGGTGGGGAGTCCGTAGAGGAGGCTGTTGCAGTAGTCCAGTCTGGAGGTGTAATGTTGCTGTAATGTTTAAACAATTCTGTTTGTACGGACTACCCTTGAACGCCCCAAATACTCTGCTAACATACGTGCGAGCCGGTTGTTTTGGTGGAGAGGCCGTTGTAAACTGTGAAAATGCAGCTTAACAGTTTTATAATAACTTACAATGACACAACAATGGCACCTTCAAAATCACTAAAATGCACAAACGAGGGCCATAGCAAATAAATCAGTCGTATTAAACACATGCATTATTTACATGAAATATCACATTTTTTAAAATAATGGTTACCCAAAATACAAATGTTTTAACAAAGTCTGTTGTTCAACGCTGTAGTACAACGCTCGGTCCAGCTGGTGGCGCTAAGACTAACTTCAGTGACTACCGTGTTTGGCAAGTTAAGTTTCCTGTTTACATTCTGCTACTGTAGCTAACAGCTACTGTAGCTAACAGCTACTGTAGCTAACAGATAGAGCATGAAACACGGTGTTCTGGATGTAGTACAGTTTTTGGAGATGAGAGGTGGGGAGTCCGTAGAGGAGGCTGTTGCAGTAGTCCAGTCTGGAGGTGATGAATACGTGAGAGAGGATTCCGGCTGTTGACTAGGTAAGGGAGGGGCGGAGGCGGGCAATGTTGCGAGGTGGAAGAAGGAGGTATTGTTTATGTGTTTGATGTGTGTTTGGTATGAGTGTGGAGTCCATTAAAATGCCGAGGAGGCAATGAGGAGAGTAAAAAGTGTCTAAAGTATACTTGAAGATTTTTTTATTTACTACTACTGTTACAACTACTGATGACTACTGCTGTGATTTAGGGCTATACAAGAATACATTATATTGTATTGTATTTAAAACAATCAGATGACACCATCAGCTCAAACTGAACGAAAACAACATGTAACTCTGCAGCTTTTATTAACGCTGCACTAATTGATTTTGAGACACTTTCTCTCTCTCTCTGCTCGCCCTCCCCGCACCCACGAAGCTTTCGCCCCCCCCCTTAGCCTGTGCTCCGTGCTGTTGTTAGCTTCGGAGCTGGCATCTCACAATATGGAACAATATGGAACAATATGGAACAATATGGCACTTTTGCACGTGGATGGCGTGACCATAGAATGACAGAACTGGGAAGCGCGGAGAGGATGAGACTTTCTTTTGGATGTTTTGCTGAGAAAGCAATAACGAAGACACGGAAAGTTTCAGGTTAGCTCCGCCGCTTGTTGTGCTAACTCAACCGTCTGTGCTAACCAGAGACCTGTGGCTTTTCTCAAGAAAGTGGGGGCCAGTGGTCCGCTGTGATTGGTCACAATCTGGACACGAAACACATTCTCTTCCTTGTTTTATCAAAACTCGATCTAACTCGACCATAAAACAATCCCAAGTTCAGACACTTTTCAGCTATGTCTCAAGTAAGTACGTAAGGAAGTAATGTTTATTTACATAGCGCCATTCACAGAGCAGAGTCACAAAGTGCTAGATATGGGAGCTAGGTCGCCGTACACGAAGACTTATTGTACATGTTTTAAGTGGTAGGGGAAACCGGAGCACCGGGAGGAAACCTACACAGACATGGGGAGAACATGCAAACTCCACTCAGAAAGTCACTGTTCTGACCGGGATTCAAACCCAGGACCCTGACAACCCCTCCGCTGTCAGACTGTACAATCAGTCACTTTTAAGATGCGGTCAGGGATTTTTTCCAGACGCATTTTTTTAAAACATTGTGGGAAAATGTCCCTAAACCCAAAAAGTATCACGTTATCATGTGTTTCCAAATTGTAATGGAATCAACTAGATGCCTACAATCTCCAGAAATTAATAAAAAAACAATAAAAATCTCCAGAAATTAATAAAAAAAACAATAAAAATCTCCAGAAATTAATAAAAAAAACAATAAAAATAAACCAATGGGATGTGTTTACCCCCTTCACCCTCTTCCAGTTTTTTGCGAGTGTGTGCACCTGAGTTGGGATTTTCTAAACATGACTGAAAAAATCCCGTTTGCCTCCCTGTGGACTCTTTGTAATTTGTGATAATTATCCCGTGCATTCACACTGGATAAGCAATGTCTGTAATTTTCACTGACATCTCACTAACGGCCGCACGTGCGCAGGTCTCTCATGGATCTATAAAGACTGGTGTCTGACCACAGCAGCCACAGGGACCATGAGGACAAACACCATAAACAATACTTTCTGTAATGTTTAAACAATTCTGTTTGTACGGACTACCCTTGAACGCCCCAAATACTCTGCTAACATACGTGCGAGCCGGTTGTTTTGGTGGAGAGGCCGTTGTAAACTGTGAAAATGCAGCTTAACAGTTTTATAATAACTTACAATGACACAACAATGGCACCTTCAAAATCACTAAAATGCACAAACGAGGGCCATAGCAAATAAATCAGTCGTATTAAACACATGCATTATTTACATGAAATATCACATTTTTTAAAATAATGGTTACCCAAAATACAAATGTTTTAACAAAGTCTGTTGTTCAACGCTGTAGTACAACGCTCGGTCCAGCTGGTGGCGCTAAGACTAACTTCAGTGACTACCGTGTTTGGCAAGTTAAGTTTCCTGTTTACATTCTGCTACTGTAGCTAACAGCTACTGTAGCTAACAGCTACTGTAGCTAACAGATAGAGCATGAAACACGGTGTTTGTATCAAGGCAATGAGAGTAATGTCTGTGATTTCCCCACAGTGCAGCAGCTCAGTGCAACACGTGTGTGTGTGCGCCGTGTCCGCGGCGCTCACGCTCGTTACGCCCTTTGGAGTAACGAGCGTGAGCGCTGAGAAGTGAATGAAGGCGAATGAGAGCGATGGGCAGAGCGACCGGAGCCCACCTGCCTGTGTGTGTGTGCGTGTGCGTGTGCGCGTGCGTGTGCCTGTGTGTGTGTGCGTGTGCGTGTGCGCGTGCGCGCGTGTGTGTGTGTGTGCGTGTGTTTGTTCTGGCGATTAAATAAAGTCTGATTCTTGAACGTTTGAAGTGTTTTTGCAACAGCACCAACTGTGAGAGTGAGCATCAGGACAGAGGGAGACTGTTAGCATTAGGTTAGCTTTCAAAATAACTGCTCAACACCCACGGTTAGCATGTTAGCACTGTGGCTCTGCGCTGGTGAAAAAAAACCGATATTCATTCAAAAGAAATCGCCCTAAACGTTAAATTTGAGTTAATAATTAAAATCAATTTATCGCCCAGCCCCATTAATTACTACCACTTATCTGGAAGAGCAGCACAATAAAAAGCCCAAACATTAAAATCAGTTTCCCTTCTTTAATTCGGGGCCAGCTCCGGTGAATCTGCTCAGAGCTTGACCGGAGCAATATTTCACAAACATTAACCTTCAGATGGACAACGCTCCGTCTTGATGAGCAATAAAACATGTATTACGCAAACGATTCTGAAAGAATAGACTGTCTACTTTCATCAGCGAAAGGATTTTTGGTTCTATCTTGTTTCGTTCCCTGTAATCCCCGGTCGAGTAGAGGGAAGTTTTACTGAAATCACCATCTCAGACAAAAAGAGGCGCAACAAGTGCATCCTGTTTTAAAAACATTTAGTGGCAGCGCTGCTGCCCCCTGCTGGCTCCATAAAATATGCTTTAAAGCTAATCCCCACATATTAGATATAATAGACATCTGGGAACATGAAAATAGTGAAAAACACGTTAGACGTATTTGTGCGTCAGACTGACCTGCACCAGGACTGTAAACTCAACCTGCTATTGTCACATTTTACTGTTTTTTAAAAACTTTTATAACACACTTCCTGTCTTTTTGCATATCCCGGGTGATTCTATTATTGCTAAATGTGACGTGTAATTTTCTCCATGTTGAGTTCAGTAAAGTTTATCTTGTGTTGTTGTATGTTCTGGTTCTGACCTGTGTGAGCTGGTGGAGGACCCGGGTGAGCTCGCTGGCGTAGGGGCACTGGGTGTAGTCCTCCTCGGCCCAGCGTCCCGTGCGGTCACACCTCCTCCACGCCTTTTTCTCCTTCCTTTCTCCCCTCCAGTGGGGCGAGCGAGGGGTGTGGCCTGAAGGGTGAGGGGCGGAGCCAAACGCAGCAGGGGCACAGGGCAGGAAGGCCAGGATTCCCGCCAGAGTCTTCGGCCACCTGGAGCATGGGGAACGAAAGCATTTTATTCAGTTATAGACGATTTGATAGTATTGAACATCGTACTCTTTCACATTTCAATCATATATTCCACTGATTGTATTTTTCTGAGTTTGAATCACACATCTATGATGAATCTGCAACATCAGCCCTGTAAGAGATTCTGCTTCACTTTTATCGCTGCACCTTTGAAAGTTTGCTTGTTGGTTCTGTGACTGTGTAGTTTGGTGACATCTCAGACAAAGAAAGAGACCAGAGCGAGACCAGAGAGAGACCAGAGAGAGACCAGAGAGAGACCAGCGAGAGACCAGAGCGAGACCAGCGAGAGACCAGAGAGAGACCAGAGAGAGACCAGAGAGACCAGAGAGAGACCAGAGAGACCAGAGAGAGGCCAGAGAGAGACCAGACAGAGACCAGACAGAGACCAGAGAGAGACCAGAGAGAGACCAGAGAGAGACCAGAGAGAGACCAGAGCGAGACCAGAGCGAGACCAGAGAGAGACCAGAGAGAGACCAGAGAGAGACCAGAGAGAGGAATGTGATCTGTCTGTTCTGGAGGTTCTTTATAAATCCAGACTTTTAAACCAAGCTTTTAGAATATCAATGACTCTTCTGGCTCCTTGCATGGCCATGTTCCAGCTTCTTCCTTCTGGCAGAAGATATCATTTTCTGAGATGCAGGACATGCTAAAATGCTAACATCTTCTTTCCACAAGCATTCGTTTGAACAGAGCACTTCAATGATCTTGCACTGGTATTGTGTTTTAGTCGATCGATTTAGTCCTGTGTCCTCTGTCCTGTGTCAGTCTCAGTCGTTCCTGTGTCAGTCTCAGTCGTTCCTGTGTCAGTCTCAGTCCGTCCTGTGTCAGTCTCAGTCGGTCCTGTGTCAGTCTCAGTCCGTCCTGTGTCAGTCTCAGTCCGTCCTGTGTCAGTCTCAGTCCGTCCTGTGTCAGTCTCAGTCCGTCCTGTGTCAGTCTCAGTCGGTCCTGTGTCAGTCTCAGTCCGTCCTGTGTCAGTCTCAGTCGGTCCTGTGTCAGTCTCAGTCCGTCCTGTGTCAGTCTCAGTCCGTCCTGTGTCAGTCTCAGTCCGTCCTGTGTCAGTCTCAGTCCGTCCTGTGTCAGTCTCAGTCCGTCCTGTGTCAGTCTCAGTCCGTCCTGTGTCAGTCTCATTCGGCCTGTGTCAGTCTCAGTCCGTCCTGTGTCAGTCTCAGTCCGTCCTGTGTCAGTCTCAGTCAGCCCTGTGTCAGTCTCAGTCGGTCCTGAGCTAGACCGGAGCAATATTTCACAAACATTAACCTTCAGATGATCACGCTCCGTCTTGATGAGCAATAAAAAATGTATTAAGCATGAAAAGGGAGACCAAAAAAAAAGGTTTGCTGTTAAAACGAAAACTTATGAGTCATTGCTTCCATAAAGCAGGAATTGAGAAATCTTTTCCGAGGCTAAAAATAGTGCTTTTCTCAATAATGTCATCAGCAAAGCCTTAACCCGCTCGACCGGCCAACCCCGACACGGCCGCCGCACTTTTACAAGCAAATTGGACACTTTCATTTTCTGCCCGGTGGATTTTAGTGTTTCAGTAAAATAAGATCGGCCCAGGAGTGAAAGGTCGCCGTCCAAAGAGCTCGAAAAGAAACATGAGGAGAAAGTTATGCACATTTTAATCAATTATTCATTTGTTTTGCTTGATTTGTGGACAAGGAAATTATAAGGGATGTAAGAGACAAGCTTTAAATCATCGTAGAGTCTAAGCGGGCCGCTAGCTCTCCTCCGCTCACAGAACGAGCAGCAAACAGCCTGCGTCGTCTAGCCTCTACAGCACTGCTAAACACTAGGGCTTTGACTTCCAAATTCAAATACAATTTAAAAATATTGATATATTCGAGCGAATATTAGACAGCCTTTAATATTCAAAATGTATTATTAGCCCCGTGTTGTTAGCCGACACGGTAGCAAAGCGCGCTTCGATGACGTCGTTGTTTACGTTACTGTTGCTCACCTGCCAATCACCTTATCAAATACTCCGACTGGCCTGGTATGTTTCATACCGGGTATAATAGTTTTTCAATTGAGAAATGCCAGACCGACTTGCCCGCTGAAATTCCATGGAGGCGGGGCTAAAGGTTGGCTGGAGCCAGGCTAGAGTTCTTGAGCTTCATTCATTTGATCCTTACCAGTGACATGTTGTTATAGAAATATTTTTGTTAAAAAATCTGAATTAACACCAAATAGTTATGAGTGTAAGTAATTAACTATCAGTGAACTCTGGATTCAGATACAGGCCATAATGCTCTGTTGGCTCAGGTCAGTGATAGATGGAGACGAGCTGCATCATGTCTTTGACCTGGGTCATAGAACAATATGTTCAGTTCAAAAGCAGATTGTTACATATATCAGAGTTGTATCAGCGTTAGGACGCGTAATGTATTTAATGTACAGTCATTTCCCCAATCGGGGCAGTTGGTTTCAGACGGCTTCAGGTGGTATTGGTATCGGTTCTGTTATTCATTGTAATTGTGCACATTTACTAATGAATAAACTCACACTTTGTTTGGAATTACAGCTCTGAGTTGTTTACATTATTTTACTCTCGGTATGTGCAGAAATTCTACAACAATGTCTTTGTACTATGTGTGTGTTGTGTTGACCGGTGTGTGTGTGTGCGGTGTGTGTGAGGGAGAACTTTGGATCCTACTGTGGAAACACGTTAGGATCTACATTGACAAAGAAACCCCGCCAAGCAGCGGAGGCGGCGGTTGTCACGGTAACAGTCACAATCACGACTGAGGAGCCGCGCCGCAGAAAAGCAGTGAAAGGGAAGAAGCGCCGCTCATGACACTGAAACACTGAGACTGACCCTGAATAAACTTTTAGCATCAAGCTTTTGTTTTCGACTTTTTTTTTCAAACCTGTGAAAAATAAAGATGAAATAAAACCAGCCGTTCACACAGTTGTAGCACATCTGGAGCTGTGCTAAAACTGAGGGATTTTATATTTGTATCTTTCTTTTTAATGTTCTGTGATTATTTATGATTTTAATGCTATTTTGTCTTGTTCAGCGCTTTGAATTGCCTTGTGTATGAATTGTACTATACAAATAAACTTGCCTTGCCTTACCATAATTTTCAATCAATCTTTATTTATAGGGCGCTTTTCCTGCACAGGGCAACACAAAGCGCCTCACAGTCCACACCACACAATGCACAAATCATCACCATTAAAATACAATTAAAAACACATATGTAATTAAAAAGCATTAAAATCACATAAGTAATTTAAAAACATAAGAATCACACAAGTAATTAAAAACAATAAAATAGTTAAAAACACAAAAAGTTACAACAATAAATAACAAGGTGTGTTAAAAAGATAAAATTCTCTAGTTGTATGCACAGGAAAAAAGAAAAGTCTTTAACATGGATTTGAACATTGACCGAGAGGCAGCCAGTCTCACATCCTCAGGAAGACTGTTCCAGACTTTAGCAGCATAAATCTGAAAAGCAGCCTCCCCCTGTCTAGTCCTGACTCTGGGCACTAACAGGAGTCCCGTCCTGTGCTCCTCAGAGTCCGGGCTGGTTCATATGGGACTAGCATATCATGGATGTACTTTGGTGCAAGGCCATGGAGAGACTAATTTTGGCAATATTTTTCAGATGATAAAAAGCTGCTGATGTTACCGATCCAATGTGGCTATTGAAGTTTAAGTCAGAGTCCATTATTACTCCCAGATTTCTGACCTTATTTAAAGGCCCTAGGGAGAGAGACTGTAGGTGACAAATGACGGTCTCTCTTTGTTTCTCGGGACCAAAGACAATCATTTCGGTTTTGTCTGCATTTAGCTGGAGAAAATTGCATTGCATCCACTCACTGATCCGCTGGATACAGCGAAGGAGTGAGTCCACCGGCCCATGCTCTCCTGCAGTCAGTGAGACATAGATCTGAGTGTCATCAGCGTAATTGTGGTAGGACACTTTCATACTTTGAATTAACTGACCTAATGGCAGCATGTAAATATTGAACAAGAGAGGTCCCAGAATCGACCCCTGTGGCACTCCGCAGGTCAGGGCCATATTATCTGAGACATAGTCTCATATACAGTATCTCTAGTAATATACATAGTCGTATATACAGTATCTCATCTCATCTCATCTCATCTCATTTACATCCCTTTATTTTCCATTTCTGGGTCAGGGGGGTGGCAATCAGAACTGCCACCCAATTCACATAGCACCAGTCCCTTGCTGATCTTCCTGCAGGTGGTGGGTCCACGGAACATCATTTGGCAATTTTTTTTGTTTAGCTTTCCACATAATAATCAAAAATTTTAAGTCGACGAGATCCTTAAATTTAAGAAGCTTATTTTCAATAAATAAAGGATTAGTGTGCTCTCTATAACCTTTCTTACTGATGATTCTAATTGCTCTTTTTTGCAGCAGGAACAAGGGCTTGGTGGTACAAGTATATGTGTTACCCCAGACCTCAGCACAATAACTGAGATATGGGAGAATCATTGAGGAATAAAGCATCCTCAACAAGCTACAATCAAACAAATCTCTAACTTTATATAAAATGCCAATACTTTTGCTAACCTTTCTTTTTACATACTCAATATGAGCTTTCCACTTTAATTTTTCGTCTAAAACAACACCTAGAAACTTAACTTCCTCGACTCCATCAATTGTAATTTTCACATTATCAATTTTGCTATGTTTACTGAAAATCATATAGTTTGTTTTATCCCAATTAAAAGATAACTTATTTTCGTTAAACCAATTTCTCACTTTTAACATTTCTTCTTCAATTCTTTCCGATAGCTCCGGCAAATCACTTCCTGATTGAAATATACTGGTGTCATCAGCGAACAACAAAAAATGTAACCTGTTTGTTGAGTCACAAATGTCATTAATAAACAAAATAAAAAGCAATGGCCCTAAAACAGACCCTTGCGGAACACCACATTTGACCTCTCTACATTCAGAATCTAACCCGTTGATATGTACATACTGCTTACGGTTTGTAATATAACTTTGAAGCCACTGATGTGTTATACCCCTAATTCCATAGTTGGATGATTTTGACAGTAACAAATCATGATTTATGGTGTCAAATGCTTTGCGTAGGTCAATAAACACACCTACAGTGTACTCTTTTCTTTCAATTGCAGCTGTAATATTTTCCACCAGTGCAGAGAGCGCTAGGCTTGTGGATCTTTGTGATCGGAATCCATACTGTTTGTCAGAGAGTAATTTATGTTTATCTAAAAAGTTTGTTAATTTTTGTGCAAACCATTTCTCAAGGACTTTAGAAAACTGTGAGAGCAGCGACACTGGTCTGTAATTGTTAAATGCTTGTTAAGTGCTTGTCTCCATCTTTAAACAGCGGAATAACTTTAGCAACTTTCATTTGTTCAGGAAAAACACCAGTTTGTATGGACAGATTACAAATGAAAGTCAGTGGTTTAACAATGCAGTCAATAGTTCTTTTAATAATTGTCATGTCTAGTCCATCACTGTCTGTGGAGGTTTTATTTTTACATTTATTTACAATAGATAAGATGTCATATTCACTGATCTCTTCGACAAACAGAGACTGAATGATTCTGCTTCCCAATTTGCACGTTTTATTTCCGTTAGTTGCATTAAAAGTGTTTGCAATATTGGCTCCAATATTTGTAAAAAACAAATTAAATGTATTGGCAATACTTTTGCTGTTGTTATGCACAACATCCTTCTCAATGAAATGATCTGGTATCTTTTCTTGTCTAGAGTTTGGTCTTATTACTTTATTCAGTACATTCCATGTTGCTTTCATGTTTCCATGATTTTCTCTCAGTTTTCTATTATAATAGTCCTTCTCTGCTCTTCTTATAATGCCCGTTAATTTATTTTTATATGTTTTGTATTTGATCTCACTATCTGAGGTCCGTTTTTTTTAATAGTTTTTATACAGTTTGTTTTTCTTTTGGCATGCTCTTATTATTCCTTTAGTAAACCAAGGTTTTTCCCTTTTAAAGATTTTTTTAGAAAGCTTCATTCATATAATGCAGCAAAGAAATCAGAAGTAACTTTGCATTTGGATGGATTTAAAAAATCAACATTGAAATCACCACCTATTAAAAGGGTCTTCTGATTATTCTGGATATCGAGTAAACTTTCAAAACAATTCCGAAAAGCATCCACATTTGAGCCATGTGCTCTGTAAATGCACGCAGCAATCACATTCCTGCCTTTCTCCATCTCAATCTCAACAGCCACACTTTCCATAATACCATCTATAGCAATAGACATCGTTTCACTAATGTTGCATTTCAAATTATTATCAACATACAACGCCACACCTCCCCCTCTCTTTCCTGGGCGGTTTGTATAATACAGGTTGTATCCATCCACTTCAAAATCTGCACCTTTCTCATCATTAAGCCACGTTTCGGAAAGGGCAATTATTTTAAATCGGCAGGCAAGTAAATGAAAATAGTCTTTAATTTTACTGAAATTGGCATAAAGGCTTCTAACATTAAAATGAACAAAAGATAGGCCTGTACCATCACATGAATTGAAGTGTAAATTAAATTCATCATCAGAATAATATTTACAAGCGCTACCAATATCATTCCACAGGTGGCTGTCGGGGTCAAGATCCATGTCAAAGTCATGCATTCTATGTTCTCTTAAATCATTGTTTTCCGTAGTTAAATAATCCTGAGTAGTCCATGAATTATATACAACAAAATTATAATCTTCAATTGATGAACTGATTTAAGACAAAAAAACAAAACACTGGTGACCATGAGTACCCCCTCCCTCCCCCCACCCCATATATATATATATATATATATATATATATGTATCTGGGGAACCAGAGCACCTTGATGAAAAGTGGGCTACTGGAACAAGGCGAAAGTGGACGAGATGCGATAGCAGGGCTCAGTTGGAATGCTACTACTTGAGTAACCCTGGCCAAAGAGGTTACATGCAGAGAATGTGGGCTGAATGGTTACTTCGAAACCCACAGTCACAGTTGACCCCGAAACAACTGGTAGCTCAATGCTCCAACATCCACAAACGGCAACTGCTATCACAGCTTGAGATCGATGAGGTACAACACATGTATGATGCCACAGTTGCCGAGGTCGGAGGGGAGATCCCACCAACTGCAACTCCCCAACCAGATATTGGGTACATAGCCCCAATGGAACCGATAACGCTGAACGAGGCAACGACTGACCTGAAAGCTGAGATCATGGCTAGAATGGGCACAGGGCAAAGACACCGGCTACAGCGGTTGTGTGAAGTACCACCTAAGGATCTCATAGAAAGCGTGAATGCAGCAGTGAGGGCAATACCTACCACCACAATCACTGAAACCAATGAGCTGATATACACTTCAGCAGCAGTGATCCTAGAGATGCTTGGCTATAAGAGCAACCATGGGAGCCATGGACAATACCCACCATGGAAAAGACAGTTGGAGGCTAAGATCAAGGCAGCCAGATGACCATACCTGAAGCACTCAAAACTGCCAAACAAAGGCTCCAAGCCCTGGCCAGCCGCTTACAGAGGTACACTAAAGAGACTGAAGCCAGAAGGGTGAACAGGCTGTTCGCAACACAACCTGCGAAGGTGTACGCTCAGTGGCAGGGTAACAACAGGGGAGCAGACCCACCGAGGCTGGAAACTGAACAGTTCTGGAAGAACATATGGGAGAAGGATGCAGCACATAACAGAAGTGCACAATGGCTGGTGTCCCTGAGAGAGGAGCACAGCCACCTCCCAGAACAGAACTCAGTTACCATCACAGAGGCAGACATCCGAGAAAGAGTCTCAGGTATGAAAAACTGGACAGCACCTGGCCCTGATATGGTCCATGCCTACTGGCTACGGACACTTACATCACTCCATGAGCGCCTAGCAGCACAAATGAACCAGCTGCTGAGAGATGGGACTCACCCAGAATGGCTAACCGAAGGGCGAACGGTCCTGATCATGAAGGACCCTGTCAAGGGTGCAGTCCCCTCCAACTACCGGCCAATAACCTGTCTCTCCACAACATGGAAGCTCATGTCAGGCATCATTGCGGCTAAGATAAGTGGGCATATGGAACAATTCATGAGCACAGCACAGAAGGGCATTGGTAGGGACACCAGAGGAGCCAAACACCAGCTCCTGGTTGACAGAACAGTCGCCCAAGACTGCCGGTCACGACACACCAACCTGTGCACAGCCTGGATTGATAACCAGAAAGCCTACGACTCAATGCCACACACATGGATCATGGAATGCTTGAAGTTGTACAATATCAACAAGGCTCTAAGGGACTTCGTTTGCAAACTCGATGGGAATATGGAAGACCACCCTTGAGGCAAATGGCAAGCCGCTCGCACAAGTGACCATCAAATGTGGTATCTACTAAGGAGATGCTCTGTCCCCACTACTGTTCTGCATAGGCCTCAACCCTCTAAGCCAAGTAATTGACCAGACTGGCTATGGATACCGCCTCAGGAACGGAGCAAAGATCAGTCATCTCCTCTATTAAACCTACACAGACATGGAACGCGACACTGCAATAACCACAAACCCTATAAACGACATTAGTCGCCTCACATTGGAGTTTCGTGAGAGGGACCGTGCCACTATTGCAGACCTCCGTAAAGAAGTCCTTCGCCTCACTGCAGAACTACAGGAAAAACAATCACTCGTGTCCAAACTCTTTGATGTCGCTGGCGGGCAGCACTCACGGCTTATGTCACTGAGCGCTGCATACTGTGACACTGTCGTGTGGGAGAGATCTGTCAGCTCTGGACCCTCTTGTTCTACACCTAAGCGCCCGGTTCCGAATGAGGAACCCGCGAACTGCGAGGAGCCATCCAGCGCCGTGGCCCATGTCCTGAGCCTGTCAAACCGCTATGCAGCCCTCTCCACTGACATCCCGGCCCCCTCAGCAGAACCTCTGGACTCTGCAGCGTACTCTGCCGTTCGTGGATCTAAGTCCACTGCGAGAAAAACGCTCCTAAAGGAAGCCGTCCTCAGACGAAAGAGTGGTCATTCCCCTTCTCTGACCCCAGTGCATCACCACCGCTTACCTCCACCGGGTCAGCAGCAGCGACCCGAGCCTGCTCCTCACGCCGCTCCAGCGTCCCCGAGCACACAGCGTGGGTTGCCCGGAGCTGAGAATCAACACCCCCGCTCCCCTCCATGTGTTCAGCAGCGCCCTGGTTCGGACTCATCTCTAGATGAGCCCGCTGGTTCTGGCCATGGACACCGAGCGCCCTCTCCGCGGCTACGTCCACTCTTCGCCCCGACTACTTTGATTGTTGGAGATTCCATCGTGAGGCACGTCCGCTTTTTTAACGCGGTCACTCAGTGTTTTCCCGGAGCCACTGTACCAGATCTGCTCATCCGTCTCCCTCCTCTGCTTCAGTCCCTGCCTGATACCATTTCAAAGGTAATCGTGCATGTGGGGATCAACGACATGAAGCTGCAGCAGTCCGAGGTCACAAAGAAGCATTTTATGGATCTATTCCGCCTCCTCCAGTCCTCCGGGTTGTGTGTTTTTATCTCTGGTCCAGTCCCGACTGTAAACCGGGGAGACTGCTTGTACAGTCGCGTAGTGGCGTTGAACATGTGGCTCCAGTCTGCATGTAGCTCGTTTAACTTTATTTTTGTGAATAACTTTGGCCTTTTCTGGAAGCGTCACGTGGCTTATCGTCCAGACGGTCTGCACCCAAATAGATATGGCACCAGCTTGTTGACGGATTACTTACGCCACGTTATTCAGTGTTCCCCGAGGGGGGCGTGACTGTTTACATCGGAGCCCCCACCACCACCACCCTCCTCCTTCTTCTCCTGCTCACCAGCACCGGGTGAGTACTGTGGTGCAAACACTGACCCCTTTCCGTCTGGCAGTGAAATAACAGTCTCGCCTCTGAACCGTGCTGCCTCCTGCTCTAAACAACGAAGCAATGCCGTCCTGAATCCGGGACTTACACAGCAAAAGAGTTCACATGTTAGACAAATAGAAACTGTGTGTGTTCCTCGCATCAGTTTCAAAAAATGTTTTTATTTGAATGGAAAACAAAATCATAACAGAAGGACAGCAGTTAGACATTCAAATCTAATTCCTGCTCCTTGTAAAAATCAATTAACTAAACCCACTGTTACTGATATTAATTTTAAAATTGCTATGCTTAATGTCAGATCACTGTGCAACAAATCATTTTTAATTAATAATTTTATCCGTTCTTATGATCTTGATTTTATGTTTCTGACTGAAACTTGGCTTGACCAGAGTACAGGTAATGCGGTTTTAATAGAAGCAACGCCACCAAACTTCAAATTTGAATCTGAAATACGAGAAAATAAAAGGGGGGGAGGCATTGCTGCATTATTTAGAGATCGTATTATCTCTCATAGAATTCTCCTTGGAAATTTTCTATCATTTGAGTATATTTCTTTTAAAATAGAACAAAAACAATCTCCTTCTATTCTTATCATTGTCCTGTACAAGCCACCGCAGTCTTGTCACAATTTCTTTGATAATTTCACTGAGTTGCTTTCAGTTGTTTGCACCGATTTTGATAGTTTAGTGATTACAGGTGATTTTAATATTCATGTGGATAATGGCAATGACAAAAATGCAAAAGAGCTGAGTTCTGTACTTGAAACATTTGGTCTCACTCAGCACGTGAGTGGCCCCACCCACAGCAAAGGGCACACTCTAGACCTGCTGGTTACAAAGGGGGTTAATATTTTAAATGTAAATGTGGTTGACGTGGCTCTGTCAGATCACTTCTGTGTATTTTTTGACATGTGTTTTGATAGTAAACAACCATATATATCTGAATCTGCAATTGTCAGACACAGACACATAAATGAAAACACAACCGAACTATTCATGGGAATGATAAACTTTGAGAACACATTGTGTTCTACTGTTGACGAATTGTTTAACTCTGTCACCGCCAATGTTATAAATGTTCTGGACATCATCGCTCCTGTGAAGGTTAAAATGATTACAAATAAGCCAAAGGCCCCCTGGACTAAAATGGACTCAGTCATGGTACAGAAGAGAGAGTGCCGTAGGGCCGAGCGGAAGTGGCGAAAATCCAATCTCCAGGTTGATCATGATATCTTCAAAAATGAGTTGTGCAAGTTTAACAGGGTGCTACGTAGAACAAGAGAAATTTATTTTTCTAAAACCATTGATGGCTGCAATAATAATCTACGACTTATGTTTTCAACAGTTAACGGATTAACAAACCCCCCTGTTCAGCTGCCATTCGAATTTGCTTCAGAATCTAAATGTAATGAGTTTGCACAATTTTTCAATGACAAGGTTCAGAGCATCAAAAACGCCATCACCTCCAAGGCAGAAATAACATTACAACAGCCGGTGAGGCTGTTTGAGCTATCGCACTTTGCACCAACAGATAATGAAACTGTCCAAGATGTTGTCTCGGAGCCTTAGTTCCTCCACATGTAGCCTGGATGTACTACCCACTAAATTTTTTTAAGTCTGTTTTGAGCAGTCTTTTACCTTTGCTCACACAAATAGTGAACATGTCTTTCTCATCTGGAACATTTCCAATGGCCCTGAAAACGGCAGTCATCAGACCCCTCCTAAAAAAGAGGAGTCTAGATGCCACAGTTCTTAAGAATTATCGCCCCATTTCAAATTCTGCCGTTTATGGGAAAAATTCTGGAAAAAGTTGCTTACCAACAACTTACAGAATTCTTAGTAACTAATAGTTCCTTTGATGCGCTCCAGTCCGGCTTTAGAGCCAATCACAGCACTGAGACTGCACTAGTGAAGGTTACAAATGACATCCGACTTAACACCGACACAGGAAAAGTCACAGTTTTAGTAATGTTGGATCTGAGTGCTGCGTTCGACACAGTCGACCACGAGATCCTCATGCAGAGACTAGAGCACTGGGTGGGTGTCACTGGGACTGCCCTAAGTTGGTTTAGGTCTTACCTAGAAGACAGGAAATACTTGGTTCAGATAGGAAACTGTGTCTCAGATCATATGGCTCTGACCTGCGGAGTGCCACAGGGATCAATTCTGGGGCCTCTTCTGTTCAATATTTACATGCTGCCGTTAGGTCAGTTAATACGCTCCAACAATGTATCCTACCACAATTACGCTGATGACACTCAAATTTATGTCTCACTTACTGCAGGAGAACATGGACCAGTGGAATCACTCCCACTGTAAAGTGACAGCCTTTCTGTCTCCCCTAAAATGAGTGGCCGCTTCACATTCTCATTAGCAGCGTCGGGAGAGACGACTAAAGAGCAATTTACGTCACCGCTAACGTGTTTTGATTCTCAGGGCAACCAGCTTAAACATTCTTTTCTATATTCCCCATTGTGCCCGGTTAATCTACTAGGCCGAGACCTTATGTGCAGACTCAATTTAAATCTGCTCTCAACACCAAGCGGCCTACGGGTGGTACACGCTAGCGAGCTAGCAAATGCTCCATGTTTCACCGGCATGCACAAGGAGGCACCGGTCCCAAAAGTTAACTACCACTGGAAATTGACACCAAACCCTGAGATTGACTAAGCTATTAGCCACAACAGTGGATAGAGTGACGCCCGCACAAAATTTGGAGGTCAACCACGCGAACGACCTAAGCTGCTCTCTCCGGTCGTTCCCAGACAATAACTTGGAGTTTGAAAATTCATGGCTTCAGTGTAGTGAAGATAGGCTAACGGAGTACGTTTATTGAGATAGGCACCACTCTATGGTATCTGTGCTACTTAATGAGCAACAAAAACATTTTATCGTGAAACAAAGGTGAAGTACTAAAGTTTGAGACTAATTTACATTTTTTAATGAATCCGACCTGGCTTTATTGAAAAAGAAAAAAGAAGGAAAAAAAAACATTTTTAAGTAACAAGAGCTCATTAGAGATATAGGGGACACAATCGGTGATAAGCCCGAGTATAGACCACGTGGTAAACACTAAAGTTGGAAATGGATCCTTTTAGGAAAAATCTTTTATAGCTCTGCATGTTCTGCAGGCTCTGAAAGTTGCAACAATAGAAATAGCTCATGAGACAATTGTAATTGGACATGGAAAAATGTAACAAAGTTAAAATTACAGGCCTTCTGTGTGTGTTATATGTTTGTGTGTGTTATATGTTTGTGTATGTTATATGTTTGTGCGTCATGTCAAAGTACACTACGTTGACCTTAACAAACTGGACCGAAATACTAACGTAGGGAATCAGCCTGTGATGTGACTGTGATGTGAGTGTGATGTGAGTGTGGTGTGAAATGAGGAGTGAAATGAGGAATGCTGAACGGAGAATGGAATAACAAATGTGTCTGTAATGTTTTAATGTGATCATGGAATAATTATTTTTCGTCAACAGCATACGGTGTAAGTACTAGAGATTCAAAGATAACAAGCTTTATTGAACAGGTGTAAAAGTGAGAGTACTCTGGGATGAGTACTCTGAGAAGAGTACTCTGCGGAAAGTACTCTGAGATGAATACCTTGCTGAAGACACTGGGAGTCCCTCCCTCTGCTGTTTGCCCTGACAGTGATTCGGTCCAACCGCAGTGAGCTGTCGTTGGTTGAAGGACAACTTTGGTTTGTAAACTCACATTTAGGGGAGTATAAAATTAGAAACATACATTTTGTTGTTCTGTATTTGGCTACAGCCTCCGCCCTGATGTCACACACCGTCTGTCAATGCAGTTATGTTTTGCCCAATTGGAAAAAAGATTGACAAGCGAAAGTGGGCATTTTTTTTTGTGTTTTTTGTGTTCTAATATTTCTTTTTCAGATGAGAGATAAACTACCCCTGCTTCAGGGATGACAGTAGTATGGATCAGGAGGAAATGAGCCTCCACTCTGGCACCAAAGCCCACAATATGAATTGAGGACGATCCGGGAGAAAGCAACTGGAGATGAACGGAACAGCAAATCTACACACACACACTAGGTCTCCCTGACCCCACCCGGCCATTCACTCAGACTGTGGATGAGCGGTGTGGGTGCATGGTGTCGGTTGCAGTCTCACGGAGGGCCACTGAGACCCACTGCTTACTTCTCAGCAAAACTCGATCCCGTGGCAGCAGGGTTGCCTCGCTGCCTGCGGGCTGTGGCTGCCGCTGAGAAAGCGGCCCTAGCATCACGTGACCTTGTGGGATACACTGAACTAACTTTGCTTGTGCCCCATGCTGTTTCCCTGATCCTGCTAGAGCAGAAAACCTCTCACCTTTCTGCGGCTCGTTGGCTGAAATACAACACGGTGCTCTTTGAACTCCCCAATGTCACGGTGAAAAGATGCACACAGCTGAACCCCTCCTCACTGCTGCCCACGCCAGAGGAAGGGGAGGCACACTGCTGTATCGCCACAATAGAACAGATATGCACTCCCAGGCCAGACCTGAAAGAGGTGCCTCTGACTAATCCTGACTTGATTTTTTTTATACAGACGGAGCCGCGTCACGTGACAACACTGGGAAGAACCGAGTCGGCTATGCTGTGTGTTCTGATTTTGATACTATAGACTCTGGTAGTTTGCCCCACCACCATTCAGCACAAACCGCTGAACTGGTCGCGCTCACCAGGGCTTGTGAGCTGGCAGCGGGCAAAACTGTTAACCTATTCTGTGATACGCGCTATGGTTTCTCTGTGGTGCACGACTGGGGGGCACTGTGGAAACACCGCAATTTCATGAAATCTGATGGTAAACCAATTCTTAATTCCACACAGGTTGAACGTCTGCTGAAAGCTGTGATGATGCCCTTAGAGATCGCTGTACGCAAATGCCAGGCCCACACTAATGCCACTGATCCCATCTCTGCAGGGAATCGGCGCGCGGACAAGGCAGCGGCATACGCACCTCTACACACACACACACACTACCTCACTCAAGACGTTGATATTTTCTCCTCCCTGTCAGCGATGCAGGCACTGGCTACTCCAGCAGAGACGCTGCTGTGGGAGGGGAATGGGGCTCAACGACGGCATGGTGTGTGTGGCTGGGACCAGACAGCAAACCGTGCCTACCACGGCATTTCTTCAGACAGTTTGCAATTTTAGCACATGGTCGAGACCATGCCTCAAAAGGAGGGATGTGTGATTTAATCACACAAAATTGGTATACAAAGGGGTTTACGGCATTTGCACAGAGATTCTGCCAAACATGCGCTATATGCCTCGCGCACAACCCAGGTAAGTCCCAAAGTATCCAACAGGCTGCTCATCCTCCGCCCCTGCGCCCATTTCAACATGTCCAAATGGACTTTGTTGAACTCACACCATGCCAAGGTAAGAAATACTGTCTGGTTCTGGTGGATCTCTGGTCCAAATGGACTGAAGTATTTGCAGGCAAACACGCCACGAGCAACGCGGTGGTGAAAGCTCTGCTCACAGAAATTGTGCCACGATGGGGTGTCCCGAGAAAAAATCTCTAGTGACAAGGGCAGTCACTTTGTAGCAAAAGTCATTGAGGAAGTGGGTGAATTTCTGGGCATTGATATACGTAAACACTGCAGTTACGCCCCCTGGAGCGAGGCGCGTGCGAGCGAGAGAATGGCACTCAAAGCTCTGCCGCTAGCCCTCATGTACATGCGCATGAGAGTCCCATTCGAAATCCTCTTTGCCAGACCACCCAACTTGGGCGCGGGACCCCCGAACAGAGATCTGCCAAGCACCTCTTTGTGTGATGACGACATGCTGTCCTATTGTAAGGAAATTAATGCACTTTTGTCCTCTATTTCTGCCCAGGTCAGGAGCGCCCTGCCACAGGCTGCGCAGGCGGCTCTGCACAGGATCAAGCCAGGCGACTGGGTCCTGGTGAAGGAAACGAGACGAAAGCATTGGCGGTCCAAGCGCTGGCTCGGCCCATTCCTCGTCCTCCTGGTGACGGACACTGCCGTTAAGGTCGCGGAGAGGACAACTTGGATCCACGCCAACCACTGTCGTGCGGTGCTGCCACTGAGGGCCATAGACGAGGACACCGAGGCCGCGGACGGACCAGGCCCATCCGCGGCTCCCTACGCTGAAGAGGTCGGCCGGCGTGCGTCCACCGTCGGTGAAGCAGGCCAACAACAACACCCAGAGAATCCCAGCGTTGCCGAGGCAACCCCCCTTTGCCCAACTCCCCAGCCCCCGGACCCCAAGGCCACACCCCAAACCCCGAGCACTCTGCCCAACCGAGTGCTGAGGCCAAGGCTTCAACGCAATTAGAGTCTTGCCGCTCCAAGACCAAACATCGCCATGACCACTAACGCTCCACACACGCTCATAGGGAGCGGTGCCACTGACTGCAAGACGGCACTGTTCGTGAGTATTCCCGCGGAAAAGACTACCGAATGTAGCCCGGCTAAGACCGGCATGGGCCCTTGGACTGTTATGCTGGCCACACTGACACTACTTTCCGTGCTGACCGTGTTTATTATGTTAATATTGTCTTCCTCTGAAACTCAAAACCCTGTGATTCAAGCCATGACACGCATTACACGCAGCCTTGCTTCCGACGACACTGCTTGGTTGGAGGCCTTGAGTAAATCCTACAAACATTCTACAGTTTATTCACTCAACCTTTGGTATCAGTATGCAAAATACGTCGCAGATAGCCACAATAGATCCAATTGCTACGTATGCACCCACCTTCCTATAGCCGCCGCTAACCCCCACATAATCCCCTTACCGGTGCCAAATATTTCCAAAATCATCCCTCACACCCTGGTTTCAATGTCCGATCCCAGGGCTCCAGCAATGTTTTTTGCGGTGCCCCCAAAACTCAAGCCCCTTGCCCAGGGAGAGCTGCGTCTCAAATCCGGCAGCCACCCGGGGGAAGAGCCAATCTTCGGCCCAGTGCACATCAAACCTGGCTCCAAATTTATATGCTACACCCACTCCTGGTCTCGGGCCAACACCAGCCTTACTCTCCCGAAAGAGCCCATTCATGTGGGAAATATCCCACTTGAGTTCTGCTCTATTGTATATAGCCCCTGCACATACATGGCCAACAGCAGCAAACTTAACGATTCCCAGGCAGCCCCGGGAAGCGTGTGTGTCCCGTACTATACGGTACCAGACATTTTAGGAACGCGGCCCGTAGAGTCTCACATGTATCTGTGCGGATATCGCATGTATGACTGTCTGCCCGCAAAATGGGAGGGGCGCTGTGCGGCCGCCCTTCCTGCCGACCATTCATACATCATCTCCACACTCCCTAAGGCCCAACACCGAGACAAGAGAGAACTCTACACACCACACGACCCCCTGTGGGGCACTAATGTACCCGATGACCACAAATTATGGACCACAGGCCAGAAAATAATGTTAGCATTATTTCCCAGCCTGGGTGTAGGTAAACTAATGCTAAGGACGGAGACCCTGAGCTATAGGTTCTCAGGTTTTGTCAATACCACAGTGGCCATACTTGAATCACAGAGAGTTGAACTTCACGACCTACGTGCCGTTGTTCTTCAGGACCGGTTGGTCCTGGACCACCTGACCGCGTCTGTGGGAGGCGTATGCACGATCATCGGGTCGTCCTGCTGTACATATATTCCGGCTAATGATGAGGACGGAGGTCTTATCCAACAGGGCATAGCCAATCTGACTAGACTCCGGGACGTCATGCAAGCGGACAATGTCACGGACACTCCTCACGGTCTGGACTGGCTCCTATCCTCCTGGCGGAGTGTGCTCATTAATCTTGGTTTAGCCCTATTGACTGTTATGGTTTTATTTTCATGTGTATTACCTTTGGTGTTTCGGGCCGTTGGTAAAATGATATCCACTCACTTTGTGTCCATTCAATACAAAGACCCCGAAGCGGACCTGGCCGCTGTCCCACTGAACTCCGATCCTGATTATATCAGCAATTCGGACGATGACTTTGTCTAACGTTTTCTTTCTTGTTTACCTTGTTTTTATTTTTCCACTTGTTTCGCCTACAATTTAGGGGGAGGGTATCACAGTGAAGAGCTTTGACCACACCCTCGTAATACAAGAGGCTTGGGTGACGGCAGCCTAGCCTGCCCATCAACAACTCGTGTTTTGCTCAGGGGTCAAGGTCAATACTCACCCACCTGAATGTGATCTCTGTAAAACTGGAGTTTCTACATTATCACGGGAGAGGAATGTGGTGGCAATCTGCCCACCCAGGGACGCCAACCCACTCCCCCCTGCTGCTTTATTCAGATAAACCGGCAGGAAGGAGACGGGCCTTCCCGCACCGCCAGACAATGACGCAAATCACCCTCACACCCTTGTGCCTTTCGCGTCTTGCATCTGTATGCCTGCATTTCTACCATTGTCTGTCTGTTCGCACCTCCATGCCACTGTCACCACAGGGGATGGCGCCAACGCTCCCTATGCGCCTCCTGCACCGGTGGCCCCCTCCCATCTGTTGTGGGCGTGACTGTCTTTCATGTGTGTCTATGTAAACAGGAAGCCTGAGCTCTGCGAGCCAGAGCTGGGTATGCTGCCTTTTGTATATGCTAGCTCTCCGCACGTGTGTACAATAAACTTACGCTCCTGAATTAAGACAAAGACCTTTGAGCTTTCTCCTTGCTTTGGGGTATGTAATTCTACAACAGGTATGAAAAACTGGACAGCACCTGGCCCTGATATGGTCCATGCCTACTGGCTAAGGACACTCACATCACTCCATGAGCGCCTAGCAGCACAAATGAACCAGCTGCTGAGAGATGGGACTCACCCAGAATGGCTAACCGAAGGGCGAACGGTCCTGATCATGAAGGACCCTGTCAAGGGTGCAGTCCCCTCCAACTACCGGCCAATAACCTGTCTCTCCACAACATGGAAGCTCATGTCAGGCATCATTGCGGCTAAGATAAGTGGGCATATGGAACAATTCATGAGCACAGCACAGAAGGGCATTTGGTAGAGACACAGAGGAGCCAAACACCAGCTCCTGGTTGACAGAACAGTCGCCCAAGACTGCCGGTCACGACACACCAACCTGTGCACAGCCTGGATTGATTACCAGAAAGCCTACGACTCAATGCCACACACATGGATCATGGAATGCTTGAAGTTGTACAATATCAACAGGGCTCTAAGGGACTTCGTTGCAAACTCGATGGGAATGTGGAAGACCACCCTTGAGGCAAATGGCAAGCCGCTCGCACAAGTGACCATCAAATGTGGTATCTACCAAGGAGATGCTCTGTCCCCACTACTGTTCTGCATAGGCCTCAACCCTCTAAGCCAAGTAATTGACCAGACTGGCTATGGATACCGCCTCAGGAACGGAGCAAAGATCAGTCACCTCCTCTACATGGATGACATCAAGCTGTACGCCAAGAGCGAGAGAGACATCGACTCTCTGATCCAAACAACCAGGATCTACAGCCATGACATCGGGATGTCATTCGGGCTCGAGAAATGTAGCAGGATGGTGACTCGGAGAGGCAAGGTAGTCCACACAGAAGGGATCTCACTCCCAGAGGGAACAATAGCAGACGTTGAGGACAGTTACAAGTATCTCGGTATACCACAGGCAAATGGCAACCTCGAACAGGTGACGAGGAAAGCGGCAACTGCCAAATACCTCCAGCGAGTAAGGCAGGTCCTAAGAAGCCGGCTCAATGGCAAGAACAAGGCCCGGGCAATTAACAGCTACGCCCTGCCAGTGATCAGATACCCTGCAGGAATAATCAGGTGGCCAAAGGAAGAGATTCAGACCACGGATGTTAAAACTCGAAAGCTCCTTACCATGCATGGCGGGTTCCATCCCAAATCCAGCACCCTGAGACTGTATGTAAGCCGTAAAGAAGGAGGCCGAGGACTAGTGAGTGTGAGAGCCACTGTCCAGGACGAAACATCCAAACTCCATAACTACATCATGGAGAAGGCCAAAACGGATGACGTACTCAGTGAATGTCTCAGGCAGTGGCGAGATGAGGAGGTGCTGGAGGAGAGCCCATCATGGGAGAACAAGCCCCTACACGGCATGTACCACCGGAGCATAACAGAAGTGGCTGATCTCAAGAAGTCCTACCAATGGCTAGAAAGGGCTGGCCTACAGGACAGCACAGAGGCACTCATCATGGCTGCACAGGAGCAGGCCCTGAGCACCAGAGCGATAGAGGCCCAGATATACCACACCAGACAAGACCCAAGGTGTCGGTTGTGCAAAGAGGCACCTGAGACGATCCAACACATAACTGCAGGGTGCAAGATGCTGCAGGGAAGGCCTACATGGAACGCCATAACCAAGTGGCTGGCATAGTGTACAGAAACATCTGTGCAGAGTATGGGCTGGAAACCCCAAGGTCTAAGTGGGAAACTCCTCCAAAGGTGGTGGAAAATGAGCGTGCAAAGATCCTGTGGGACTTCCAGATACAGACCGACCGAATGGTAATGGCGAACCAACCTGACATTGTCGTGGTTGGTGAACAAAGGGCAGAGGACAGCCGTGGTGGTGGACAAAGGGCAGAGGACAGCCGTGGTGGTAGACAAAGGGCAGAGGACAGCCGTGGTGGTGGACAAAGGGCAAAGGACAGCCGTGGTGGTGGACGTGGCAATTCTAAGCGATGGTAACATCCGGAAAAAAGAACATGAAAAGCTTGAGAAATACCAAGGTCTCAGAGAGGAGCTGGAGAGGGCCTGGAGGGTAAAGGTGACAGTAGTGCCCGTGGTGATCGGTGCACTCGGGGCAGTGACCCCGAAGCTAGAAGAGGTTACAGCAGATCCCCGGAACAACCTCGGACATCTCGGTCCAGAAATGTGCTAGGAACAGCAAAGATACTGGGCAGAACCCTCAAGCTCCCAGGCCTCTGGTAGAGGACCCGAGCTTAGAGAGGGATAACCGCCCGCGGAGGGCCAAAGGTGAGTGGACAATTTATATATATATATATATATATTTTAAAAACCAGATGTCCGAGGTTGTTCCAGGGATCTGCTGTAACCACTCTTCTAGCTTCGGGGTCACTGCCCCGAGTGCACCGATCACCACGGGCACTACTGTGACCTTTACCCTCCAGGCCCTCTCCAGCTCCTCTCTAAGACCTTGGTATTTCTCAAGCTTTTCATGTTCTTTTTTCCGGATGTTACCATCGCTTGGAATTGCCACGTCCACCACCACGGCTGTCCTCTGCCCTTTGTCCACCACCACGGCTGTCCTCTGCCCTTTGTCCACCACCACGGCTGTCCTCTGCCCTTTGTCCACCACCACGGCTGTCCTCTGCCCTTTGTCCACCACCACGACTGTCCTCTGCCCTTTGTCCACCACCACGGCTGTCCTCTGCCCTTTGTCCACCACCACGACTGTCCTCTGCCCTTTGTCCACCACCACGACTGCCCTCTGCCCTTTGTCCACCACCACGACTGTCCTCTGCCCTTTGTCCACCACCATGACTGTCCTCTGCCCTTTGTCCACCACCACGACTGTCCTCTGCCCTTTGTCCACCACCACGACTGTCCTCTGCCCTTTGTCCACCACCACGACTGCCCTCTGCCCTTTGTCCACCACCACGACTGTCCTCTGCCCTTTGTCCACCACCACGATGTCAGGTTGGTCGGTCTGTATCTGGAAGTCCCACAGGATCTTCACACGCTCATTCTTCACCCCCTTTGGATGAGTTTCCCACTTATGGCCCTAAGTTTATTTACACAGCACGTTTTTACAGACCAAGGTCACCCAAAGCGCATTACAATGGTCATTTTCTCCACACGGTGATGACGGAAGCGAGACGCCGAACACACTGGACCATCAAAGCCCCAATCAACACCCTCCATTCACTCAGTTATTAAATCTAGACCTATTGTAAATGTCTTTAGAGGAAAGGTAAACTACACAGACATGGGGAGCAGAAGATCGGAGAATTCTACTCTTTTGTCCTGAACAAAACCATCTACACTTCTGCTGTGGGTGGGAATGTGGTGTGTGGACTGGAACTATTGTTGAATGTTGAGAGTCCAGGATCATCCCCACAGTCCTTTAGTCCTGAATCAGCAAGAAACTACACAGAGAACCACATCGAGAGAGGGATCCGCTCCGAAAGACAGACCGACTGAAGATCCAGGACTGAGGCTGTAGATCCAGGACTGAGGCTGTAGACCCAGGACTGAGGCTGTAGATCCAGGACTGAGGCTGTAGATCCAGGACTGAGGCTGTAGATCCAGGACTGAGGCTGTAGATCCAGGACTGAGGCTGTAGACCCAGGACTGAGGCTGTAGATCCAGGACTGAGGCTGTAGATCCAGTACTGAAGCTGTAGACCCAGGACTGAGACTGTAGACCCAGGACTGAGGCTGTAGATCCAGGACTGAGGCTGTAGACCCAGGACTGAGGCTGTAGACCCCGGACTGAGGCTGTAGACCCAGGACTGAGGCTGTAGCTCTAGGACTGAGGCTGTAGACCCAGGACTGAGATTGTAGACCCAGGACTGAGGCTGTAGCTCTAGGACTGAGGCTGTAGACCCAGGACTGAGGCTGTAGACCCAGGACTGAGGCTGTAGACCCAGGACTGGGGCTGTAGCTCTAGGACTGAGGCTGTGGATCCAGGACTCCACCGTTTCACCAATCAGAAAGTCTGTGATCCGGGCGCCAGAACTCACCGCGTGGAGCTAATCTCACTGGTAAAGTACCATGTGGAGCTAATCTCACTGGTAAAGTACCATGTGGAGCAGAACTAAAAAAGGTCTCGTTATGATTCTCAAATTATTAACGACAAAACAAGGAATAAAACCAGGATTTCTATCTTTGTGAAAAAGGTGTTGGTTATAGATTTGTTGTTGACAAAACTCTTGTCTATTCAGCTGTTATGGTCCCAGCTGGATTCGTCTGCACTTCCTCCTCCGTCGAGCAAAGACGTGTCTTAGTCCGCTCCTGCTTCTGAACGGCTTGCTATCTCCTGTTTTTGTCTTTTTTCCTGGAGTTTTGCCACAGACAACTTTAACAGAATGGAAATGATTAATTGGTCCCTCAACGCAATTGATTCTATCTTTTCAACACGTAAGCGTGGGTCTGGAGAGCCCGTGTGCCCGGACGGGACTTCACCGGCGGGGTATACGCTTGACAGCTGGAACAAGTTTCAGCCCCTCTGTCTGTCGACCCTGTCCATTGAAGATTCGGAAGACGTATATATCTTTGGCATTTTGGTGGTGGGAATCCTCCTGTTTGGGTTTGGAGCGATCCTGTTCTACCACAAATTCGGTGGCATGGCAGTTCGCAAGATTCACGACCTGCTGGCCGACAAAATTGATGGGATGTACAAGGAGCTAAGCCGTGTCGTGGTTGAGAGTGCCGTGTCTGGACAACGGAGAGTGGTGTTGGTGGAACAGTTGATCAAAGATCTCGCAGCTCGTTCACTCGATGGGCATAAAACTCTGGAATTGAGATTGAATGACATTGTTTGTCAGGCTTGAACTCTCTGACCCGGCTTGGATTTGCCCCTGTGTGCGGAGGTCTGAGGGCGCCGTAATTCGGTTTAATTGGAATTATAGAATATCTGCCTGCTTTTGATGCTACATTGCATATAATATTATCCCTCTCAGGCGATGTGTTTTTCTCCTGCTGTGTCTTCTCCCCACTCTTATCTCACATTCCTTGACCAAGGCCATAAACAAGGTCCCACAATCTACAACAACTCACACTATTTCAGTCTCCAGCAAGGATCCCTCACCCCCGCCTCCCTCTACCTATCCATCTTGCTCCCTCCCTCCCCTCCATTCCTTATTGTTTTCCTACCCACCCCCTCCCTGATCCCGCCCCCCTCTGACAGCTACATTGGGCCGGCCGCCGGAGGTGCTCATCCCGAGAAAAAAATCCGTGGTTTATAAAAAGCACAATGTGTCTATCCAATTGTATGTGAACTGTATGTTATTGCTCTCTGCTGTTTCTTGCTGCACACAGCGCCGCAAATGGCGAAGTGGCATGCTCTCTGCCAAGACAATTTCCAAGTGATAACTTTGTTACTCACGTGGCAATAAAAATGATTCTGATTCTGATTCTGATTCTGATTCTGATATCTGGCAACCTGAGTCAGGGAGAGTGGGAGAGGCTGCAGTACCACTTTTGGCCACATGTTTACATTCTGCTCCTCTAAACATTGTCAGAGAAGAATCCTGTCTCACACTTTCAGAAAGCGAAACGTTTCAAAAGTTATTTACTATAGGTCAAACTCCTGAAATATAAAACGTGGTGAAGGCGATGTCTCACTTTGTCCTCCTCTCACTCTGTGGCCATAAGCGGTGACATTTGGCTTTGATCTACGAGCGGCTGGAAGGCTCCTGTCCTCTATTTTATGTTGAACCTTCTCCGTCGCAACAAGTTGTGCCCTTTTAACAGCCTGCAGTAAAGCCGCCGCTGTAATGTTTGTGGGACTCTGGGTACCTTATTTCCAATTATTATTAAAATATATGAAGCAGACGCACTTGCAGCTCCACTCAGGGCTGGGCCTTGAGGAGTAATGAGGCCGGAGTGAGCCGCAGCGAGGAGGCAGAGCGGGGACACGGTAAATACAGCTGGCAACAAGGGCTTTAGTACCACTCCAGCGTTAACAAGGAAAACAAAGTCAATACATAGTTCCCACATGACGTCACTACATACGGGGATTTGCCGACCCGGCGCCATTTGTGTTGGCATGCTGTGGGCAAAACAATAGAAAAAGAAGCTGAAACGTGTTAATGTCGTGATAAAGTTGAAAATGGTCATCTCCTGCTGGGTCAATGGATGTTCAAATCGTGCCGGAGGTTCCGTTAAACTTGGATTTTACAGTATACCCATCATTAGACTTCATGAATGTGAGAAGACTAAGCTTTTGTCAGAACAACCACGGAGGTTATGGCTTGCGAAGATAAACAGGCAAGAAACTCCCTCAAAACACGCAAGAATATGCTCGGAGCACTTTGTGTCAGGTGCGTATCGTATCTTATAATGTGTTGACAGACGTAATTTACTCAGTACTAACTTGTGTATGCTGATATCTGGTAACTTGAGAGTTTCATTATTTAGCGTTAGATTACTTTATTATGAGGAGGATCGGTGTCGCGTCCGAGGCTCTCGAGGGCAACGTAAATGTATTAAATAGATAATAATAGTTTTATGGTGGGCTAAAACAATGTTCACAAACAGCATTGCTTCTGTAAAAAGATCTGTGTCATAAAATAAACTGCTCTTTACGCCTGGAAAAATCAGTTGCCCACCATTCACCAAAACATACGGTCAAAAACGCGGAAATAAACAGTAACAGCAATCCAGAGTGTCCGTGTGGCATTAGCATTAATTAAATTAATTGTTAATATAATTAAAATAATTAAATGGAGCTCCAATTGGTATTAAATCTAAAGTTTTTGAGAAATGTTTGCATTGCTTGTTAATTTTTGCTGCATAATTTGATCAAATATGTAAAACATGTCCGTAGCACGTTAAACTGTGGTGCCATTGTATTAATATACAATTATTTGCTCAAAAGTTGCCCTTTTTTTCCAATTTGCGTTTGAATATCTACATTTATTCTCATTCTTCTGTTTAATGGAATGCACAAACACAGCAGCGTGCCATCAAAGATGGCGTCTCCGAGGAGGTCATGTGACATTCATTGGTCTGTGGGAACTATGTATATTAATGTTGTAGTGATGTCTGCGGTGCAAACTTAAAGCTGGGGTACCTAAATTCCAGACTGCAAGCTGTTACAGTCAAGCTAGCCTGGTCGTATCCATCCGTACACTCCGGTCAATCGTCATTTATCTGCATGTAACGTCTGGGTCTGGTCCCTGTGTTTGCGATTACAATCAATTGAACTCCATCCGACCAATCAGAGAGCGCGGGAGGCGGGTGTGGTAATTAGTTTTGGGTGACGTCAAGAGTTTGCGACGAACGGGAAGGTTGTAGTTTGGTGAAGAATGCGAGAGTAAAGTAATCCGGTCTGGTTCTATCAAGAAATTGAAGCCGGAGCAAGAGGAATGTTTAGCAAATGTAATCGCTGCAAAGATTGTTGCGCTACTCCCCACGGGCTCCGTTAGCGGCAAAGGAGATGGCTAAAGCTAGGCTAAATGCTAACGACTCACTCCGATGCATCACATACATCACGGTAAACTCAGATCAAATCGTTTCTATCTGCAAAAGAAGTTAACCCCTCCCACCTGTTAACGGACCAGACCTTGGTATGTAATGTAATTTGTACTATGGTGTGGTAAGGCCAGGCTACAGTCAAGCTAACGGTTTACTTTATGCATTTTGGCCTGATCAAGGGTTGACATCAGACAGAAAAGTTTTGCCCCGTGACCTGCAGGTGAAAGCCAGATCCTGTCCGACCAGTTAGAAGCTAAGCAGGGAAGTGCCTGGTTAACACTACGATGGGAGACCTCTTGGAACACCAGCAGGACACTGTGAGGCACTCAAAAGCATTGCTGTTTTGCCGAGCTACAACTGAAGGGTTGAATCTTTCACTTTTGAACTTACTGTGATTATTTTTTATTTGAATGACTTGTGCAATAGTTTTTATCTTGAGTTGCCTTGTGTATAAACTGTGCCAAACAAATAATCTTGCCTTTTACTTACATTTCACATCCGGGATTTGTTCTGCTATTGTAAAAATCCTGCTGACGACTGGACACTACTTACCCCAGCTTTAATCCAGTATGTACTATAATAAAACGGGCAAAAAAGTCATATTTACATCATTTTGAGTGTATGAAAGATTCATTTGGGCTGAAAACTTTAAGGTGTGGATAGACACAACTTACCCATTGCCATGGAAACAAAGAGTCCTGAAGGCTGCTCGGACTCTTCAGGACTGCTTCAGAAAATATATGAATACCTATGACTGTAATTTATGAAAGAATCGCGGCGGGTGATAAAAATGAGAGTGTTTTAAGTGATTTGCATTTGAGATGTGAAGGTGTAGCACTTAACACTTTAAAATATATTTCTGATTCGAGCGATAGTTTAAAGTCAAGGTTGTTGTTTAACTTAGACATAAATCCTTCTGCATCACAAGGTCCAGGAAACTGTGCTTTCTGTTGTACATATTGATTCAGATTCATGTATTTGCCATTTGCAGTAAAACCACCTCGGAATACATTGTTAAAAGTCCCCGGTTTGCACATGAGACAAGTACATACATAAAACAGGAAACAATTGACACTGTGAAATCGATCGACTAAAACAGTTTCAATAAAAAGGCAAGATCATTAAAGTGCTCTTTTTGAACTGATTACAGCTCGTGGGAAGAAGCTGTTTGCATATCGAGATGTCCTGCATCACAGAGAACAATATCTTCTGACAGAAGGAAGAAGCTGGAACATGGCTTTTCCAGGGGCCAGAAGAGTCATTGATTATTGAGTGCTCTGTTTAAAAGTCTGGTCTCTCTCTGGTCTCTCTCTGATCTCTCTCTGGGCTCTCTCTGGTCTCTCTCTGGTCTCTCTCTGGTCTCTCTCTGGTCTCTCTCTGATCTCTCTCTGGGCTCTCTCTGGTCTCTCTCTGGTCTCTATCTGGCCTCCCCCTGGTCTCTCTCTGGCCTCCCCCTGGTCTCTCTCTGGCCTCCCCCTGGTCTCTCTCTGGCCTCCCCCTGGTCTCTATCTGGCCTCCCCCTGGTCTCTCTCTGGCCTCCCCCTGGTCTCTCTCTGGCCTCCCCCTGGTCTCTCTCTGGCCTCCCCCTGGTCTCTCTCTGGGCTCTATCTGGCCTCCCCATGGTCTCTCTCTGGTCTCTCTCTGGTCTCTTTCTGGTCTCTCTCTGGTCTCTCTCTGGTCTCTCTCTGGTCTCTCTCTGGCCTCTCTCTGGTCTCTCTCTGGTCTCTCTCTGGTCTCTCTCTGACCTCCCCCTGGTCTCTCTCTGGGCTCTCTCTGGGCTCTCTCTGGGCTCTCTCTGGTCTCTCTCTGGTCTCTCTCTGGTCTCTATCTGGCCTCCCCCTGGTCTCTTTCTGGTCTCTCTCTGGTCTCTTTCTGGTCTCTCTCTGGTCTCTCTCTGGCCTCTCTCTCGTCTCTCTCTGGTCTCTCTCTGGTCTCTCTCTGACCTCCCCCTGGTCTCTCTCTGGGCTCTCTCTGGGCTCTCTCTGGGCTCTCTCTGGGCTCTCTCTGGTCTCTCTCTGGTCTCTCTCTGGTCTCTATCTGGTCTCTATCTGGCCTCCCCCTGGTCTCTCTCTGGCCTCCCCCTGGTCTCTCTCTGGCCTCCCCCTGGTCTCTCTCTGGCCTCCCCCTGGTCTCTATCTGGCCTCCCTCTGGTCTCTCTCTGGCCTCCCCCTGGTCTCTCTCTTGTCTCTTTCTGGTCTCTCTCTGCTCTCTCTCTGGGCTCTCTCTGGTCTCTCTCTGGTCTCTCTCTGGTCTCTCTCTGGTCTCTCTCTGGCCTCTCTCTCGTCTCTCTCTGGTCTCTCTCTGGTCTCTCTCTGGTCTCTCTCTGGTCTCTCTCTGGCCTCTCTCTCGTCTCTCTCTGATCTCTCTCTCTGGTCTCTCTCTGGTCTCTTTCTGGTCTCTCTCTGGCCTCTCTCTCGTCTCTCTCTGGTCTCTCTCTGGTCTCTCTCTGGTCTCCCTCTGGTCTCTCTCTGGTCTCTCTCTGGTCTCTCTCTGGTCTCTCTCTGGCCTCTCTCTCGTCTCTCTCTGGTCTCTCTCTGGTCTCTCTCTGGTCTCCCTCTGGTCTCCCTCTGGTCTCTCTCTGGTCTCTCTCTCGTCTCTCTCTCGTCTCTCTCTAGTCTCTCTCTGGTCTCTCTCTGGTCTCTCTCTCGTCTCTTTCTGGTCTCTCTCTGGTCTCTCTCTGGTCTCTCTCTGGTCTCTCTCTGGTCTCTCTCTGGTCTCTCTCTGGTCTCTCTCTGGTCTCACAGTCCTCTTTCAGAGCAGAACACCTTGTTTAGACTCTCCGTTCTTTGTCTGTGATGTCACCAAACCACACAGTCACAGAACCAACAAGCAAAGAGATTATAATTATAAATATGAATAATATATGGTTCTATGATGATGATGATGATGGTTTGATTAGTAAAAGCTCTGAAACAACATTAATATAAACATACTCTGTACAAATCAAGTGCATATTATTGTGAATGTCACTGTTTAATAAATGTAAATACTCAGCTGCAGCAAACACATCACTGAAGTTCATTTAGAATACAAAATAAGTTGTGGGATTTTAAAAGTCTTTACTTCTTCCCTCTCCTTTTCGAGCTGGATATTTGTTTACAGTTCGACAGTAAGTAGGTCATGTTTATTCATAAAGCACATTTTTACAGACCAAGGTCACGCAAAGCACTTTACAATGTTCAGAGTTCAGATATAGTTCCATTCTCTCCACACGGTGATGACAGAAGCGAGACCAGAACACACTGGTCCATCAAAGCCTCCGACCAAACACCATCCATTCAGACCTATTGTGCACGTTTTTAGTGGAAGGGTAAACCGGAGCGCCTGGAGGAAACCTACGCAGACATGGGGAAAACATGCAACTCCCTGTTCCGACCGGGATTCAAACCCAGGACCTTCTTGCTGAGAAGCGAGAGTTTACTGTACACTTGATCCACCTCAGCATGAAAGCACAGTCGTATTTATTCACGTTTTTTTCTGGATATTATGAGTTCTAACATGAAAAAACTTTGACTGGGATTATTTATAATTCATTATTTTGTTCAGCATTCTTTTTGGCCTCTTTCAGATCAGGTACTGAAAAATAAAACTGTCTTTTTTCTGGTTGTGGTGTGTGTTTGGATGCCGCAGATGCCTTGGCCTGGTTCAGCCCGGGTCAGGCATGGGTTCTGTGCTCACCTGAAGTCGCCCTTGTTGTTGGTGATGCGGTCGTTGGGACAATACGGAGCTGACGTTTCCAGGACGACAATCTCCATCAGTCTCGAGCTGTTCCCGCGGAGACTGGAGACGGAGCACTCCCAGTTCCCGGCCAGAGACACGTCCATGTTGGAGAGGACCAGCTCGCTAAAGATGGAACAGACGGAAGAGACAGGGACGAAAACAACATTACAAAATATCTCAATCCTAAAAACTGGTTTAAAGGAGCAATCTGTAAAAATGTGGCCAAAAGTGGTACTGCAGCCTCTCCCACTCTCCCTGACTCAGGTTGCCAGATATGCAGACGAATCCAGCTGGGACCATAACAGCTGAATAGACAAGAGTTTTGTCAACAACAAATCTATAACCAACACCTTTTTCACAAAGATAGAAATCCTGGTTTTATCCCATGTTTTGTCGTTACACACAAAAATAAAACATAAAATTATTAAATCCAGTAAATGCACAACAACAAATGCCTTTGAAACATTCCCGATTTAAAAATGTAAAAAAAGTCCATCTTTTGCCTCCTCATGTTTAGTCCTGACTCTGAGGAGCACAGGGACTGGCCTCCTGCTGGGACTCTGAGGAGCACAGGGACTGGCCTCCTGCTGGGACTCTGAGGAGCACAGGGACTGGCCTCCTGCTGGGACTCTGAGCACCAGCAGGAGTCCAGTCCCTGTGCTCCTCAAAGTCAGGACTAAACTTGGGGAGGCAACAGTTCAGATTTTTGCAGCTAAAATCTGGAGTCTTCTTGAAAATGTGAGACAGGCTTTTACGCTGAAAATGTTACTAATGATTTTATTGTTACTTTTCTTGTTCTGTTAAGCCTGTTGAGTGGCCTTATGTACAAACTGTGCCATACAAATAAACTTTCCTTGGTCACTAAATCACACACATTATTCTCCAGTTTTTCATATTTTGATGCCATTCATAAAAAAAACTCTCTCTGAGAAGGCCGGGCTCAGGTCAGACTCTCACACACATCTTTTCCACATTAATTCTGCACTTCCTATATTTTTGATAACAATATTTTTCCGATATCCCGTCAATCCTTTCTGTCAAACACTTTCTTTTGTCGCATTCGAGGAACCCGAGGCTTAACATGTCGTCTTTGACTCACAATCATCATCACTCGGGCTTATCTCCGCTCAGTCTCAGCGATCGCTATCTCACTCAAACACTCTGATTAAACAAAGGCCGCTGAAACAATGACAAACCGTGGACGTGGCCCGGCTCCAAGTATCGCACTAATCTGACGGATTTCTCTCCTCGACGGGAAAATACTCTTGACACTGCAAAAACCCATGGAGAATTTTGCCGACTCAGCCATTTGTGTTTCGGAGGTGGTTGTTTGGAGCGCTTTAGCCGCTGTGTAGCACCGGGGCTGGATTTATACAGAGCGTTGTCAATACATGAGGGTTTTGGAATGACATTTTTAACAATGCACTCGTCTCACTTTATCCCACTTAAACCCAATAATAATAATAATAATAATAATAAAAATGATGATGCATTGGTTTTATAACACCATTTTAAAGTAAATCAGTCCTGCACTGATTTTAACTAACTGTAATCTGTATATTTGCATATTGTCTTTTGTATTATTATTATTATTGTGTGACCTGCCTCGGTACTACTACTCGGGACTACAGCACCTTTCAGGACACTCAAAGTCTCTTCACATGTCATTATTCTCTCTCTCCAAACACGGTGGTGATAAACTACTACTATAGCCACAGCTGCCCTGGGGCACACTGACAGAATTAAGTAATTACGTAAGTAATGTTTATTTATATTGTGCATTTTACTGACCAAGGTCACTCAAAGTGCTTTACAATGTTCAGAGTCCAGAACACACTGGTCCATCAAAGCCCCAACCAACACCATCCATTCACTCTCTCATTTACATTCAGACTTATTGTGCATGTTTTTAGTGGTAGGGGAAACCGGAGCACCCGGAGGAAACTTACGCAGACACGGGGAGAACATGCAAACTCCACTCAGAAAGACCCTGGTCCGACCGGGGTTTAAACCCAGGACCTTCTTGCTGAGAGGCGAGAGTGCTATCCACTCAGCCACCGTGCCGCCCAGAGAAAACCCAGAACCTTCTTGCTGAGCAGCGAGAGGGCTAACCACTCAGATAACCAGTTTATGCCTTTAGCCCCTCCCACCACCACCAACCACTCACACACACACCAGACTCATTCTAATGTGGGGAAAGTGTCTTGCCTAAGGACACAGCCACAGTTTAGCACTTTACAGCCGCAGCCGCCCCACTGAGGCACCTGCTGTTCCCAGAGGTCTCCCATCACAGTACTACCCAGGCCCTGCTCTGTACAGCTTCAAAGGTCTGACTGGATCTGACTTTCACCTGCACAGACTGTAAATGACCAGACCAACTGTGGCTCCTGCTCCCAGAGGTCTCCCATCACAGCCCTAACCAAACCATACCCTGCTTAGCTTCAAACCCGGACACAGAACTAACGTTTCCCCAACTTTATTTATAAAAAATCAGCAGAAATCTTGATGACTTTAGAAAAAACAAAACCAAGACTTTTTTCTTTTTCCCAAATGCTGCCGGTTTTTCTCGATCCACAACAAACGAACCCAGGGATTAAATGAAACAGACCATGTGTAGTATCATTTATATCGCACTGATCGCGGTGCAGCTGCCGGGGCCTCGACATTCTTCAAAGCAGCATCTCGGTGAATCAGAGGCGTTTTGCAGCCAGTTGGAATAATTGGTGACTTCCAGCTGCGAGACCATGGATTATGTTCCCAATGAAAGCTGAATTAACGGGACATCCCATATTTGCATTATTAATAAAGCCTTCGCTGCACTGTCGCTTTCCCGATAACAGTTATATACAGTATTTACGATAAAAGGTTTAGTTTTGCACAGATGACCCACAGATGCTGAAGTTTGTTTTATGGCTGAAGTTTGAGAGAAAGTGAGATTGGGGTAAAGTATAGAACTGTAATCTGTGAGTGGGATTTCACAAAACAAAAACACATTAGACCAAAGTTTATTGATCCACAAGGGAAGTGACGTGAACACTTTATAATCGAATCTGTGTTTAGTAGAACGTTTGCTTTTGTGAGGTCTTCAACAACAGGCTTCAAAAACCAGACTTAGACCAAGAACTAATTAGTTAAACATGAGAATAGTTAGTGGCAAAAACAGATGAGTGCCATTAGATTTTTTTTTTGGAAAGTTTATTGAAAAGCTCGGTGTATTTGAGTGCTGTACAGATAATATTTCACCCCTTGTTGAGCAAATCCTTTCACATTTACTGCCAATAATAAAACATGTGGATTATTGTCGCTGCAGAAAAACAACTTTTTGATAGATTTTCAAAACAGAGATATTTGTTTTTGCAAATGGACTCATTATTTATACTATATTCTGAATTATGCTAAAGCTACATATTTTATTTTAGTATTGAGTTATTGTTCACTTGTCTTTTGTCTGTTTCTTATTCCTACTGTTTTTTTAAGTAGCGATATGTAATATTTTCATGTCAAGTTCTCATTAAAGGGCCCAATCAGAAAGTCCGTGATCCGTGGCACGCTCTCTGCCAAAACAATTTCCAAGTGGTAACTTTTTTGTATGTGTGTGTTAAGTATTTGTAGTATTATAATTTTGACTTTAATTTTTTGCATTATTATTATTACTGCCTATTATTTTTTATTGTTGTAGTTTTCAATTATTTTGTTTTTGTTTTATTTTAACTTGACTGTATCTACTCTGCTATCCTATGTTCTTTGGATATGATCATGAGGACCCCCCACGAAAACGAGAAGATACATCTCATGGGGTTTATCCTCCAATAAAATGTCCATAAATAAATAAATGAATAAACTTTTGTTTGTTACTTAAGTGATACTTACGTACCTGATTCTGATTCTGATGTGGCGCAGAACTAAAAAAGATCTCGTTATGATTCTCAAATCAGTAACGACAAAACAAGGAATAAAACCAGGATTTCTGTCTTTGTGAAAAAGGTGTTGGTTATAGATTTGTTGTTGACAAAACTCTTGTCTATTCAGCTGTTATGGTCCCAGCTGGATTCGTCTGCATATCTGGCAACCTGAGTCAGGGAGAGTGGGAGGGGCTGCAGTACCACTTTTGGCCACATTTTTACACACCGCTCTTTTAATCTTGCAAAGAGCTAGACCAAGAGCAAGTACAACTGGTTCCAGAAAGGGCTGGTGTAGCTACAGGTTTTTCAGTCCAACTAAGCAGGAGCAACTCCAGACTCCACTCATCTCCTCAAGTCTTCAGTTTAAGACTGGACTTGTTTGAAGAAATGGGTCAAGTCCAGTGCACTCCGGCTTCGTTGGAGTTAAAACCTGCGACGCCGGCCCTTTAAGGACCGGTTGGAAACCCCTAGACCAGGCGTCTCCAACCTTTTTCACCCAGAGAGCTACTTTCCTGAGACGATAAAGGCAGAGAGCTACTCCTTTTAGCGAACCCTGGGAATAATTTTGTGATATATTGGTGTGAACGAGTCTGATTTTGGGGACAGTCATATTTATCATCACATATTTGTTACTAGTGACAAAGTAAGCGTTTTGCTGACTTGTTCATTTCAAATGCTCAGTGACAGACAAGATGAATGTCCGAATGAGACACAGACAGACACTATATAAACCTGAAACATCTGCAGTTGGCTTCCCAGACACTACAATGTCCAAACAGAGACCCTAATTTCCGAGGACATTTTTTCTTCAGGGACAATAAAGCACAATTTCACTTCCCTTTAAAAAAAATGCATCATAATGCCTTTCCTGCCTTTGAAGAGAGCAGTCGTGTGTCTCTCGGCTCTGCTTTTGCTTCGCCTTTTAATCTCCTTGAATAATTTTATTTACATTTTTTTGTTTCTCCTTTAATCATTTTATTTACAAAACGAGGATTACTCCTTCTACACACTTCAGCTTTGTGGAATTTATCAACTTTAGTCATGTCGGGACGAAAGAGACGGAGAAACGTCTGCGACGGCTGTTGTGCTTTGGAAAATCAGCTCAAATCTCTTCAAACACGGATATCTATTGTGGAAACAGAAATGGGACTTAACCCGACTCTTCCAATGAGTGAAAATGGGATGAATGGACAGACTGGAAATGTAAGTTATGACGTCATTTCTTTTCCCAAAATCAACAATTAGAATTATTGGAACAATTGTGGAGCTAAACCCAAAGTTGACAAAGCTAAGAATGACAATAGGAGTGAAATAAGGCCACAACTAAATGTTCTGAAGACTTCAAACCGCTTTTTACCCCTTTCTGAAACAACAAAGCCGCTAACAACTGCAGCGCCTCCACCAAGGACAAACTGTGTCCTTATCGGAGATGGTTCGGTGAAAAATGTAAACATCAGCACCACCAGCAGCAGTGGATACAGCCGCAGCAGTGGCTGCTCCATCATCTTCAGCAGCAGCAGTGGCTGCTCCATCATCTTCAGCAGCAGCAGTGGATACAGCAGCAGCAGTGGCTGCTCCATCATCTTCAGCAGCACCTTCCCCACCTACAGCTCCCGTGAAGCTTCCCCCACTGCTCCAGGCTACAGTCAGGCCTGTACTGGGGGTTCCTCAACCACCTCTGTCTCCACCAAAGACTCCCTCATCACCTTCCATGGACCCGGCTTGGGTCCCCCCCGCTACATCCACTCCATCTAGGGAAAATGAGGACGACCTTTCCCTTTGTTTTCTATCCCCGCCTTCACTACTGGAATTACCGGAACACTCGGCAGGCATAATAAGATCGGCGATGAAGACTATTCCTCTCACACCCACTGTAGCCAGATCAAGAGTCCTATCTAACATTCAAAACCACTCCCCATACGTACCTCCAAAGCTACCTAGGGCGTCCAACTCAAATTCTCCCACAAAATCCACCCGTCCCTCCTCTAACCCCATAAGTATTCCACCCCCCCCTCCTGCTCATTTAGCCCACCTCCCCCCTAACCCAGCACCAAGAAACCCTCCACCTCCACTCCCCCCTCGTCCACCACCCAACTCAGCCTGCCCCTCCCCTAACCCATCACCAAAAACCCCTCCACCTCCCTGCCCCCCTCGTTCAACACCCAAAAGCCACCCACCTCTCCATCCTCCTCCCCCGCCTTCCCCTTCCCCTCTTTTCTCTAAACACTAGGATGCACAGGGTCTCTGCTTCGCAGCCACTGGCAGTCTAGTTAGAGGAGAGACCCGGCTGGGGCCCTGTCATGAAGCCACCTGTGCCATTCCTTTAGTGATAACACAAAGAATACATTACAGAAAAACATCTGAAGTTAATCAGTCTAATCAGGAAAATCTAATTCTTGTTCCGTGTAAGAATCAGCCGACCACAACCGCTGATACTGAAACTTTGAAACTTGCTATGCTAAATCTCTTTGTAACAAGTCTTTTTTAATCAATAATTTTATTTGTTCTTATAATCTAGATCTTATGTTCATGGCTGAAACATGGCTTGACCAAAATACAGAAAATGCAGTTTTAATAGAAGCATCACCACCAAATTTCAAATTTGAATCTGAAATACGGGGAAACAAAAAAGGAGGAGGCTTAGCTGCCATTTTCAGAGACCACTTTGTCTCCCATAGAATGTCTCTTGGGAAGTTTCCGTCTTTTGAATATGTGTCTTTTAAAATACAACAAAAACAATCTAGTCCAATACTCTTCATTGTCCTATACAAGCCACCGCAGTCATGTCACAGATTTATTGATAATTTTACGGAGTTTCTTTCAGTTTTATGCACAGATTTTGATAGCTTAGTTATTACAGGGGATTTTAATATTCATGTGGATAATGTTATTGACAGAAAGGCAAAAGAGCTGAGTTCTGTTCTTGAATCTTTTGGTCTCACTCAGCATGTGAGTGGCCCCACCCACAGCAGAGGGCACACTCTAGACCTGTTAGTTACTAAGGGGGTGAATATTTCAAATGTAAACGTGGTCGATGTTGCGCTTTCGGATCATTTTTGTGTATTTTTTGACATGTGTTTCACTAACAAACCACCAGTGGACTCTGCAACTGTACGAAGAAGACACATAAATAAAATACGGGTGAACTATTTATGGGAATGATAAACTTTGAGAATGCATCGTATTCTACTGTAGATGAACTGTTTAACTCTGTCACCTCTAGTGTTTTGAATGTTCTGGACACCATCGCTCCTGTGAAGGTTAAAACAGTGAAAAATAAGCAGAAGGCGCCGTGGACTAAAGCAGACTCGGTCAGGGCACAAAAGAGAGAGTGCCGGTGGGCCGAGCGGAAGTGGCGCAAGTCCAACCTCCAGGTTGACTACGAGATCTTCAAAGATAAGTTGTGCGAGTTTAACCAGGTGCTACGTAGTACGAGAGAAAGGTATTTTTCTGAAATGATTGAAGGCTGCAGCAACAATCTGCGTGTTCTGTTTTCAACAGTTAATAGATTAACAAACCCCCCTGTTCAGATGCCATTAGAGCTAACTTCCAAACGTAAATGCAATGATTTTGCACATTTTTTCAATGACAAGGTTCAAGGCATCAAAAACGCCTTTGTCTCCAATCCACAGATAACCATCCAACAGCCTAAAAGGCTCTTTGAGCTAACTTACTTTGCACTTGTAAATGATCAAACTGTCCAAGAGATAATCTCCAGTTTGAGCTCCTCCACATGCAGCCTGGATGTACTACCCACTAGATTTCTAAAGTCTGTTCTGAGCAGTCTGTTACCTTCACTCACACAGATAGTAAACATGTCCCTTCATTCTGGAATATTCCCAAAGGCCCTGAAAACTGCAGTCATCAGGCCCCTGCTTAAAAAGAGCAGTCTAGATGCTACGGTACTTAACAACTACCGTCCCATCTCAAATCTGCCATTTATGGGGAAAGTCCTTGAAAAAGTTGTCTACCAACAGCTAAATAGATTTCTTATAATCAACAACTCATTTGATATGTTTCAGTCCGGCTTTAGACCCCACCACAGCACTGAGACTGCTCTCGTCAAGGTTACAAACGATATCCGGCTAAACACTGACGCAGGCAAAGTCTCAATCCTAATCCTGTTAGATCTGAGTGCTGCCTTTGACACTGTCGACCATGAGATCCTCTTACAGAGACTAGAGGACTGGGTTGGCGTCGCTGGCACCGCCCTAAGTTGGTTTAGGTCTTACCTTGAAGACAAGAAGTACTTTGTGGAGATTGGAAACTGTGTCTCAGATCATATGGCCCTGACCTGTGGAGTACCACAGGGGTCGATCCTGGGACCTCTTCTGTTCAATCTCTACATGCTGCCGTTAGGTCAGTTAATACGCAGAAACAAAGTTTCCTATCATAACTATGCAGACGACACTCAGATCTATGTCTCACTGACTGCAGGAGAACATGGACCAGTGGACTCACTCCTTCACTGTATCCAACAGATCAGTGAGTGGATGCAAAACAACTTCCTTCAGCTAAACGCAGACAAAACTGAAATGATTGTCTTTGGTCCCCAGAAACAAAGAGAGAGCGTCATCTGTCATCTACAGTCTCTCTCCCTAAAACCTTCAAACAAGGTCAGAAATCTAGGGGTAATACTGGACTCAGACTTAAATTTTAATAGCCACATCAAATCAGTAACATCAGCAGCTTTTTACCATCTAAAAAACATTTCCAGGATCAAAAACATAGTGTCTAAAGCAGACTTGGAGATTCTTATCCATGCATTTGTCTCCAGTAGGTTAGACTACTGCAATGGCCTGCTCACAGGTCTGTCCAAACAGGCTGTAAAACAGCTGCAGTACATTCAAAATGCAGCAGCTCGAGTCCTGACTAGAACCAGGAAGTACGACCACATTAGTCCGGTCCTCAGGTCTCTGCACTGGCTTCCTGTGGCTCAGAGAATAGACTTTAAAACAGCTCTGCTTGTGTACAAGTCTCTCCATGGCCTCGCACCAAAATATATTAGTGACATGTTAGTCCCATATGAACCAGCCCGGACTCTGAGGAGCACAGGGACTGGACTCCTGTTAGTGCCCAGAGTCAGAACTAAACATGGGGAGGCTGCTTTTCAGATTCATGCTGCTAAAATCTGGAACATTCTTCCTGAAGATGTGAGACAGGCCTCCTCTCTGACTATGTTTAAAACCAAGTTAAAAACTGTGCTGTTTAGCTGTGCATACAACTGAGGGATTTTATATTTTTATCTTTCTTTTTAATGTTCTGTGATTATTTATGATTTTAATGCTATCTTGTTCAGCACTTTGAGTTGCCTTGTGTATGAATTGTGCTATACAAATAAACATGCCTTGCCTGCCTTGCCATAATTATTCATTAAAGGTGCATGCAATGATTATTAGACGTTTTCTGTCCCATGTTTTAAACCTGTCCTGGACAATTAAATCCTTCAAGTATAAAAAAGGATCAGACACGTCCCCTCCCATCCACTAACTCAATCACATTTGCTCCTGAGCGGTCAGAGCCCACAGCGGGTCACAAACTCTATTGATCAGGTCACCGAGACATTCAGGAGTGCAATAACTTTGAATAAGAAAAGTTAGAGCTCTAATGAAAAGAGAAAGATTATAGTTTTTGGTAGCATCCAACATGGGCCCCCTGCTTCGTTGATCCAACTGTTTCACCCAGGAAGAAGATAAAACTAGTTCTATCCATCATAGATTATTCTGACAGCATCGACCAAAACACAAACAACTCATACCTCAAACGTTTTAATACACTCTTCAACTGTCTTTGCAGATTCATCCTTAAATGTCCAAATCGAACACATCACTGCAATTTATTTGCAAAACTTTTTTTGTCCCCAATTCACCAACCTATTCACTAAGAAGCACTGACTCCCTCACCTTTGCTGTTCCAAGAAGCCATAAAGAAGTCGGAAGTTGAGCTTTTTTCATACAAGGATCTGATTGGAATAAGTTACCCACAGACAAACTGCTAATAACCTCAGGAGGCGTTACAGTGCGTACAACGTGTATACGTGCGTAACATTTTTATATGTGAACCAATGATGATATTTACACTACTAGTGTTATACGCGCACATGACACGAGGCTGCGCCTAATTTAGGATGGATTTCTAATTTTGTGCGAGCAGCACAAAATTACAGTCTCCAGTAAAAACACATGGAAACATGATTTTTATAGTGACCCTTGGCTTTAGATCACATCTACACATACACACGCACGCAAGCACACACGCACACACACACATGCACACACACACTCACACACACACACACAGCACTTGTGTCTAAACATTAGCAGGAGGAGCAGCAGGTTTTACAGTGATTCTGCACATTGTTTTTTTTTTCATTCATAAAGTCTGGCGTCTGTCCAAACCAGCACAGAGACCATGAAGACAAACACATGTGGTTTGTGTTGCTCTACATCAGTCTCTGTACTGTCCTCTGCACTGCTCCATAGACTACACAGGGACAGCATCAGAAGCTGCGGACCTGCGCACGGCCTGTGGACATACACCCGAGTAATGTTACGCGCACATGCGCGCTGTTAACTCCTACTGTGGAAATTCCCTGTAAATCCCTCAACCACTTTTTTAAAATCCGAATGATCTAGACTCTTACCACTCCCTCATCATCTTTCTAGCTGTGTATTTAAATTGTATTTGTATTTTCTGTATGTATATTTTAAGTTGTATTTTTCTACCAGCTGTTGTATGTATGGCCTGTATTATGACTATTGTATACAGAAATGATATATAATGTTTTCTCTGATGTGTTATTATTGAAGGAGGTGGAGTACGGGGGTCATGGGTAATGACTGAAAGAACGAGATCGCGGATACAAGCGGTCGAAATGAGCTTCCTCCGCAGAGTGGCTGCTCCCTTAGAGATAGGGTGAGGAGCTCAGTCACACGGGAGGACCTCGGAGTAGAGCCGCTGCTTCTCCACGTCGAGAGGAACCAGTTGAGGTGGCTCGGGCATCTGTCCCGGATGCCTCCTGGACGCCTCCCTGGGGAGGTGTTCCGGGCACGTCCCACCGGGAGGAGGCCGCGGGGAAGACCTAGGACACGCTGGAGGGACTATGTCTCTCAGCTGGCCTGGGAACGCCTTGGGGTCCCCCCGGACGAGCTGGAGGAAGTGTGTGTGGATAGGGAAGTCTGGGCGTCTCTGCTTAGACTGCTGCCCCCGCGACCCGGCAACGGATAAAGCGGAAGAAAATGGATGGATGGATGGATGGAGTACGGGAGCAAACCTGTCCTGTGCGTGTTAAATGTATAAACGTTAATTGTTTGTATTGCTTGCACTAATATTTGTCCTTTACATTGTACTCGAGTATTCTCCTTCCTTCTCCGTTTTGATACAGGCGAGATGGAATATATGTGTTTTTCCCCAATGCCACCACACGCACTGGGAATGAGACCCGGAGCTCTCTCTGGCCCGGTATCAGCAAACGTTCCGGACCAGGACTTTCCCGCTCAGTCATGACCATTTTCATAATAACCTCACGCTCTGATGCCTCTGTGTTGGTGGTATTTGGCCGGTAATCGGACTGATGCGCCTCATGTGCATATATTACAGTTAACACTCTGTAATCGGGCGTCGTAATTCACACGGAAATAATAATGAAGGGCCGCTCCCTCCTCCAGCCGCTCCCATTAATTAACCGCTTGTAACGGCCCACGACACAATCTTAACAATCTGGG